>JBBMOE010000011.1:13360195-13483379 GCA_037975065.1 Chaetodon trifasciatus
TTCATGGTTCCCATGGGATTAACCTGCTGACTTTGGTGATCTCCTGACTGTTCTTCTTGCATCGACATAATGTTGACAGTTTTGAGTGTAACGTTTTGATGTCTATTTGATGGATTGCAATGAAATTTGGTGCAGACAGCCACGGTCTATGTGAGCTCTGGTGTTACTTTGACTCCTTTTATCTAGCACCATAAAACTGTCAAACTTGTGATGTGTCCGCAGCTGTACTTTACTGTACACTACTGATTTTTCAGCTGTACAGAAGTGATAATCAGTCCTACAAAGATTGTTCCTTAAAAATAAAGACTGTATTTCTTCTAACTCTTGACCTCATTATTTAATCTATGTTCAACCAACACTTTCATGCTAACAACATTATAAACCCTTCTGATATTGACAACCAAAGGCTTTCATTCTAACAACCACCCTCAGTCCGATTATTATTCCTTTTATTTCACTGGGACTGCTGAAGGTGAAAAACTAATTTTGGATCTCAACTTTTTCTTCACAATCACATTACAGTCTCACATAACTGCTAGCTGTAAGTTCTTGGTTTAGTGATACTGGAGATCTGTTGGGGCATACAGCATAAATTACATCTGTGGGCAGTGGAATGAGCTTAAAGTGACACTCGCAACCATAGTGTACTTAAGTCATTTACCTTATTAACTTACCTTTTGCTTTTTCAGTCTGCTTCCTCAACACCTACAGATGCTGGCCGACTCAAACTTGTCCATGGCAGACTGCTCATCAGATGAAGAGGTATTACAGGAGTTGACCAACTCAAAGCTACAAGGACCTAATTGCTTCAGCAAGGAATGTAGCAGCATTTGGTCAGTATTGGTCTGTGTAAGTGCATCATCCTACCTGCATATAGAATTGTAGGTAATAAAATTGCATTTACAAATAATTTACAATTTAATGATTGCTATATTTAACATTTAAACATGAAATATTCTTCTACCAATTGCTGAATCCTTGAATGAATGCACCAGAAACATTGCAAAATATGTGAATGAATATATTGGACTCAGTCCATGATTGTCTACAATGACAACTTGACAGCAGGTGTAGGATGAAGAGTTGAGCCTGATTCAGCAAATGGATGTGGGTCTGTTTCCAGGCACTGATGATGAAACAGCTCTGGTATCACTTCAGTGATCAGCTTGATAATGTATTTTCAACTAAATAAATAAATAGATAGATAAGATAAATTATCTAACTGTTTTTGACATTTGTTTATACAGTCACATTATGGGACTCCCCTTCCTTATGGGGACATAATACAAGACCCCATAATGTAAATCATTAAATCTTAGGTTGAAGACTTGGGTTAAGGTTGGGGTAAGTTGAGATTTAAATTTAGGTTTAGGTTTAGGTTTAGATTTAGGTTAAGGTTAAGGTTAAGGTTAGGGTTACACAAGTTGTGGTTATGGTTATATTTGGGGTAAGTCTTCTGCAAAATGTAAGTCTACATAATACCCCCAATAGTGATGGAAACATGATGGTGTGTGTTTGTTTGTGTGTGTGTGTGTGTGTGTGTGTGTGTGTGTGTGTGTGTGTGTGTGTGAGTAAGTAGTAGAAATGTAATTTATCTGGTGTATAATCCTTAAACTAACTGCTAAAAAGTAATTTATTAGAGAGACACCTCTAATAGATGACTGTTGAGGCAGACTTCTCAGCCTTCTGGAAAGAGCTGCATCAGCAACTTATTAATGAGACAAGACTGAGTGAGATTTTCCAAGCACTAGCCTGCCCCCAGCCACATGAATAATGCTAACTATGGCTTGTTCAAGCTAGAGCTTCAAATGCAAGCAGTTGGTAACCACATTGTTTAAAGCTACTAGAATCAATATTTCTATATTACTGTAACACCGGATCCAGTAACTATGTATATGTGAAATGTGTCCTGTTGGGGGCATCCAATATTGTTGATCTACTGTCAGCCTACCGCTTGCAACACTTTGTTCCCAACATGTTGTTCTCAAGGTCAGGATTGTATGGGAAGGTGACACTCATCCACACAAAACATACTCACAGACTCATGTGCATGAGTTCTACAGGTACCAAAGGATCAGGAGGATGCTGCACAAGGTCAAATTCATCAACAGCCAGACATGGAGGGTGACATGCTGTACAGTGCTTGGCTACCAGCAAAGCTGTATCACCTGCAGTCTTCAGAACCACAACTTAATACATGAATTAGCACATGTGCCAACCCCCATCAGGGGCATCACACCAATGGGCCTATGGAGTTACCGTAGAGGCAGGTTCACACCATGGAGACTGAGAAGTAGCAACAGAAAGAGTGACTGGGCATTGGGGAGTCTTGACTGTGTTTGTGGTGCTGGCGGATATTTTTCATGTTCCCCTGAGGTGGCAGAGCGTGCAGAGCCAAGAGAGCTGTGATAAGGAAAATGTGGAGAGTTGTAGCTTTAGGAACAGAGGCAACAGGATGAGGTGGAGCAACAGAGACAATGAAGCTGTCTGATGCTTGGACAGTTTTAAATACTACATCTTACACAGTGGACATTTTAATATTTTCATAGGATTTATTCTTATTGTAGGAGCTTGTATTGAACTATTTTTTGTTATCGTTAAGTCATTTCAAGTCTCTGTCTTTTCTTGTAGTGCCACTAAATACAGCCTTGAATGATGTAAAATCTGCATTCAAGAATCTCGACTCACACAAAACCAGGTGACAGGTGGCATTTAAGATTAGTCCTTACTTCATAGAGTAAGACCGATTTCTCTGCTTCGATTCAAAAGTTTTATTGTATGAACATGTAAACCTTTTTATCCGACAGAGGCTGAGTTGTACAATTGTTGATGAGCTTTCCTTGAAGCTTTAGTTACGACCTCACCACATGGAGTAACAGAGAGAGGCCGACATGCAAAGACTACAGCCTGATAAAGACCTCAGGACACAAGAACAAAGAAATAGTGCCACAATCTCATCAGCCATTGCAAATCTCACCTGAGTACAAGATTCAGTTTGAATCCAAATCCTGGTTTCCCATTGAATGAGCACCACTGGAATGCACTTGAATCCCCTCTCTACCCTACCTTTCCACTGTGATATCATTGCTATGGGTGGTGTGTCATTCCTAATCAAACATTTATACTTTAAGTAGCCTAGGCAACAGTCTATTAACAGACTATTTTTGTATCTGGCCTCACTTTTGCAGTAGGAAGATATGGATTACTCGTTTCCTTCTAGAAAGAGAAGGATAACTTCTACTCCCCAGTCTCTTTCAGTTGACTCAACTCTCCACTGTTTCCTCCACTGCCTAAAAGGACGAACCTGCCGTTAAACTGCAGATGAAGTGACACAATGGCCCTGTCACTATGTGAACTCAAAGAAACCATGCAGGACCTATTGGACTGACTGAAATGCATGCTAATTGCTCCTGAAGCAATCTCAAGCAAGAGGTTTTTTTCTGGATCAGGTTACTGATAATGTGTTACTCTAAGCTTTAATGTTGTCCGAGCTTTATTGTATTGTTGTGAAATTAACAAGCCACTGAGTCCTGTTGTTGCTGTTTGAGATACCTCAATCATTGTACTTGCTGCTAGGTTTCTGTGTGGTTAGCATGTTATATCTATTGTGTGTAGTTTTCTATCTTTGCGGCAAAGCTGGTACGCTGTCAGTTCACTTCATCAGTTAAAAGACCAGAGCCACAGCTGCTCGCTCGCCAGGTTTCTCTGTGATAAACAGACAGTTTTTGTGTTTTTTCACGGCAGTTAAGATCTCTTTGGCTTCACTTTGAGCACCTTTCTCTCTCTCTTTACTAACCCAAACATGCATACATTCACATGCCTTTACAGGCATTCATGCAAACACCTTAAAGGTGCGTCTAACACCACTATAACTCCACCATCTTGTTGTTAACACATCCTCCATTGTGCCTCTCATCTCCTTGTCGAGGTTGGCAGTCTTGAACCTTGTGTAAGGTAGCCACTGATGCAATCACATCTGCCATCATGCCCCCTCTCTCCCTTACATGCTCTCTGTCACACACACACGTGCGACATGCTTGCTTGTTGCATTCATGCTTGTTGATGTAGTTGCTTGTATTATATCTGCTTATCTTTTAGTTGTACTTAGACAATAGATATTTACTGATCTCTATGACTATGTCCTTTTATAAATGTCTGATTGTTATTGATTGTTGATCAGTATTGCTGAAGTTAAAATAAACACTTTTTGAAGAGTTCCGTCCGTCCGTCCGTCTTCTCCCGATTCATCCGGGGCCGGGTCGCGGGGAGAGCAGCCTGAGCAGGGACGCCCAAACTTCCCTCTCCCTGGACACTTCCCCCAGCTCTTCCGGGGGGATCCCGAGGCGTTCCCAGGCCAGCCGCACGACATAGTCGCGCCAGCGTGTCCTGGGTCTTCCCCGGGGCCTCCCCCCGGTGGGACATGCCTGGAACACCTCCCTTGGGAGGCGTCCAGGGGGCATCCTGTATAGATGCCCGAGCCACCTCAGCTGACTCCTCTCGATGTGGAGGAGCAGCGGCTCTACTCTGAGCTCCTCCCGAGTGACAGAGCTCCTAACCCTATCTCTAAGGGAGCGCCCTGCCACCCTGCGGAGGAAACTCATTTCAGCCGCTTGTATCCGGGACCTCGTTCTTTCGGTCATGACCCAAAGTTCATGACCATAGGTGAGGGTAGGAACGTAGATTGACCAGTAAATCGAGAGCTTCGCCTTTCGGCTCAGCTCCTTCTTCACCACGACAGACCGGTACAGCACCGCATTACTGCTGCCGCTGCACCGATCCGCCTGTCAATCTCACGCTCCATCCTTCCCTCACTCGTGAACAGGATCCCGAGATACTTAAACTCCTCCACTTGAGGCAGGAACTCTCCCCCAACCTGGAGGGAGCAAGCCACCTTTTTCCGGTCGAGAACCATGGCCTCGGACTTGGAGGTGCTGACTCTCATCCCAGCTGCTTCACACTCGGCTGCGAACCGCCCCAGTGCATGCTGAAGGTCCTGGCTCGATGGAGCCAACAAGACAACATCATCCGCAAAAAGCAGAGACGAAATCTGCCGGCTCCCGAACCGAACCCCCTCCGGCCCCTGGCTGCGCCTAGAAATTCTGTCCATAAAAATAATGAACAGAACCGGTGACAAAGGGCAACCCTGCCGGAGTCCAACGTGCACCGGGAACAGGTCCGACTTACTGCCGGCAATGCGGACCAAGCTCCTGCTCCAGTTGTACAGGGACTGTACAGCCCTCAACAGAGAGCCTCCAACCCCATACTCCCGGAGCACCTCCCACATAATGACTCGAGGGACACGGTCGAAAGCCTTCTCCAAGTCCACAAAACACATGTGGACTGGTTGGGCAAACTCCCATGAACCCTCAAGCACCCTGTGGAGGGTATAGAGCTGGTCCAGTGTTCCACGGCCGGGACGAAAACCGCATTGTTCCTCCTGAATCCGAGGTTCGACTATCGGCCGGATTCTCCTCTCCAGTACCCTGGAATAGACTTTCCCGGGGAGGCTGAGGAGTGTGATCCCCCGATAGTTGGAACACACCCTCCGGTCCCCCTTTTTAAAAAGAGGGACCACCACCCCAGTCTGCCAGTCCAGAGCCACTGTCCCCGACTGCCACGCGATGTTGCAGAGGCGTGTCAACCAAGACAGTCCTACAACATCCAGAGACTTAAGGTACTCAGGGTGGATCTCATCCACCCCCGGTGCTCTGCCACCGAGGAGCTTGTAAACTGCCTCAGTGACTTCAGTCCCGGTGATGGATGCACCGACCCCCGGGTCCCCAGTCTCTGCTTCCTCTACGGAAGACATGACAGTGGGATTGAGGAGATCCTCGAAGTATTCCTTCCACCGCCCGACAATATCCCCAGTTGAGGTCAACAGCTCCCCGCCCTCACTGTAAACAGTGTTGACAGCAAGCTGCTTCCCCTTCCTGAGGCGCCGAACGGTTTGCCAGAATTTCTTCGAGGCCGACCGGAAGTCCTCCTCCATGGCCTCCCCGAACTCCTCCCAGACCCGAGTTTTTGCTTCTACAACCGCCCGGGCTGCAGCACGCTTGGCCCGCCGGTACCCGTCAGCTGCCTCAGGAGTCCCATGGGCCAACAAGGCCCGATAGGACTCCTTCTTCAGCTTGACAGCATCCCTTACTTCCGGTGTCCACCACCGGGTTCGAGGGTTGCCGCCACGACAGGCACCGGCGACTTTACGGCCGCAGCTACGGGCGGCTGCGTCAACAATGGAGGTGGAGAACATGGTCCATTCGGACTCAATGTCTCCAACCTCCCTCGGAATCTGGTCGAAGCTCTCCCGGAGGCGGGAGTTGAAGGCCTCCCTGACAGCGGGTTCGGCCAGACGTTCCCAGCAGACCCTCACAGTACGTTTGGGTCTGCCAGGCCTGTCCCGCTTCCTCCCCTGCCAGCGGGTCCAACTCACCACCAGGTGGTGATCAGTTGACAGCTCAGCCCCTCTCTTTACCCGAGTGTCCAAGACATACCGCCTAAGGTCAGATGATACGACTACAAAGTCGATCATTGACCTCCGGCCTAGGGTGTCCTGGTGCCACGTGCACTGATGGACACCCTTATGCTTGAACATGGTGTTCGTTATGGACAAACTGTGGCTAGCACAGAAGTCCAATAACAGAACACCACTCGGGTTCAGATCGGGGAGGCCGTTCCTCCCAATCACACCCCTCCAGGTATCACTGTCGCTACCCACGTGAGCGTTGAAGTCCCCCAGCAGAACAATGGAGTCCCCGGTTGGAGCACTTTCCAGTACCCCTCCCAGGGACTCCAAGAAGGCCGGGTACTCTACACTGCTGTTCGGCCCGTAAGCCGAAACAACAGTGAGAGACCTATCCCCGACCCGAAGGCGCAGGGAAGCGACCCTCTCGCTCAGCCTGGAGAACTCCAACACATGGCGGCTGAGCTGGGGGGCTATAAGCAAGCCCACACCAGCTCGCCGCCTCTCACCGCGTGCAACTCCAGAGTAGAAGAGAGTCCAGCCTCTCTCAAGGAGTTGGGTTCCAGAGCCCAGACTGTGCGTAGAGGTGAGCCCATTCGGGTACTCAAACTCCTCCACCACGATAAGGTGGCGGTTCAAGGAGGAGTTTTTGAAGAGTTGTGTGTGATTATTTGTGCATAAATGTTGTGGTAACAGCTCGTTGTGAGGGTCAGCGCTCAGATTCAATGCTTCACTGTTCACCTGATAAATGTAAAATGGTCTTTTAAACATCAACAATTTAAGTGAACAGCCTTTTTGTGGGACTGTGTCCACAATTGGTTATTGGTCCCTGATCTCAGGGTGGTGCCCTGTTATTACTTCTGATTAATAATGTCATTGTGAATCCAGTTAGTGGTATCAATAACTGCTAATAACCAAACTTGCTACTACTTGTTCACAACACATAATTTGTTCATCCATACACAACCTTGGATACCTTAATGACCTCTCCACTGAAAGCCATAACCTGACGCAACTGGGGCTGAAAGCAATAGCTCAGGTTACATCCCAGCAGAGGATTGAGCTTCCCATAATAGCTTCAACGTCAAGTCTTACCAGTTTATTACATACTGGAATGCTTTGTCAAGCCCCACAACCATTCTGGGCATTCATTAGATTTCAGTCATAACTCAGGCTACATTTGATTGCTCTCATGAATACAAAAATTGCTTTCTCTGTCCTCCGGGTTTGCCATGCACATGACTGGGATAGAGTGGGAACTGGCGTGGATGAGATCAATTAGGGTTGTCTGCTGGCCTTCCCCTCTTTTTTGTTCTATCTCACACACATTTTCTGTCTCTTCCTCACCCAACCTTTCCCTAAAACCCAGGAGAGTGTAAGGTCCAGCTGGCATATAGCCCAGGCCATGCCTCCTCCCCCTCAGACCACCACCATGGGGAGCGAACTAAAAACCTCAAACACAACATCCAGGTCACCAAACAACTGTGGCAAGATATGACAGAAACACTGACAAATATTACTGAAACTGTAATTTTAATGTCAAATTGGGACAATAGTTTACATTATTGATCGTGTGCTAATGCTTGGCATTTAAAATTGTTACTTACTGCAATCTATTAAGAGGCAAGAATAGTGCTAATATCATATTTTGTTTAGTTTTAGTTGAAAACTTGCGTGTACTCATGTTACAGACAAGATATTGCTTTTAAAGTCAGGCAAAAATAGAATTACAGCCATCATTGTTTAATAAAATGACTGAAAAAATACACAAAAATGAAATCTCTAGAAACCACCAGACAATGAACAGGATATATGTCACATCAAGTAACTCAAGGACATGCATGTAGATAGAAAAGAGAGGAGGACCCGGGATGGATCCTTGAGGAACCCCATCAATAAATTTTGCAACGAAGAGTGCAATGTTATACAAGGGATGCAATAATGGCTGAGGGAAATTAATCAAGTAAAACAATTAAGATATATTTTAGCATTTTGTGAAATGTCATATTAAAATCAAGGCACACCAAAATAAAAGATTACAAGCATCTGTTATTAAAATATGTTTTTAGCGGAGTTCGCAGAGCCCAAAACACCAGGCTCAGACAGATGAGACAGGAGGTAGATGAAAGTTTAACCATTTCATGAATATAATGCAGGGTATGAGTTTGGATGAGGCAGAATCTAACGTGACTAAAGGCAAGTGGAGACAGGTCCAAGTTCTTCTGTGAGAGCAGACCGACAGGGCATGGCCGACAGCAGGTGAGAATGAGACACACAGGGAGCACAGACAGGGAAGTGCAAGTTTGGAGGGCAGATAGCAGACAAGACAAGAATATTCTGATAAAGGTACATGTGCTTTTCTTGAGCTCTGGTCGTTTACCACACAGTAACACAGACGATATGACAAATACTGGTTCTTATATACTGTGAAAGCAGGTGAGTCTTAATTGTTTGATTTAGCATACCTGTGCTCAGGAGGAGAGGAGGCATGGCCCAACCTGCCAGCCAAGCCCTGCAGAAACACAGACTTGGAGTTGATGGATAAGGGAGAGACAGACCGGGGACAAAACGAGGGGGGATAACACAGGACCACAACAGGAAAAAGGAGATCTCCACAAATATAATCTTTTTGGTAACTCTGAGCAAGTCAGATGATCTGGACAGAAAGTAAACTACTTTAATAAGCATTACAGCTTGAATGATACATGCATTATTTTATGCCTCATATCACCTTGAACCTCAACCATAAAGTCAAGCCAACTAAAGCATTATGGTGCCAGAGAGGGGTCCTCAAAACCAGGCTTTTTCCAGAAAGGCTGGACAAATGGACAGAACATGAGGAAACAAAGCCCCTGATCAAAGAGCTGATTTTGATGCCAAGAATAAACAAGCCAGTAGTTTGTTGCTTTAATTGATGATTAATTCTAATGTACAAGAAACATACCATACAAGAGATACAAAGAGTTTGTAAATTGTTAAATACAGTGGGTGTTCATCTATTGATGTTAGTAATACTTTTTGCTTACATACTGTGAAGGTTTGCTGTGGACACATGAGGGGGCCAGCCAGGTCTCTCTCCTGACATATAAGATGTTTGATTTAGTCGGTCAGTTAAGTCTTTACCTATTATTATTTTTCATATAATCCAACACATTTTTTCCCCACAACAACACACACAAAGGCAATACATTTAACTATGCACACCTTCACTCATGAAAATAAACTGAGCAACAGAAAATCACAACAGTACAAAATATTATAGTTAACGCAAACACTGTATTTCTGAATCCCAGAGTCAATCAGAAATATATATATATAGTCTTTTCCCAAAACAAAAAATGACTAAACCCTTCAGGACAAAGCAAAAAATTCATAAAGAACAAAAAGCGCGTCAGTCCGAGTAATATAAAAAAACGACTCGGTACCAGAGTGGTATTTGTCACAGTCAGTCTTTGAGGGCTTCCAAACCGCTCCGGAGGGGTGGGGTTGCTGAGAGTTTATGGCAAAAGCGACGGAGATATGAAGATGTGGCAGGATTGGATGCCGGATGAGGTCCGGGTCGAAACTGAGATATGAAGATGTGGATGAATTAATGGATTGCCGTTTGAGGTCTGGGTCACAACTGCAGACGGTGCGGGAATGTAGCGGTACGAGAGGTGAGGATTAACGGCTCACTTTTTCTGCACAGGAGTTCCGACACTTTGTGTTTCACACTATCCGGCATCAAAAAAACAAATCGATGTCGCACAGCTCACCGGGGGTGGCTACGAAGGCGTGGGCAGGCTGGCTGTCACAATACCTAGCTCTAAAATCTTAACCGAACCCAAACCTAAACCTTATTCTAACCTAACCCTTGAAATCAAGTCTGAAACCTTTGAAGTTGTGAGAATTGTCCTCACTTTCCAAAAATGTCAGCAGTGTTTGTACCAACTGGAGAACGTGGAGGTAAAATATCACTTCGTAAGTGAAAGTATGCGATCTGTCTCACACACACACACACACACACACACACACACACACACACACACACACACACACACATTTGCATGACCTTCCACACTAAGGTATGCTTCCATGAAGAATTAATGTGACTATGATAGGTAGCATTGATTATCTCATATAACATTTTAAAAATGAATCAGTTCTTCATTTAGTGGAATAACAAATGCCTTACAGTTCATTTCTGTATTTTGTCACCTTCATCAAATAGGCAAACAGGGGTTGTTGCAATGTTTTTCAGGAGAAAAGAAAAAATATGTTTGAAAAGCAAAAAAAACTGATGGCAATTACATTTAAACACACAGCAGAAGGGTGTGTGGATTCCAAGAGAGACGATGTCAAGAAAACATGAGGGATAAATTAAGCTCAGGGATTATTGTTGCCCTCAGACAAAAAATCAGGGAAAAACATTTTTCATGTATGAATGAAAATAATTTGATACTTTTTACCTCCATTTCCTGCCTCTCAGTGTATACAGGTGAACACCTCTTTTCTATTTGCATTTAAATTAATGACCACAATGCCATACATACAATGCAAGTGTCTGCTTTGTTTTTCCTGCATGTTACTATTTCAAACAGTAGCAGCAAAAAAGAAAACAAAGAACTCGATTTGTGTAAACGTTTGGTAATATTTAACGTTTAAGGCATCTGGTAACAGAACGTAAATATCCACCATGTTTATTTGGCATCTGTACAGTCTGATTTGTTTGTGGAAATTCCATAATTGCATAGAGCATAATTACTGTTAGATTAGGTTAGGTTAGATATAATAAGGTGAGGTGAGATTGTTCCCATTGTCAGTGTTTAAGGGTTTTCTGTTGAGAAAAAAGCACATACAAAATCTATTTTCTTTCTCTCTTTAACTGAGGACATATGCTTTAATACCTTAAGTCATTGTTATTTTGTCTGTGTAAACACATGCGCATACAAAAAATACAGACATGCCCGTGTGCACGCGCGCACACGCACATGCACACCACACATGCACACACACACACACACACACACACACACACACACACACACACACACACTTAAACACACACACACACACTTAAACACACACTTAAACACACACATCTGTTTCCCAAACTGGCACCAATTTATAGATTTTTGTATTTCAGGAAACCATGGTGGTTGCAGTCGTGTCACTGTGTTTCTCTGCTGCCAATTCAAGCACTTATTTTTGGTCCATGTTGTTCTTGGTTAAAACCGAGGCTAATGTTCTTCCCATTTATAGGAGGACTGTGGGAGAAGCAAAGCCTTCCAAATGTCAAAGCATAACTCAGCTCCTCCAAATAGCTCAATTTAATTGCAGTTTTCAACTTAAAGAAGGCATTCCACTTTTGCACACCTCTGACTCAAGCTGTTCAGAATGACGCCAAAGCTCAACATTTACATTTCTTCAGTTACACAACACCTGTTAACAGCATCTGTTAAAGTTCATATAGTACAATGATGCCATAGCAACCTTCAGTTGCTATTCACTTAACACACAAACAACTTTTTTCTCTAACGTAGAGAAAAATATAGTTATGTCATATTCATGCATGTTTTTCATCAGCATTCAATAGTCTGGTGGATGATGTTCAATTGGAACAATGTTTGCTCTCATGCGAGCTATCCTGTGCAGTACAGATCTATTCTGACAGAGCTTTGATTGGCTCTGCGTGACTGACCTGACATGTCATCTTTGATGTGCTGTTGTAGTTCAGCCTGATCTATGTAGAAGAAAAAAATCAAAATTCATTTCTTTAGGGTTGAACTCACAAAAGATCAGAAAAGATGAGAGAAGATCGCACCCTTAAAATAGCTTTCAAGACTTCAACTAACATGAAGCATGAAGTTCATATGTTTTTCATTGGAGCGATCTGTGGTTTCCTGCCTTTAAGCCTTTTTATTTTTCGATAAGGCTTATGTATTTATTAGGAGGATAATGTTATACACTCAGCCTCTTTAAAGTACTCCTTTGAAAGCTTAAGTAGAGGAGAACAAATATCTTTTATATCTGTCATTTAACATCTGTATTATTTATTTGCTGCCAAAGTCCATTTTAATCATAGTGAAGAACAAGGGTGGCCAGACCACTCTGGGAAACAGCACAAATTGAATAATACCAACATTAAAAATGAAATTATTCATATAGACCAGCTACAGTACGTGTAGGAGGTATCACAACACTCCTCTGTCATTATGTCCTCATCAGTCATCATGTCCTTGACTATCATTACTTTCATTTATTAAAGTTCTTACATTAACATGTGTATATTTTGAATATACAAAGATATATGTTTTGTAAAGTTTCCTTCATTCAGTAGTTCAAAGAAGAAAATAGAAAAGGCAACTGAATGTGACAAAGAATTTCAGTTTGGGATACAGCATCTCACTTCTGTGGGCCATGGCACAAACACACTGAGTGTGTGTGTGTGTGTGTGTGTGTGTGTGTGTGTGTGTGTGTGTGTGTGTGTGTGTGTGTGTGTGTGTGTGTGTGTGCGCGCCATGGCCTGCTGAGCCAACAAACCTTTATGCCTGGAGTTCATGCCATTATGACTAAGTAAACTGTCAAAGAGGAGACTGCAGAGAAAGTCTCTGGGAGATAACAGAGGAGAGATGGTTTACCACCACCACTACCACCCTGGTAGTCTGAAAACAGCAGACTGTCCAGAGAGCTGCTGTTTCATGAGTTGCTTGGAAACACAACCTACATCTGGTATTCAACTGTTATGAAGTTCATCACAGTGTAATGATGACTTTGACTAAAACTCAGCTAAGATGATCAACAGTATTAAGGTTAATGTGTGAGATAGCTCATAGTTCTGAGCCAATCTTTTAGTATTACTCTTTAAATTGCTTTAAATAGTCAACTGAGGAGTATGAAGAATATTGGCTAAATTGGAAACAAAACTAAAACCAAACTGTAGCAGGAAAGACATTTTGCTGATGGTGGAGGATGAACACTAGGAACAGTTCAATCAGGAGAGACTTCATTAAGCGTCTACAAATATTTTATTTCCATGTGCATAACGGACATGAGAAATGTGAAAACTCTTTGGCAATTAGACCCCATTGTGATGTCATCATATTTCAAGGGGGTAGTGAAGCCATGAGTAACATGGCTGGTCGCCTCTTTGACGGAGTCTGGACACTGGTGGTGGTGGCGAGATGAAGAGGCCACTGGATGTTATGAAGTAGAGGTGAATGGGTCAGCTTAATTGAACTTACACTAAGCTTCATGTAAAATGATGAATATAGCGTCACATTGAAAAGTGAACCAACTTAAGCCTCTGGAGCTCTATTCATTTTGGGTTTAAGTCAAAATAACTGTGATAAATAGTTATTATTTTGAAGTTTACAAGCAGTAGGAGTGAGAGTAGATGTGAAGAACCTTTGCTTTTCTCTTTCATTAAAGTCCAAAATTCCAGTCCTAGCAGTTTCATCAATGTGACTTATTGTTGGGTTATAGCAGTGTCACCAACATGCCTTCAGCATGCTGTCATGGAAACAAATATGTATACGGTTATAACAGTTGCTGTGGTGATTGGCAGTAAAATAAACACATAAATCAAACAGTGGGTGAACTGCTAGGGCAGTTTTAGGTTTGATTTTTATGTTCCTTCATACAGGTACAACCAAATGGCCCAGCCAGTCACTTTTAATAATAAAAAAAAATAAATTAGATATGAATTGTGACTAAAGCTGCTTCTGTGATCATAAACTAAAATGTGCGAAGTACAAAAAATAAACAGATTGAAATAGATTATTTAGAAGCTTTTTCAAATTTTGTTATAAGCTACAATAATTCTCACAGCCATGTCCAGCAGTGCCTGATGTTATTTATGCAATGGAATACTACGGTATTTGAAATTAATGAACTGACACTGGAGAGCAATGCAATCAAGGCATGAAGTGTCATCCTGGTGTACGAGCCACTCCAGTCCTCCAGAGGGACCACAGGCTTCCTATGCTGAACCTTATATCTCTTAGCACTTCAATTCAATTAGGAGTGTAATAAACCTGCAGCAGCATTTAATTAGCTTGCATTCTCCTGCATGGCCTGATTTCATAGCTGTTGGCACTCCTATGAGGGCCCCATTGGGGGATGTTTAATCTATAACTTTTGAAAGAACTGAAGGCTTTAGTGAACCAGACACATTAGCATGGTGTGTCCTGCACCTTGATCCGAACAAAGGAAGATAAAACTAATCTTATTAATGGGGAATGCACAGCCTTGCAGGCACCAGAATAATTCTATCTGACAATCGAGAAGCAGGATCTCTGTGTCTGCCACAGGACTGAAGTCCAGATATATATACAATATGCAGGACACAGGAAGGATTGAAAGGAAAGCATACCATTCCAGTTCTTTTCCAGTTCAGTTTTTTTCAGAATGGAGTCCCTGTTCCCCTGAGTGTGGACACATCCAGACAAGTTGCCAACAGATTTGTCTTTGCACTGGTCTCAGCTGAGACCACTGCTGACCTATGCCCTCTTGCAGTTGTGTTTTTATCAAAGAAGAGGCAACTAAAACAACCCCTGCCACAAAATCCAGAGACCATGTTCTTTGCTGAAAAGCATTCAGCTGAAGCTTATGAGAGACTTGAGCAGTCTGAGTTAAACAAACTGAATGGATGTCTTCTGATGTCTTTTTAGTTCAAAATTCCTTTTGTGTGTTACCCTGAACCAGGGATGGACTGGCCATCTGGCATAGTGGGCATTTTCCCGGTGGGCCAACATGCTATTTGGGCCAACAGTTGGCCTTTTTTTTTTTATTTTAAATATTGGTCTGATTGGCCCATAATACCAGACAGTTGATCAGCGGCCCGATTGACATTGGGCTGGCCCAGTCACATCGTTAAACACCAATCCCTTTCACTTTGGTCCTGCAGGTGTAATGCATTCGGCAAAAAAAAAAAGTCAGCACAAGAGTTTGTTCATAACCACCGACCGGCCCTCGACACACGCTGGTCTGCGGCTCATAGGTTATTTTCTTTACTGACACGTGACGGGGCTCATCTCGCCCAATCATATCATGAAACACTTCCCCTCTTTTTCATCGGTAACGTAATCTGTTAGGATCTTGGAAAATGGAGAGAAAACGAAAAGGAGGTACAGAGAAACTGCGAGACAAAAAGAAGCTGGCTCTTCAAGGCAACACTGCTAAATGCACAAAAAATTCTGATATGTTTGCCACGGCAGGGCCTTCATCAGCTCCCGTGGCCGATGACAGTGGTGGTGGTGGCGACATTGAACAGGGACATGCAGTAAAACCTGCGGTAAACTGGACTGCCTTCCTACAAGCCTGAACCTCTCCTCCTCTCTGACAGGATTCCAACACTCCAACACTGACTATTCTCTCTCTCTTTCTCTCTCTCTCTCTCTCTGAGTGAATGGAGGTTGTGAGCTAAGAGCGTGGCACATGTTGGTGAATTTTCCGTTTTTTTCGGGTTTTTCACCAATTTTTTCTACTTTATGGAGTTGCAGTGTGTGTTGGAGTGTGTGTGTAAATTATTGAGTGACTGTTAGGTCTGTGAGTGGAGGTGTTTGGTGGAGGGAGGTGATTGTTTGTTGGGTGCACTATGCCGGTGGTGGAGGCTCCGGCCAGCGAGTTTGAGCGGCTGACACGGCGTCACGCCATCAAGCTGCTGCCGGCCGTGCAGTACTCTGTGGAGGAGGCGAGTTTGGTGGTGGGGAAAGAGGTGGGATACATGAGCGTTAGGTCGGCCTCCCGGATGAACGGACCTGTGGTGATCTTCCTGGATAGCATGGAAAAAGTTGCCCAGGTGGTGAAGAGCAGTGTAGTGATAAAAGACTTGTTTACTCCCATTCTCCCCCTGGTCAGCCCGGCGTCCAGGATCATGATCTCCAACGTACCTCCGTTCATCAGGAACGTAGCGTTGGCCAAAGAACTGTCCAGGTACGGTCAACTGGTCTCACCTATAAAAATGGTGTCTTTAGACTGCAAGTCACCGCAGCTGAAACACGTCGTGTGTCACCAGAGACAGGTGTACATGATCAGAAAAGACACGACAAGTGACCTAAACCTGTCCTTTTCTTTCCGTGTGGATGGTTTTAATTATGTTGTTTTTGCCACCTCGGAAACAATGAAATGTTTTGGGTGTGGAGCGGAGGGACACCTGGAGGGACACCTGATCCACTCCTGCACGGAGGGAGGGGAGGAGCAGCGGCCAGCTGCTGCTGCTGCTTCCACTGCTGGTGGGGGGCCACTCCACCCCCTCCCCGCCAGGGAGTCCACACAGTCTAAAGTAAAAGCCAAAAAAAGGAAAGAAACTGAAGAAGAAGAGAGTGACCTCAGCCAAGTCCAGGAGGAACAAATGTATTCCCCTGAGGAAATTAAAAAGTTTTTAGAGGTCACTAAAGGAACCAAGCTCCCTTCAGTTGAAGAGTATTTTAAAAACCTGAAGCTCTTCGTTCGATCAGCAAGACCCTTAACAAGAAAAACTGACTGCTCAGGAATTTTAACAGACCAAGAAATATACAGATTAAAGAAACTCATAGTCAGAGTAAGAGAGCAAATCATGCTAGAAAGTTATGATTTTTAAATATAGCTGCTTCTTTTACCTACTGACTTGTTTTTTCACTGCTGGCTGTCTTCACCTTACTCCACATATGTGTGATTTTAACATCAGTATTTTAAACCTGAATGGAGCCAGGGCTGACATTAAACGAGCTGCACTTTTTAAATTAATGGAGATGAAGAGGATAAATATTATGCTAGTTCAAGAAACCCACAGCACGGAGGAAATGGAGGCAGACTGGAGAGGGCTTTTAACGGGGAGGTGGTTTTAAGCCATAAGTCCAGTCTGAGCGGAAGTTTGGGAATTTTATTCTCAAAAAACTTTTTACCTTTAAAGTATGAAGTAGAGGAAATAATTCCAGGTGTGCTTTTAAAAGTAAAAGCCAAATATGAAAATGTTGTTTTAGTGTTGTTAAACGTCTATGCCCCCACCAATGGGGTGGAGAGGATGCACTTTATCAAAAACTGTAAAAGACTGTGGCTCTGAGGATTTTATGTTTTTAGGGGGTGGTTTTAATTGCACCACAGACCTTGCCCTGGACAGAAATCACTCAGAACCACACCCAGCTTCTTCCCACAGGCTCAGACGGCTCATAGAAGAACAGGAGCTGTCTGACCTGTGGAGGGTTTTTAACAGCAACACTACACAATACACCTGGACTCATTCAAGGGGAAACTCTTTATCATTGGCCAGACTGGACCACCTTTTTTGTTTTAAACACCATTTTAATATTTTTAAAAGGTATTTTATCCAGCCTGTGGGTTTTTCTGACCATTCCCTCGTCTCCTGCTCCGTTTTTATTAAGAATGTACGTTTTAATAGCACCTATTGGCATTTTAACACAGGCCTTTTAAATGACCAGGCTGTTAGAATGACTTTTAATGCTTTTTGGTCTTTCTACAGAGAGAGCAAGCCTGCCTTCTCCTGCCTCCAGTAGTGGTGGGACTTTGGTAAGACCCAGGTCCACCAGTTGTGTCAGCAGTCCACTCGTGGCGTCACAAGAGACCTTGCCTGGAAGATGGAAGATCTAGAGAGTCAGGTAGAAGCTCTACAGTTTCTGGCATCTTCTACAGGAAATCAAGGGCATTTAGACTCCCTCAACTCCAAAAAGTTGACCATAGCCAACCTGTTGGGCATTTCAGCGCAAGGGGCTCTGGTCAGGTCAAGGTTCATGAACATCTCCCAGATGGACGCTCCCTCCCGGTTTTTCTTTGGGTTGGAGAAAAAGAATGGACAAAGGAAGATCATTCATTCTTTATGAACAGGTAGCTGCTCCGAAGTCTCAGACTCGGCTGAGATCAGAAAGCATGCTGCTGGTTTCTACGGTAACCTCTTTAAGAGTGAGTAGTCAAGTAATCCAGATGTGCACAGCACCTTCTATAGAGATCTCCCTCAGGTGAGCGAGAAGGACAACTCCCTGCTGGCAGCTGACCTTACACTGGAGGAGATCACGAAGGCCGCAGGGAGCCTCCAGAATGGCAGAGCTCCGGGGATAGACGGCCTGCCTGCTAACTTCTACAAAGCTTTCTGGTCCGTCCTAGGGTCAGACCTACTAGAAGTCTATAACGAGAGCATGAGGAAGGTGAAACTGCCTCAGAGCTGCAGGAGGGCTGTCATCACCCTGCTGCCGAAGAAGGGAGATCTCCAGGACATCAGAAACTGGAGGCCGGTGTCCCTGCTGTGCACGGATTAAAAAATCCTGTCCAAAGCTCTAGCCCTGAGATTAAGGGAGGTGATGTCGTCCATCATCCACCCTGACCAGACCTACTCCGTGCCCAACATTCTTATTAGTGACAACGTCATTCTAATTAGAGACATTTTGGACCTCTTTAGTTCATTGGCTGTAGACACTGGTCTCATTTTCATAGACCAGGAAAAGGCTTTTGACTGGGTTGAACACCAGTATCTGTGGCAGACTCTGACTGCCTTTGGCTTCAACCCTGGTTTTATAGCCATGATCCAGGTCCTCTATGCTGATGTCCCCAGTGTCCTGAAGATAAACGGTGGACTGAGTGCCCCATTCGGCTTCCAGAGAGGGGTAAGGCAGGGCTGTTCTCTCTCAGGTATGTACACTCTGGCCTTTGAGCCTCTGCTCCACAAGTTAAGAAAGAACCTTGAAGGTGTGAAGTTCCCCCAGTGCCCGGTATCTTTTAAATTGTCAGCCTACGCAGATGATCTTGTTGTACTTTTAAACACACAGAGAGATGTTGACTTTTTAACTGATACTGTACGTGACTTTGGTTTTATGTCTTCTTCGAAGGTAAACTGGGGGAAGAGCGAGGCTATGATAGTTGGAGAGAGGCTGCGGGATCATCTCTGGCTGCCTGGTGGCCTCGTCTGGAGGAAGGGAGGAGTACATTACCTCTGGGTTTTTGTGGGGGACAAGACCCACAAAAAGAAAATTTGGGATGATGTGGTAGAGAAGGTAAGGGGGCGTCTCTTTAGGTGGAATTGACTCTCACATAAGATGTCCTACAGAGGTTGAGTACTAGTCATTAATAACCTGGTCTCGTCCTCCATGTGGCATCGACTAGCCTGTGTTGATCCTCCAGCCTTTCTCCTGACAGAGGTACAAAGGCTTTTAGTCGATTTTTTTGGGGGGGCGGGATGCACTGTGTCCCACAGAGCGTCCTCTTTCTGCCAAAGGAAGAGGGAGGGCAGGGCCTTATTCATCTGGCCAGTCAGGGGGCTGCTTTCCGTCTCCAGTTCATATAGAGATTACTAACAGGGTCAGAGGATGTTCTGTGGAGGCCATTAGCCCAGTGCCTTCCGCTCCATTTTAATAGCCTGGGCCTTAGTTTTAATTTGTTTTTAATGAACACCAGTGTCATGTGGAAGACATCTCTGCCTGGTTTTTATCAGAGTGTTTTTAAGGTCTACAACCTGCTGCAGAAGAAGAGAGAGGAGGAGACGGGCTCACTGCACTGGCTCCTGCAGGAACCTGTCCTGCACGGGACCAAGCTAGAGGGGCCTGCCTGGGGAGGGACCGCCCTGTCCGGGAGGCTGGAGGAAACTGGGGTCCTGACACTGGGTCAGGTGGTGGAGCAGGCTGGACCGAGGCTAGAGGAGACCCAATGTCTGGCGTCCAAGTTAAGCATCAGGTCAGCCAGACTGACAGAATAGCTCCCCCAGCACTGGAAACACAAACTGAGTGGACACCAGTGCTCAATGCTGGAGGACTACCACGCAGGCCAACTGACCATGAGGACCCTTTCCCACACATCTGTCTGCTCCCGGACCTGGAGGAGCTCGGTGGCCCCCTGTTGGAGCTGGACCTGCTGGTGCTTTTGTGACTGTTTTAAATGCTGCAGTCAGAGACAGCTGCCCGTTTTGCCACATTAGAGAGACTGTGTTCCACTGCTTTTATGACTTTCAGAGGCTTTTAACCTTGTTTCTGTTTTTAAAAACTGTTTTGACCATGTGTGGAGAGAATTTTAATCAGCAGGTTTTTATTTTTGGTTTTAATTACACTCGCCATCAGAAAGAAAAGTGCCAGTTTCTAAATTTTGTTTTAGGAACGGCAAAGATGGCAGTATACCTGAGCAGGAAGAAGAAGGTGAAGGAAGACAGGTTCATCGAACCAAAACTGCTAACAATCAACATGATAAAAGCCAGACTGCTGATCAATTTTAACTTCTACAAAGCAAACAATGATCTTCTTTCGTTTCAACAGTTCTGGTGTTTTAACAACATTTTGTGTTCTGTAAAAGAAGAAACCCCTGTTTTGACTGGCTCATGTAGTGTGTGTATATTTATTTATTCTATTTTATTAACATGGAGGGGAAAAAAAGAATCTTTCTTTTTGAATGTAGTATTTTTTTATCTGGTGTTGGGCAGCCGTAAACCAGCGATAAATAAAGGCTGTGTTAAAAATCAAATCTCTCTCTCTCTCTCTCTCTCTCTCTCTCTCCCTCCCTCCCTGAAACACATAGGTACACCCAATAGGATGAATTCTGCTTAAAGATCCATTACTGTGATGGAGTGGTGGAGTATACTTTTTTGTAGTGTTAATAAATTACACTTTTTGGAAGTAATTTAATGTGTCCACTCTCACTGATTCCCATTAACTGATTGCATGGCTTAAGGTACGTGGTTTTAAAGAGTTGCACAGTTGGTATACACATTCAAGAGACTGAAAAGACCGAAAAGGTGTGCGTTATCGAATGTGGTAGGCCGGTCTGGTCCAAAATGCCAGGGCCAATTTTTTGTCCCAATCCGCCCCTGCCCTGAACAGAGTGCTGAGCTGAAGCAGGGCTGTTAGTTCAACCCCGTCTCACTCTTGTGAGGGAAAATTTACTGGCATCACTTAGGCAGGGACGGGGTCAGGGTGCATGTAAAAAACACACACCTTTGACACCGGAGAACTCGTATGTGCTATTGCAACTTTGTAGTATATTGTTCTGAGAAAACAGGGTTGTTTACTTGTATTGCCGGGACAAAACACGGGAATATAAACAGGACTACCAAGACTGTGCTTTGCTAAGTCAAACTGCTGAGGCCTCAAATGTGCTTAAATTAAAATTAATAGCACATTTTGCACAGAATGTGCATTTTGTCCTTCCTCTCTGACGCTATATTTTTACTGTGAAGGAATTGCCTCACGGGGAGGAATTATTACAGTGACCAACAGCTCTATCAGCATGTACTGTATATAGCATGTGGGCATTGTATAAAGACTTGAAAAAATATGCACTTATCCTTTAAAGCAACTTTTGGACATTTTGGAAAATTTGCTTTCTTTCCCCAATAGTGAGATGATAAGATGTTTAACATTCTTATGTCTCTATGGTTAATATAAGAGTACAGCCAGCAGCTGATTAGCTTAGCTGAGACTGAAAGCAGAGGGAAACAGCCAGCCTGGCCTAAAAGCCCCTCTCAAACTCTTTAATTAACATATCATATCTTGTGTGTTTTAATCAGTACAAAGTTTCACGGTTTCAAATGTGTGCAGGACAATTTCTGTTGTTGATCTCAGTAAACCTGCTCAATTCATCCTCCAGTACTTACAGCAAACAGTCATTAGATAGGGCAGCATTTTCTGGTGGTTATAAAAGGTTCCCACCCTATGTCAATGGTAAATTTGAGATGTTGCTTTGATCTTCATGGTCACTGCTCACGTTTTTCAAAATTATGCAAACATCATCGCGACAGTATTATCGTTTAAGGAAACTGTCTTGTCATGGTCAAATTAGAAAGACCTTAACTATATTTCATTCATTCATTCATCTTCTATGCCCCTGATTATCCCTTTCGGGGTTGGGGGGGGTTGGAGCCCATCCCACCTGTCAACGGGCGAGAGGCGGGGTACACCCTAAGCTGGTCGCCAGCCGACTGCAGGGCAACACACACGCAACCATTCACTCTCACATTCACACCTAGGGACAATTTAGAGTCACCAATTAACCTAGTGAGCATGTTTTTGGTCTGTGGGAGGAAGCCGGAGTGCCCGGAGAGAACCCACACATGCACGGGAAGAACATGCAAACTTCACACAGAAAGGCCCCACCTTAACTATATTTTCAACCCATAATAGAAATCCTCAAGGCTTCACAGTGAATGGGAAAAGACCCTGAAAGATCAGAGTTGGAGACAAATGTTTCCATCCATCTGTCACTCTGACAACAATACTCTTATCTCAGTTATATCATATTAGGTCCTTCAAACTGTTTGAGAAATACCTGCGCTGAAATTATTTCTCTCTTTCTTTTCATGTATAGATAAGTTGTTTGTCTTTTAAGACAGCATGCTCATTTCAGTCACAAATTTCCCCAGAGTGCTTTAACAATGACACATTCAATCACTTCCTGATGAGTCTGGCTGACTAAGAAAAAGGGTTAAATGTATCTGACCCCACTTGGGACCATTGAATGATGATGAGATGATTAAATCTCAAAAGCTGTTAAGTGCAGTCAAACTGAGTGCAGAGCAGATATTCTTCAATAATATCACTTTAGACAATGCCCACAGGACAGGCATTTTTCTTGTGGAATGATGAACAGTAGTAGAAGTAATCATCCACCTTTACAGTATAAGCTTTACAAAAAGCCTCTATAATCCAAGGGGAATGGAGCTGCCCAGCTTGTCCTCTGAGTTGGCAGGATGTGCAAACACCTGATTGCATGTCAGAAAAGCCTGACGTTGTGCCAAAGATGTTCAGAAACGTTTTTCAGGGAAACTCAGGTGCTTTCCTCCGTTATCATCAGCAAAGCAATCAAACACATATTGCCAGAGTAATGAATTAAAGTCAGGGCATCTGAAGTCTTTAGGACAAACTGGGTCAACAAGTAACCTTAATAGATAAAACAAGTACACTCATACCAATGGGCATTTTACTCTCAATGGCACTTAATTAGGTAGACCTGGACACTCTAATGCAATCCAATACAACATCTCTACCATAAAGTCTACCTTTATGTGGTTTATAACGTTCAGTTTATGATGATATGATCGGAAATGTGTGAATTAAATCATATGTTTATTATTGAGGTCAACCGAAATCCACAAAACATGCAAACTTCCTGAAGAGAGGACCAAGGCTGAAAACATGAATGGGGTGAAAGTAATGAAATGTGAGTTGCATGGAGGCTGAACCTGTGACATTTTAACCAGTAGTCTTACTGTGAAGCACAATTAAAATGCAATATGGCCAAGGACCAACAAAACGCAGAGATGCCTGCACTGGATAATCAAGGTGCCCATCACAATTATTTATCAGTTTTTTCCCATTGCAAGTTTTTCTCCTACATACTTAGATCTTTATACTGATCATTTGTTTTGTCAGATACAAGTTCAGAGAATCAAGGTAGCCTAGTACATTTTTGTATGACACCAAGACATTGGAAGGAGGTTGAGTTAACGTATCACAAATACATTCTAATACATACATTCAGTGTGAAATTTTTTGGACTTGACAGATATGGTATGTTCATTCACCATTTCCTGACTGTAGATGATCAGCCTCAGATCTCCTACTGACAGAATCCTTACAGTGGTAATAAGACACAGTAGTTCCTGTTTCACTGCTTCGTGTGAAAGAGGCATATGCAGTATACGTGAATCTCAGTACAGTTTTCTCTGTTCCTTGGTGCATGACTACTATGGTCTTGACATGACATGCAATGCTCATGCCCATCTGCCAGTGAAATCCTACAATACACTTTACTCCAAGTGCTGCTGCTTCTTTGGTGTCATGAGAATCAAGAAGTTCCCACATGTATGCTATATATGTTTTTATACTGTTGCTGCTGCTAACTAACAAACTTTCCTTGTAACCCCTATTTGTCACAGAAGCAGTACACTTCAACAAGAGTACATGGGGTGGAGAAAATGTTTTTCTACTAAAAGCAAACTTACCTACCAACCTGTGAAGAACAACATAGCCAGTAAGCTACGATAGTTTTGCCCTGCTGGCCTCTCACCGGCTCCAGCTCCTGGTATGGTGGATCCCGGTTCTGCTGGCTCCCTGTCAGTTCCGGTCCCTGAGTGGACCAGTCACTGGCCTGCTAGCCCCCTGCCAGTTCCAGTCTCTGAGTGGGCTAACCACCGGTCTGCTAGCTCCCTGCCAGTTCCAGTGCATGAGTCAGCTGGCCATGGGCCTGTTGGCGGCTCGATGGCTCCAGCCAGTGAGTTGGCTGGCCAGCAGTCTTCTCACCTCCAGCTGGGTTCTGTTCCCTGCAGGAGTCCCGGAGGTCTCCATTCTGGGGGACATGGTTGGCTATCAAGACGGCCCACACAGGAAGGAAGTAGGGTTCACTCCTTGCCTGTTGCTCAGCTGCAAACCGTAACACAAATCCTAGTTAACTTCTACCACTGGATCATCGAGAGCATCCTGAATAACTGCATCTCAGTATGATACGGCAGCTGCACAGCCTCCGAGTGGAAAGCCCTGCAATGGGTGGTGAAAACTGCCCAGTACATCACTGGTTCCCAGCTGACTGCCATTGAGGACCTCCAGCGTAAGCAGCATCTAAGAATGGCACACAGCATCAGCAGAGACAGCTCCCACCCCAACCATGGACTTCTTGCCCCCCTGCCATTTGATAGGAGGTTTCGGAGCCTCCATTCCCGCACCAGCAGGCACAGGAACAGCTTCTTCCCCAGAGCTGTTAGCCTGCTGAACTCTATTCCCCAGCAAGTGGCCAATCTTGAGTCTCTCACTGTTCTCCAATTATACATCAATTTATGTCCAAGGGTCAGGCCATTACCAAACATAATGTACAGTACCACTGTTATGCGGACGACACTGGGTTATACTGTATGTTATTATAGCATACTATCTGCCTTTCTCATATAAATTGCTGGACTTCTCAAAACTTCCTCAAATTATCTTGTTTGTTTGACCCTATTCTTTTACTCAGACAGTTTGTAATTTTGGAGCTCTATCACATACAATTAAGCCAACTACAAGAAATCTGGGTGTTTTATGCAGTTCTGGACTTTGTTTTGAGGACCAACTGACGATCCCTGTCACAGGGATGCCCGGTGCCCTATAGTAATATCGCCATTACATGGACTTACTGTCGTGTCTTACCATTGCCGTTGTTTAACATTCCCACCAGCATTGATGACATAACATGTAACCATTCACACATATTCTAAATCTTTCAAAACAGTAAATATGGAAGCGGAGAAATTTTATAGTTTAGCACGTTTAAAGCTGCAGTATGTAAGATGAAGAGAGCAGACTTAGCCTGAAAATTTGAACCAACACAAGTTCCACGTCACTCCCCCTCCCTCTCTGCTGCACTCATGCCCTGCCTCCAAGCCCCTGCTCCCTGCGGCATCTGCGTGGCTGCTGTGACAACCAGGAACATTAGCCTTAGCATCAGAAACAAGCTAACTCTGCCCTGCCACTACATCACAGTCGCTAACATATCGTACGCGTTGCAGAGTGTTACTGTAACAATCACTGTATTAGCTTTGTGGTTATTTCTTGTCTTAGCTGTACATGCTGTTGTTGGCAGCGGCAGCATGAGCACTTTCTCCTTTGCGGGTGGCTGTTGCTCCACCATAGCTTTCACTAGCCTCCTGACGCCGCTCACAGAGCTGTTTGACTGAGCGGCAGCCGGCAGCATGAGCGGAGGGAGGAGGCGGTTCACAGCGTGTGTGAGTAGTGATTGACAGATGTCAGACACTCCCTCAGACACTCCTCTGGCTCTGATTGGTTGTTTTGTGTCGGGCGCAGTGGATTCTTGCAAATTGCAGTGGGAGCAGTAGGTGGGACCAATGGAGTCGTTTTTTTTTCACATATTACATGTCTTATGTACTGTTGTCTGGGCATAGGGACAGTTTTAGCAAATATGACAAAAAATGACTTTTATACAAGTTACCTACTGCAGCTTTAATGAAGTATTTGGATGTTAACGCTTACCTCCTTGTATGTTTGTCTTCTCCTACATTTAGAAGTTCCGGTTCAGTCCCAGCCTGTGAAACTGAGGCGGAGGAGTCCATCCTCATTCATGGAGAGGGGCGGCAATGGACTGTGCGAGAGGAGGGTGTCACATCAGTCAACTCTTTTCTGCTGCTACTCTGTTTCATCTGCTCACCTGCTCAGCCTGCAACCTTCACCAGCCTTCCATGCCCACTTGTTCAATCACTTAACACACACCTGGAATTTATCACCTATTCAGTACAATACTTAAGTCCCTCTTCCACTACCATACCTTGCCAGATTGCTCTTAGCCCTTATGCAAGACCCTCCAGCGATCACTTTCAAACAGATTCCCCATTTTCGACCCAGCCTGCCTTCAACCTCGTCTGCTGTCCTGTTCTCTGGTAAAGACGCCTGTTCTGTGACCCTGACAACGATTTTCGCCTTGCCCCTTCTGGACCATAGTATCTGTGAGACTCACGTGCTTCTCCGTTCAGTCAGTGCTGCATTTGGATCCTGGTATCTCCGTTACAGAGGGGACCCAAATTGATTAGCGTATATATGTATTCTTTTATGCATCTAACAGATCATTGGGCCATTGCAACTTATTATGTTTTGTTACATGTTTTGATGAGGTTATTATGGCTATATTGAATGTGACCTACGATGTATTGGGGTGTTAATTGAAAATTAACTATGTTTTGCCTCTGTAGGAGCGGCTAAGAGAATATAGGTGACCAGCACCCATGGGTGTGAGGCTCACTCTGCCAAACTCCAGCCAGTTGCTAGGACCAGGACTGCTGGCCTAGTGCATAGGGCCCCTCCAAGGGCTTAGCCTATGCTTTGTTTGGTAGCTTAGTTCTGTTTTTGTCATTGTTTATTTAGTTTTCTTGAGTCATTATTTAATCCTTTATTTTTCTTTTCTTTTCTTGTCTTTTTTTTTTAAAGACATTTTTTGCCTTTTTGTGTATTAGTCTTCAACCCAACCTGTAAATAGCCCAGGTTTCTGCACAATAAATTACCACGTGGGGATACTACAGCCTGCATCAGCCTTTGCCTTCCTTTTCTTCCCACTCGCCATCCTAACAATCCCTAAGTGACATATTTTCAGAATTTACTGTATTTTATTCAATATATAAAAATAGCAGCACATTGAACAACAAACTGTACAAACTGAATGCAATATCTGCTGGATGTTTGAGTAAAATGGGCAATTTGGATACATTTTAAGCAGATTATTTCCTATGAATGTTGTATCTGAGATGAGTTGTCCTGATATTTTTAGAAACATTTTATACGATTCTTGGTCTACAGTCATGGAAAAAATTATTAGACCACCCTTGTTTTCTTCAATTTCTTGTTCATTTTAATGCCTGATACCACTAAAGGTATATTACCTGAAGAATACAATGAACACGACAAAAAATGCAGCTGATTCCATAATACTTTATGTCCTATTTGACATGCTTAAGCCTAATTGTATTCCGGGGTATATAAGAGGCCATTTCATCTCATAAGCAGCACTGCACATGCAAAGGCCTAGAGTGCTTTCCTGCTTACATTCAAGCCGTAGCACAACTCAGAAGTTGTCAGCTCTCACATAATGCCTAAAACAAAAGAATTATGTGAAGCCACAAAGGCGACCATCTTGGCACTGCTGGAAATTGGCAGTGAGAGTGAGAGACAGGTAGCCAAAAAACTGAAAATCTCCAAGACAGCAGTTCATTACACCAAGAAAAAGCAAGCCGAACATGGTACTACCAAATTGCTAGCTGGTCGAGGCAGGAAACATCTTTCTACACCATGAGAGCACCGTGCACTCATCCATTCCTGTGTCAGGAATCGTTGTCAGACCTCCAGGGAACTTAAAAATGAGTGGGCACTGTCGAGAAATGTGACTTGTTGAGCAAGGACAGTTCGAAACCGACTTCTTGAAGCTGGTCTGAAGTCACACAGGGCACGGAAGAAGCCCTTCATCAACAAAAGGCAGAGGAAGGCCCGGTTACTCTTTGCTACAAGGATTGGACTGTTGATGATTGGGCTAAGGTTCTCTTCAGCGATGAATCCAATTTTGAGTTGATGCCCTCTCCAGCCAACTTACTGGTTAGGAGGAAACCTGGAGAAACCTACAAACCAGACTGTCTTGCCCCTGCAGTAAAACATGGGGGTGGATCGGTGATGATCTGGGGTTGTTTCAGTATGGGTGGAACAGGGCAAATGCAATTGTGTGAAGGGCGAATGAACCAGGTCACGTACAGGGCTACTCTTGAAAATAGTATTCTTCCATCAGCTGATAAACTCTTTCCTGCCTCGAATAACTGGATTTTCCAACAAGACAATGCCCTTTGCCCAATGGCAAGGTCAGTTAAAGCCTGGATGGAGAACCAGAACATTCGAATCATGCCTTGGCCTGCTCAATCACTAGATCTAAATCCAATTGAAAACCTGTGGAGCATCATCAAACTCAAAATGGAGAACCACAAGCCAAAAAACAAAGCAAATTTATTTAAATTTTTGCGACAGGAATGGGCTGCTGTGACAGCAGAACAATGTCAGAAGACGCATGGCTGCAGTCATCAAAAACAATGGTTATGCAATCAAGTACTAACTCCTGTGTGTATCATGTGACTAACAGACAGAAAAGAAAACATGGAATGCCTAAAAGCACTGTTTATGGCAGTACAATGCCATAGCTATTGATGTAAAAACTTAAGTGATTTTGGTTATCAAGAAAGCCATGGAAAATGGCTAGATATCAGCTCTTAAATTAAACTCTTATGAAGTATTTTTGTTGTTATTATATTTGTCCAAACAAATGTACCTTTAGTTGTACCAGGCATTAAAATGAATAAGAAATTGAAGAAAACAAGGGTGGTCTAATATTTTTTCCATGACTGTATATTGTGCATTTCACAAATTCAGTGTTGTATTCTCCCTGATGCTTGGCCATTATTCTGTTAGCTCTTTGGTTGTCTCTGTGCTTTTCTAATGCAGGACGAGGTTGTTTAGCAGTGAGTGAAGGCTCTGTGTCAAGGTTTTCACTATGCCTTCATTCTGTTAGAATTTTTTAAAGTTTATATCTTAAATACTAAACTTAAGTATAAAAATAACCATTTAAATTTACGTTTTCTTCACAGAAATGAATGACATGCTGAGATATATGCCTACTGTATATTTTCACAAGGTTCGCCATGGAGCGATGGTGGAGGATGGAGCGAGGGTCACCACAAAGTGATCAGCTGTTTCCAGTGAACCTGTGGAATGTACCAAACCAAAGTTGTTCTGGAGCATTCCAGAACTTTCCCAGTTTTTTGTTGCTCCTGTCCCAACTTGTTTGAAATGTATTGTTGGCATCAAATTCAGAATAAGCATGTATTTACAAAAATACAATTGTCTGTAGGTTTGACACTGCAAGCAACCCCTTTCACATCACACATACTCATCTGATCCATTCTCAAGACGAAAATCCATTAGTTCAGCTTTAAAACTCAAGGTTACCAATGTAGGAAGTGCATAATGCTGCACTTCTATGTACCAAAATCAAAGTGATGCTGATGCGTTGGACAGACTGCTATGTCATTTTCACAGATGGGATCAATTCAACCTAGTTAATATTTGCCTTGTAACTTCATGGAGGGATTCTTTTAGTGCAATAGGGAACCCAAAATGGCATAAAGCTCTCACACAATCATTGGCAAACACACTCAGTTTGAACAGTTTCTTGTTGTGCTCCTGATGGCAGCACTCCTTTGTCACTTCCATGTTCAGGGCTGCACTGCCTCCTCTTATCCCACCTCTCATCTGAAGGCACAACTTTGCATATCAACAAGACACCAAAAAACTGCACAGTCATCCTGTAGAATAGGAGAAACTGGATGATGCACAAATGAAGTCTAGAGGTGAGTGAGGACAAGAATAAAAGAAAAGCAGGAAAGGGAAAGGGAGCAGAACAGGTGACAGGTGCACTGTAGAAAAAGAAAGAGAGGGAAAAAGTGTTAAATGGAATTTGTGGTCTGAAAAAATGGAGTCTCTGGATGGAATGGAAAAAGATACCATTGTGATATATTAGTGGTTGAAATGGTAAATGTGATCATTGGCTGATAAGATGATCTGATAGTATTTTATGCATCATCATGAATCATGAATCATGAATCATGAATCACCACCTTAGTTGAGTGTACAAACATGCCGACATACTGATAAGGAAATAAAGACATGGCAGTGTCATTAGTTGGGAAGGAATTAGTCATAGACCAAAGTTCTGATAGTGGTACCAGACAAAAAGTCAGACAATTACCGAAGTTTTCACAGTACATCCTGAAAGGGATATGGATGTCTGAACCAAATTTCAAAGAAATCCAATTACTATTGAGACATTTTACCCAGAACCATTAATGTCAACCTCATGATGGTACTAAAGGAAAAGTTGGGGGCTCACCAAAGTCAGATTCATCCTCTGGTAACTAATATTATGTACAATTTGCTGCCAATTAATCTTGTAGAAACTGAAATATTTCAGTGGATGAATGACAACTTGTGATGGTGGTGCTAGATGATTCATTTTCTGAGGACCATATGAAATAATAATATGAACAAATCAAACTTGTTAGAAGGATTTAATGATTGTGATTAATTTTATTAACTGTCATAGATGAAACACGCTCAACTATCACTTTTGTATCTTTTCTATACATAACACATTACATTTTTGGTTTGTTTACAAGCCTGATGCAGAGGACCAGATTTGAAAAGCTATTTGACACTCATTTCAGGTAAGAGTGCCCCTCCAGAGAGACACTTCAACTGGATGCCACCATGAAAAACATCTCAGGTAAGTAACATTGATTTATCGACTACCTCGGCCTCCCCGCGCACACTGATGATCCCAGCTGGATTGGATCTTGAAGGGCACTGGTGAGTAGCAAGCTGGGTGGGAGAAATACGTCAACCTGACCCACTACCACCCAGCACTGTGAGTCACAACTATAACTGTACTTCTCCCATCCATTCAGGCCTGTTCACATCTTGAAGCTCTGTCAGGGAGCAACTCATTCAGTATCATCCCGATACCTTGCTGACTAGTAAAGGGGATTGTGGGAGACTGCTTATGCTTACTCTCAGAGAAGGCAGAGTTATGATTTTTTTGACTTTCAGCTCACAAAGACAGTGTAGGTGCTTATATTATCATACTACCACATACTCTATGTATTTAAAGTGCTCAGCGTGGTGGATGGTGCGATAACATACTGACATTACAACTACAAAAGCTAATATCACTGTATGGTATAATTTTGGTGATGTTATGTAGAATAGCTGTACTGATACAGTATGTCAATCGTTATATTGACTGACTGACAGACTGAGAAACGTTACTGTAGAATCGGAGTCCCCAAAGTATTATGTCTGGATTATCATCATTCATTATACATCACTGAGATTTAGGTTTTTCCTTTTGGATTCATTCTATGGCCACTTAATGACCTGTTCAGGCCTTGTTGAATCATAAATAGCAAACATTTTTTCATATGAAAAAAGCAGCAGTCAAAAACATTACCCAGTAAAATCCATGCATCAGACAATCTGTCTCAATGAATGGTTGGCATCAAGATGGCGCTGTGCTAGGTGGCAGCCTATTGCAGTAGCTCTGCCGGTTTTGTTTGTTTTTTCGTTCAGTTAGTGTGTTTTTTCCGTTTCTTTTAATTTCTATTTCTTAACTGTGTTTTTGGTAACTGTGTCACAATGTTAGCGCAGTTTTACAACTTTTTTGGTGGTCTTTCTGTTACTTTTTACCCTCTTTGTAATGGAGAGCCATACAGATGGGAGTGGGGGTATTGTCTACACACGCGATCAGCTGATCACATTGTGTAAACCCACACTGCTGCCTGGAGAATGGATTGTAGTCCCGGATGAGCTGAAGAGATGACGTCAGGGCTGCAGAGCTGGAGCCAAACGGAGGGCGAAGGCACGGAGATGCAGACCTTCCGTTCCAGTGATCATCACAGGGAACGTGATGTCCTTAGCAAATAAGACGGATGAGCTTGTCGCGCTGGTCAGGACTCAATGGGACTACCGACAGTACAGCCTAATGGCCTTCATAGAGTCGTGGTTGCATTCAGACATCCCTTAATATTTGCCTCGGGAGTTCACGTCCACAATTGTGATCACTGTTTACATCCCTCCGAGCTGATCACAGCCTTGTGTTGTTAACACATCAGTATATCCCTATTGTCCAGAGGCAGCCTGAGTCACTACAGGACTGCTTTGAGACAACCGACTGGAATGTGTTGTGTGAGCCGTATGGGGAGGACATAAACAGCCTGACAGAATGTATCACAGAGTACATCAAATTCTGTGAATAGACCATACTGCCAACCCGGAGAGTGCGCTGCTTTCCCAACAACAAGCCCTGGATCACCAGAGAACTGAAAAGTCTGCTGAACAAGAGGGACAAAAAAGAACTGAGGAATGTTCAACATGAGCTGAGGGAAAAGCAGAGATGCCTACAGGAGGACGCTGGAGGCCAAACTCCAGCAGAACAGAGTGAAGGATGTGTGGACAGGAATGAAAGAGATCACGAGGCTCAAGGCAAAAGACAGACCAGCAGCCAGCAGCCTTGGGAGGGCCAATGAGCTAAACCACTTTTTCAACAGGTTTAGCTCACAGCCAGGAGAGGCACTACAGTCTCCCACCCCTTCATACCTCACCGCTATCCACTACAGCCTCCATAACCCCCCCCTGCCCATGCACCCACAATCTCCTAGATTACTGACTACCTGACAGACAGACTGCAGTTTGTCCGGCTGGGCAACGTTCTGTCTGAGATCATGGAAACTAGTACAGGAGCACCACAGGGGACTGTTCTGTCTCCTTTTCTCTTCACCTTGTACACCTCAGACTTTCAGTACAACTCGTCATCGTGCCACCTACAGAAGTTTTCGGACGACTCAACGGTGGGGGGGTGTATAAAGGATGGACGAGAGGAGGAATACAGAGCAGTGGTGGATGATTGTGTGGAATGGTTTGGTAGAAATCACCTGCTATTTAACATGGCCAAGACCAAGGAGATGGTGATTGATTTCAGAAGGAAATCAAAGCAAACTAGTCACTTTTTAGGAGGTGGTGGAGAGGAGGACACTGGACAGGCTGTTATCCAACATTCTCTTCACCACCTTGTGGACAGACAGCGGTGCTCCTTCAATAGACTGCTCCAGCTCCGCTGTCACAAGGACCGCCTCAGGAAATCATTCCTGCCACAAGCCATCACACAATAGCACATATGTACAATAGCAACTCAAACAGTTAATCCACCAACCTCACAAACTCTTGTGTTTTACATATTATTTTTACATATTATCTGCACTGCTGCAATATTGCACATATATGGTCTACAGTTTATATTTATTTATCATCTGAAACAGCACAAATTTTTTGATGTAAATATTGTTTATATACTTAGTTATATTGTATTTTTTATAATATTATTATAATTTATATAATATGTATTGCACATTTTCATACATATTATATAGCTAAACATTTAACTTTACTTTGTTATATTTTTAGTATTCCTGTTTATATATTTTGTTACTTTTTTGTTACTTTTTTCTAAACAATTGTGTATACATTCTGTGTTTGTCTGTATGTTTAATTGCCACTGCAACGAAATATTTTCCCAAATTGGGATCAATAAAGAAGCAGTCTAAAGTCTAAAGGTTCATTCAGTGGCCACTTCATAAGGTAAACCTACAATCTAATGTGATCCAATGCAATAGCTCTGCCTTAAGGTCTACCTTTATGAAGTTTGCACTATTCAGTTTTTGGTGACATTATTGGAACCGTGTGAATTAAATTACATGTTTATTAAGGATGTCATAGTTAAAGGTGCTGTTGTGCTGAACTACATTATATTAAGAGATACTTCCAATTTTTTGGCCACCCTATTTAGATACAAGAGGGGGGCAGAATATTAGAAACACCCTTGAAAATAATGCAGTCCAGTCCACCATTACTAAGTATGACCACAGTGCTAAAACATACAGGTGAATTAACACCTTTATGACTGTAAACAACATTATACAGTAGGCATCATCAAAGTAGATTTGGTGGTAGACCAGATTGTACAGGTTTACCTAATGTTACCTGTAAGGAACATTCCTTGAATGTTATTGGAATGTAGAGATGTAGGTTTAAATGAAAATATACTGTAGGTGTTTTTGCATAACAACTAACAGTCTTGCTGAGATTGGTACATTCCATCACAATGAACAATCAATGAACTTTATTTCTTCAATAGCATTTCAGTACCACCAGTTAACCAGTTCAAAGTCTGGGTTCAAAAGCCTTTCAGGTTGTGGTTTTTATTTGCAGGGGTTATGTCCTCATTGGAGGCTCCCACTTCTGATTTGAAAGGTGCATGCTGAAGTGCAACCCTTTTAAATTCAAGATAGTGTAGGGAGAACAGAATCCTGCAACTGACCTTTTTCCCTCGCATTCCTTCAGGAGAGCTGGGGTGGACAGAGATTTCAATTTCAAAGGGTTACCTATCACTTAAACTGCTCTCATGGAGATGCTAATTCTGTCTTTACAGCTCCACACCAGATGAAGGCGTTAAAACCGTCTGAATGGACAATCCACAGGCCCCAACAGGCCTCAAGAATCAGATAGTACTGACAAGTTGTAAATCAGACATTGCTGTTAGGATCCGCTAACCTGTCTGCTCCCAGTGTTCTCTGTTCCCCTTTTCCCTGGTGTTACGTGTCTTTTTGTCTGTACCCCTGTCTCTCTCAGCTGGGTGTTTTCCCTGCACCCAGCTGGCCACGCCTCTCCAGCAGTGCACCTGGAACGCATGAGCCTAATGAGAGGTCTACTATATAAGGAAGACGCTGATCTTGGTTTGTCGCTGGATTATCCTGATCTCTCCCATGAGTTTCCAGAGCCCATGCCTTGTGAGTACTCTCAGTCTGGCCAGTTGCTGTCTCGTATGCACACTTTCTTGTAGCTGTTTTTTCCTCTGTCCTCACGTGTGCTTTTGTCTTTTTCTAGTGCCTGCCTGCCGCGTTCAGCCCTTGCTCAGCCACAACCCACCACGTGGAGAATTGTTTGTTCCACTCACTTGAGTGCACCTTCAGCTTGCTGTTCCACTCCTTATGAGTGCGCCTTTTGTTATTTTTCTCTCCACTCCTTATGAGTGTGTTTTTTGTTCCCCTTATTGTTTATAAACAGTTACTCTTGTCTCTGATCTGTCTATTGAGTCCAAGTACTACCAAATTTAAGGTGCTGCTTAACAATTCCTGTGGCAAACTGTTTTGTGTGTCTGTGTGCTTTCTTTTTTTTTTTTTTTTTTTAACCACATCAAGATAATGGGGCGGCACGGTGGAACAGCAGGTAGTGTGCGTGCCTCACAGCAAGAAGGTCACCGGTTGATTCCCGAGTTGGGCGGGGCCTTTCTGTGTGAAGTTTGCATGTTCTTCCCGTGCATGCGTGGGTTCTCTCCAGGCACTCCGGCTTCTTCCCACAGATGCTCATTAGGTTAATTGGTGACCCTAAATTGTCCTTAGATATGAGTGTGAGCTTGAATGGTTGTCTATCTTTATATGTTGCCCTGCAATCGACTGGCGACTGGTTCAGGGTGTACCCCGCCTTTCGCCCAATGACAGGTGGGATAGGCTCCAGCCCCCCCGCAACCCCAAAAGGGATAGTCGGGTATAGACAATGGATGGATGGATCAAGATAATGCAAACGATGTTTGATTCAACTTAAACTCACAGCACTAAACTCACAATTTGTATGGTATCAATGCTTTTCCCATGTTTCTAGCTTGTAAAATGACAACACTATGATCTTAACTCTTATAATCATTTTTGTCTGGGTTTCTACCACAGAACCATACTACCATCTAGAGACTAGTGGGGGATAGGTTTTAGATACTTGACATGAGACAGTTATAATTAGTAGTGCTTAATTCGGCAAATATAATCTGCCTTTCCTTGTTTCTTTGTTCTATTAGTTAGTTATACTATTAGTTATCATATAAGTTAGTATTGATATTGAAGAACATTGCCATTAATCAACCAAATGTGTCTGGTGCATGTATATTGGTGTCAACACACGTTGTAAACAATGTAGATGTGTGATTGAAAATTTGATCATTTAAACTCTGTGATTGACCATAGTGAGAAGCAGATGAGTCCATCACATGCAATTGTTAGTTAATGTTTTCTCTATAGGATGAAATCACAGCGTTTGCCTGTAAATCATTCTAAGTGCGCAAAGGTCTGTTCGTCACGGAGTGCTGGATGGTATACTCCCTGCAGCGTGCAGCAAGCACTCACTTCTTCTTTTTCACTTCTTTGTTTGACTTCTTTGTTACTACTTCTTTGTTCTAGACACACTCTTAATTTGTTCCCTGGTGGTGGAACGAGTTAACAAACTCCATTCAACCCTCTCGATCTTTAGAAAAAGACGAAAGACCAAGCTCTTTACTGAACACCTTGTTTCATAAAAAAAAAACAAAAAAAAAAAACCTCCCGGTCAACTCTACGCACTTTTGCATTACTTTGTAGCACTGTCTCATAGCACCTATGTCCAGTTGGACCAGAAAGTTTGGCATTTACTCTTGTTCTCTCCCGTCTAGAAACTTGCTTGTGATGTATAAAAAACTCATATGTACGTCGCTTTGGATAGAATCATCTGCCAAATAAGTAGTTGTAATTGTAATTGTAATCTTGTTCTTTACTCACGCCACTTCTTTGGCGTTTTAGTTTTTCTTTACTTTTTGTAACTTCAATTTTTGCTTGTCAGTTGTCTTTTGCCCGCCTATTGGCGTGTTATTTTAATCTTTTGTCTACTTTTACTCTCCACGTTAAACTGCATAACTTTTTCAGTTAAAGCCGAACTCTTCTTTCCTTTATCCATTAAGGCAATCACTTAAGAATATTTTTCTAGATCTTTTCAACCGGCCATTGAAAGTATTCTCAACTATTAACCGAGAAGTTTTGCCATACGTCTGTCAACCTCTTTGGACCGAAGTCCTGCAGCCAGCCTTACCCCATCTGTCTGTGTCAAATAACCATCAAAAAAGCCACTCCTCATCTGTTACCTGCACCGAAGGCCCAGGCCCCGAAGCATCTCTGTCCAACACTGGCATTTCACCGCGGTTCCACTGGTTACCCCCGTTGGACCGCAGTGCAGATTGGAGCCGACAGTCCGGGGCTCCCCTCCCTTCATGGCAGTTCGGGACAGGCCGTCATGGGAGCGCTGCTGGCACAGAAGTTTTTTTTGTGTTTTTTAGTTTCCTTTATAGTTGTGTGGGGCTGGCCTTCTTGTTTTGTCCTTTTTCAGCTGAGGTTGGGCGGAGTTTTGGGAGCTGGCACTGACACAGCTGGTTACCATCTCAATCCCGGACGGGATAAAGACGGCGAACAGCGGAGGGCTCGTCGCCAGATTATTTCCACCTCTCAGCGGTATAGTCGGCCCTCTACGTGTTTTCTAGTGACTAAAGAATACACTCTTGAGATAGACTGTTCGTGTATACCTCGTGATTGCTCACCGGCTCTTTGTTCTTCACCTTCCCCTGCAGAGGGTCCTCCTGTTCCCGTTACTAGTGTCCTGCTCCCCACATCAGCATCCCTGCCACCTCGCCGCTGGACCCTGCTCCGCCACCTGCCTCTAGCCTGCACCACCATCCATGTTCTCTCCTGCACCTCACCACCACGTGTCATCCCGCTCTACGGAGACTCTTGTTCGTCACACTGCACTCCACTACGTCCTCAGGATCCACTCGTCTCCTCCAGATCCTGTGCCGTCTTCACCACTCTGTGAACTCACGACCATACCATTCACTCCAGTGTCTGCCAGAACACTGTGTGCAATAAATCCTTTAACCGGTCACTCCACACCTGAGTCTGCATCTGAGTCCCTATTACTACTTCGTCCATCAGAAGCTGTTTCATCCAGTTGTTTGTGTTACATCATATAATCCATATTATTTGTCGTAATATTCATTATTCATATCCATTCTCATTATTGTGTCAAATAAAAAATACTTTTCAATTAAGTCCTTGTCAGGCGGTGTCCTTTTGAGATGGAAATAGACAATCACTATATCGAGAGCTTACGCTTCAGATGATGAGATTGATCTACCATTAATTCATTCATTCATCTTCTATACCCCCAATTATGGGGGGGCTGGAGCCTATCCCAGCTGTCAACGGGCGAGAGGCGGGGTACACCCTGAGCCGGTCGCCAGCCGACTGCAGGGCAACATACATACAACCATTCACTCTCATATTCACACCTAGGGACAATTTAGAGTCACCAATTAACCTAATGAGCATGTTTTTGGTCTGTGGGAGGAAGCCAGGTTGCCCAGAGAGAACCCACACATGCACAGGAAGAACATGCAAACTTCGCACAGAAAGGCCCCGCCCGACCCAGGGATCGAACCGGTGACCTGCTTGCTGTGAGGCACGCGCACTACCTGCTGTTCCACCGTGCCGCCTTACCATTAATTCATTAATCATTATTAAATCAGCATTAAAAGAAAAGAATAAATAAAATTCTTCTTAGCTGAGGAAGGTTGTTGCCCCTTTTTATACACTCCTGATCAAAATTTTAAGACCAGTTGAAAAATTGCAAGAATTTACATTTTGCACTGTTGGATCTTAAGAAGGTTCTAAGTAGAGCGTCAAAATGTAAAAAGAAGAAATGGGAGTGAGACAAAAAAAATTTTTTGGGTAAGCAATTTATTACAAACAAGTATTAAACTGAAATAGGCTGTCCACTAGCAGGGCATCCACTGTCTGGAACTGGTGTCCATTTTTGAAAATGACACTGAATCCACATTTTTGGGAAGATTTGGGCTTTTAAATGCTGTGGTCTTAAACTTTTGATCAGCTGATGAACAGCCTATTTCAATTTAATACTTGTTTGCAATAAATTGCTTACTCAATTTTTTTTTGTCTCTCTCCCAATTCTTCTTTTTGCATTTTGAAGCTCTACTTAGAACCTTCTTAAGATCCAACAGTGCAAAATGTATTTTCTTGCAATTTTTCAACTGGTCTTAAAATTTTGATCAGGAGTGTATTAACGAGTGCAAACATTAAACCCAAAGGTTTAATGACCTGATTTCCCTACAATACTAATACCTTTGCAATATTGTTTTCACCACTGGTCTCTCAGGCTTAATATTACTTACTGTTACTGACATTGCTTAATGTCTTGATCAGACTTGATTTGACTTTGACAATGGTGACCATGTCAGATCTAAAAATCACAGTGCCATAAACTCTTGCCATGTAGTGGTCTGGTGACTGGCTACACCTGTCACAATGTCACGTCTTATTTCACAATCACATGTAAGTTCAGAGGTCATCTGGGAGGCGGCTGAGGCAGCTGTCAGTCATGGTGAAAAATTGTCTGTGATGCTGGTGGTCTTGTGTAGAGAAAAAAAGAACGAATGAAAAAACAGCTGTGGATGGCACAGAGAGGACAGTATGGGCTGTTGATACTTAAATAGAGGTTGGCATAAATGTTTTAACATTACACAAGTACAAGTGCCTACCTGGCTACATATTTTTCTATACATAATGTTGCTGCTGTATGTTAAAAAAATGTCATGGAGGGAAAACAACTGTTGGCGTTTGGTTAACAACTGAAGTGAGCACCTGATGGGTCAACACTGAGGAACACGTCATGGGAGATGTCACACTAGGTGTGTCGAGACTAAAGATCAGGGTGTTATGGGGCATCCCAGATGCTGCACAACAGGTCATTTAGCACATCAAAGACAAGTATAGATGCCCGATTATTGTTCATAATCGACTAAGGTTCTGGTAGCCACAACAAAATAGTCTCAAAATTGGGCAAGGTTCATGTTGTCTGGTGCCAGTATAAGAAAACAAATGAGATACAGGCATCTTCCCAAGCTGTACCACCAACTAGGGTTGTCTTTTAAGGAAATTCTGACACATCCAAGAGCTCCTGTTGAAAAGTCTGTTCTTCCAACACCAGTGCCAACAGCGACACAGTTGTTGTCAAGGAAAACCTACAGGCTATTTCACCATGGGCAGCCGAGGCCATGCTGCCACTCAAAACCAAAACTGGTTCTCTTACTTGTTAACTAACTATGTTTCTCTCTTATTAGCACCCAGCAGCTAGCTTGCTCAGTGTGCATGGGTGTTAGAAGCTCAAATGCAATGCATCCTGGTACATGTTGGGACTGCCAGCACAGCTCACGCAGGAAAACTCAGCTTTCTTCAATATAGCTTTTTTGCTTCAATTAACTAAATTTACCATTAACACTGATTGGACATCTACATAAAACATGGCAAAATTTCCCTTTAAGTCCCTCCTTGCACCTGCAGCATACAGTCAAAGAAACAGATTAAATGTAAATGCATATGTATATATGCAGATATATCTGCATATATATCTATATATGTATAAAATACCCCATTCTAAAGCTTGAATTGATAAGAAAACAGCATATAACATATTTTAATATAGAACTACAAAATCCACAAGACACATACATTCAGGCCCCATGCTGACTTGTAGCCAGCGTGAAACTTAACTGACTCACTGGCTGATATTTCCATGTGTGGGCTCTAACTGTGAATAATCATGACTAACATTGATGACCTTTCTGGTCCAGCCAACGCCAGGCACTCTACAGCCTGAGCAGGCATTGTTGCCTCTGACATCATCTGGTCAGCAGCCACCCACCAACACCTGATGTAAGTGAGCAGCTTGTCACTGTGTTGTCCTTCAAGCATTGTCATCATGATACTACCTCTCATCAGCTGCTCACATGCATCGTTCACTGTGTGTTGAACAGGGGAGAACATGAATGAGTCACCCACCTCTCTGTCCCTCTCATCTGCTCCTACATGCTTTATTTTCCATATCTCATTGACAGGGTGAGTGAATGGGGGCTGGGTTTCTCAGGGTGAGTCACCAAACTCCAAGTTCAGATTCCCAATGGGCCTCGAGTGAGCAAGAACACAGTCAGTCAGCATTTGAGACCATGAACCAAGGCTCATTTAAGTTCACAGATGGCCACTGTCACACCCCTAAAAGCACCATTGTCATCAAATTCTCAGTTTTTCAAACTAAATTGTTTACTGGTTCTATGAATATATATTAAAGTTATACAGACACCAATAATCGATGGAATACATACAGAAATCCTCTATAATTTTCTTATTGTTCTTTTTGTCGGTAAAATAGAATCCATCTGAGAGTGTTTTGCTTTCTTATTGCTCATAGTAGATTTTTTGTAGCAGTCTCATAATGTGCACTAAGAGCAATGCCTTAAGAATCACTTTTTTGACGCCTGCTGTTGCTATGGTTTCCTGCCTTATCATGTTGATGTAATGGACTCCCCAAATTCTGTTTTTCCGTCTTGTGTTTTGTTGTCTTGTGTGTGTTTTTCAGTAATATATACTGAGTGTGATCAATGCAGTGTAGGCTTGAGGTAAACCTGCTGGTTTACCCTCAGTTTCAGAGTGTAGTGCAACTCACTGACAAACTGAGGTGACTTTCTAAAGGCGAAACAGTTTCATTTGTCAGGGTTGTTGATACATGAGAATTAAGATTAGAATAAAATGTTTTCAAGTTCTACAAAAAAGACTGTAGGTAGATGTGCAGCAATGATTTTAAGTTGTGAGATATTAGATGTAGATGAGATATACATCAAATAAAACTGTAGCAAAGTCTCAACTCAGTGGAGGAGTGTTTCAGTCATGCCCAACACATACTAATATAAAAGTGCAAATTAGTGAGTTTAGTTTTTAAATTTGACCCCTATTCATTATCAAATCTAAGTGAATGCATTTACAATTCATTGTCTCAAACAATTTGCTGGTTCATAATTGAATGGTGAAGCATAATTTAGTGTTGTAATACTATTTTGGACCAAGCCAGCTGAGCTTGGAGTGACCCTCATGTTAATTCATTAGCTCTTGTTGGCTGCGCAGACTGCAGATTCCTGCATGCCTGAAAGGCAGGGACAACTTGCAATGGAAAGACTGTAAAAACTCACAGCATCAACCTTCACATTAGGAATGAACCAGAGACTGCATCCACTTTGGCTATGTATCAGTGGCCAGGTGGCCATGGTCAGTGTTTTGACACCAAGGTAAAGGTTGTGCCAGTGTGAACGTGTGTTCACAGCTTCAGTGCTTACGCACTTTGGCTCTTGGTAGGTGAGAAATGATGCAGAGAACACTCACTCTGTCATGTAATCACAGTTAAGCTAATTGATCTGATGTCCTTTCAGTGTGTGAGCGTTTACATTGCTGGAGTCACTCAAAAGTTCCCACATCCAAATCGCTGGCAGGTTTGTGAGCTGAGATAAAACCAGGTAGTGGGGATTAAACAGTAAAGGTTGTAACAGAGCTGAGTACCTAAAGTGGTCAGGCTGATATACTGGCTGATATTATGGTAGCTATGGTATTGCAGATATAAGAACAGAGTCAGTACAGAAATACAGACACTCTGTCAGCATTACATAGTTTGTCCACCAGAGAGCATTGACAAGTTTATTTTTTTAACTGTGAAATGTCCCTGTACAAAATCCTCACTCACTTCCTGATTAACCAGCCCACTCTATCACACTGCTTTCACATTCCCTGCCCCAAACAAACTCACGCAACTAGACCACCACTCGCGTAGCGTAATGCACACACCTGATGACGATCAGCTGATTAGACACGCAATATAACTTACGTGGGTGCAGTGTGCTACCGTTTGCATCCGGATTTTTTGCTTGAGACCCCAACACTTCTTCTATGTCCTGCCCTGCGAAATAATCCTGTGTGCGTCTTCGAAACCACACACACACACACACACACACACACACACACACACACACACCTGCAAAATAATTTCCTGTACACTGAACTTGAAAAGAAAAAAGAAGTATCAATAAATGCCCATATGTGGCTAACTTCACTTTGCCCGTTCCCCGCCTCTTTCTACACTGTTCCAGTGCCTTACCTTACCCAGAGTGTATTCCACTCTTTCAGTCCCACTCTGATTTTTCTGATTTTTCAAGGTCCCAAATATTGATATCAGGAACATTACACTATGTACAGTATAGTGGGTAGAGAGGGGTAGACCTTAACCTGCAATATCTGGGTTTTATTTGGTCACTTGGAGATAGTGGAAGCAGCTATGAACAAAACATTAACATGTTATCACCTTATAAAGTTGATATGGGACAGCTGCTCAGTATCACATCCTGCAGATGCAAAGCAACACCATTTTTAATTTGGAGTCATGTTTTATGGTCATCTGGTGAATGTTCACGCTCTGGTCTCTGCAAAAAGAAATGCGAGAAAAGTATCTGACACTTTAGCTGCTAGATATTTGGTTCTGGTAGTGTATAGTGGGTTATATAGCTTTTTTGCTGCAAACAACTGCCTTCAAAAACAATGAGAGCAGTGAGAGTGAATCAGAACAGTAAATGTGGTGCCTTGAAGCCAACACAGTGAGCTGAGGGACGTTAAGATGCTCGGCAGAGCTGAGGGGAACTGCAGAGTGAGGTGATAACTCTCTGCGGGTCCATTACTTCAGGGAACACTTCACATTCAAGCAGTCATTGTTCATCTAAGATATTGATTACAACCACTTTAATGAGATAACAAGACGATTCTCATGTGATGATTTTGAATGCTGCAGCAATCAATGAGCCAAACTTGATTTGCAGTATGTTGTACCTTTACACAGATTAATGCAGTTAATGCAGTCAAAGTTATTTTCAAGGAAAGGTCAAATTGATTTAGAGAAAAATACTGAAATTAATGAGAAAAGTCTTTCCAAAGTTGGACACAAGTGAGTCTTCCCTCCCTTGATGATGATGAAAATGAGCCAATCAGCCAAATCCTGCTTTCGCCATATTGAAAATACTGATATTTTGGATACAGTATTTACAATTCAGACTGACTCTAATGCAAAAGCACATTAACAGGTTCATAAATGATGAGAAATGATTTCAGTGTACCTTTAAAAAGCACTAGTGTTTTAGACATCTGTCCACAGCTTATCAGACAGGCCATTCCAACTAGTGTATTCATTAAAACTGAAAGCAACATCACCTGCTCTTCATGCATACACAGCATACACTGCAGAGAGGGCTTCTGTCAGGTGTCATGATAAAAGTAATGTGGATGCAGAAGTTTAAGCTATTTTAATAATTCAAGCATTGAATCCCAAAAGCCAGTCTCAAATGGCCTAATAGTGGAGCCACTTTGTGTCTAATTATGTAGGTGTGGGAGAGAATTGTCAAATGAACAACTGGACTGTGTGGGGTTATAAGAAGAGCAAGTAAATCTGGTGTGGGTTTTGTTGTTTTAATGCAAAACTTCTGCTCCTCAGAGCCTGCCTGCAAATGAGCAAAAGAGGAAGAAAAAAAAAACATAATTTTACTTTAGTTTCGTCACAGTTGTTCATCTTTCTTAACTTTTTCTTTTTTTTTTTTTGAGATCTACAACATGAATAAACTAAAATGTCTGGCTCATACGTATTAATATTTTAAATTGTCTGCTTTGGAAATGCTTATGTCATTAAGTTTCTATCAGCAGTCTCATAATTAACACAGTGCTACAAATGAGTTATTTAAACAGTCCATATTAGATGTTGAGTACGTCAGTGGAGGATGCTTTTCATTTGCAATCCATCTAAACCCATCAAGATATGTGTGTACCTGCATGTTTATGCAACATTTTATAAGTTGATCAGACAAGACATACAGTGTACAGAATGTTAATCGTGTCATGATAAACCATTGCTAGCTGCCCAAAGTGAAGAGAATAAAAATGAAATCAGCACCAAAAAAAAAAAAAAAAAAAAAACCCACACAGAAGGTGTGATGTGGAGATTAAAGTTTCATTTTGAATTGCAAAAACTTACTGCAGTGCCAGCAGTTTGTGCCCTTCATGTATTGATCATTTGTCATGGTTAGTCTGGTTTGGCAAACATAAGCCAAAGAAACATAAAATTGTCTCAAAATGTCTAATGAAACCAGTCTAATGCATGCTGCTTAACTTGCACAGGCAGACATTTGTACCAAGTTAAAAATGGCTGTTTGGGGAAAAAAATGTGACTTTGAGACACTTAAACATAATCCACCATTCAGTCAAACTCAGGTAATGCAGTTTTTAAAGCAGCTGAGATCTTTGAGTGTCTTGTTTTGTCACAGGGGGGCACCATTGCTTCACTTTTGTTTATTAAACCGAAGCTGTGAATGGCAAGAAGAGATACTGTGATGATAAGTTATCAAGAGCAGGCAAAGAAGGATTTAATACCATGGATACCACATGAATATGATCTGAATGAATTATAAGACTAACTGGTTCATGAAAGATTACCAGCACATTCAAGGAAATTCTCTATTACAAGTTCATTACAGTGAGGAGATGTCTGATAACATACTGTATAGCAATGCTTAATGTCCTTCATAACATTCGTATTAACCTTAGAATTATAGTTAAGTATGAAACAAATATCTTTATTCATCGGGTTGCTTCCACTTGTACTTGTTCTAGGCTGTCTTCGGAGGAAAAGCCTCGCAATACGGTTATCTCTGATGACAAGGTACTTTTTTCACCCAGTGTTTGATATTTTTAGTGTTTAGAAGCATCTTCAGAAGCTGTGGAACTCCCAGTGCTCCCTGTTGAACGTGGCTTCTGTCCCAGTGGGTAAGCTCAGGAACTGAAGGTGTCGCGATCCAACACGGACCAGTGCACATTTTAAAAAAGTTATCTAACACATATGTATGGGCACACACATTCATTTAATTAACTTGAGCTGAAAAGTTCCAAAAATATGACAAATCTTTGACACATTGGCTTGATGTTTAGTTAATTGTACTGATAACAGTAGATGGCATTCAGTAATCAGAAACTTTAGTTTTAATAGTTTAGATTCTATGGTTAGATTATTTAAATTAAAGTGAGAGAAATCTGACAGTGTGAGTTTCCGAGCATCAGTAAGAAATCTAATGGGGTCTGCTGACATCAAATATCAGCTGTTTATCAAGACTGGACAAAATCAAATCCGTACATTTGAACATACACTCAGTTGCCAGTTTATTAGGTCCACCTAGCATAAGTAATGCAGTCTAATACAGTCCAGCAATAAATCAACCCCTCATGAAGATTTGAGTGTTTAGGTTTGGTTCAAACTGTTTCAGAGATGTGTTGATTCAACTGTGTGATCATCCAGTAGACTGCACTGAGTGGTGCTGTTGAACTGCAATACATTATACTGACAACTGTTTCTGCTCTTTTACCCACCACATTTATGTCAAGGCTGTCCTTCAAGGTTGTAGGCTAACAGAAAAAATACACACACACACCCACTTGGTGTGTGTATGTGTGGGTGAAGACAGGGTGTGTGCGTGGCTGTGTGTGTATGATCTATATGTGAAGGTACTGCGTAGCCCCAAAGGACATGAATTGGAGTGTAGGCAAAATAAATGAATGCCTGTTAACAATAAAATTGTGATGTTGTGATCACTACTGCAGCGTTATTTTGTTATATTATGTGTGTTATATCATACATAATGTGTATATATGTGTGTGTGTGTGTGTGTGTGTGTGTGTGTGTGTGTGTATGTATACTGGATATACTGGTGTGGAGAACATACTATAGCTTCTCTGTCACAGGCTAGGGAATGGCAGTTGCCTCTGCTGGCAGTGCTCAAACTTCCAAAGTTCCATCTGTCAAAAACAGATGATCTTTGATGGTAACTGCAATCTGATGACAGAGATGATGGCTTTGAAGAATGCAGTCCAGAGTATGAGGAGCATTACACATATCACTCTTCCTGCACTTGAGTGTGAATCAGTGGACTTACCTATGTGTGGTATTAGTCATCTACACCTTAAACATAAAATACATACTGTAAGTATAACAGTATGTAAATGAAATAATTGAAATGATATTAAGACTTGCAGGAGGTTTTGTTAATGTTGTCATTGATTTACTTTTGTCTGGTATTAGCCATCTCTAGCCTACACAGAAAACTACAACTACCATCTCGAAGGAGTTTGCTTCCACCAACCAATGAATCTGCAGTTTACGTCCATTTTTTTCTATATGTCCCATATATGTAGTGTATTTAAGCAAAATGGAAGTTATCACTATGTTGACATGCTTTCAGTGAATAATTTCCAGTGAGAAACATGTCTTCACTTGAAGATTATTTTTACAGAGGAGTACAGAGTACTGCTAGAGAGCTTCATCACATGGTGCAACGGTGGTAACACTGTCGCCTCACAGCTAGAAGGTCCCAGGTTTGATTCCAGCCTGGGGTGCTGTGAGCGTCGGGGGCGTGTCCTCCACCATGCCTTCGGTGCCTGCTGCTCGAGGAAAGGGGCCTTTCTGTGTGGAGTTTGCATGTTCTCCCCGTGTTCACCTGGGGTATTCTCCATAAAAAAAACCTCCACTAAAAAAAACATGCAAGAAGATCACCACCTGACCAATGGTGACAAAAGGAACTGGGTCCCCGAGCGCCGCTGTCAGCTGGTAGCCCACCGCTCCTTGTCTGCCACAGAGGAAGGACTTGCCGGGATGGGTTAAAAGTGGAGAAAAGAATTTCACTAAGCATGGCATGTGCAGTTTCCTCGGTTAACTCTGCATGTGGTGTGACTAATAAAGGGATGTATTCTTCAATCACCTGAAGCTCAAAATCAGCAGAACCAATGAGCTTGTGGTGGACTATAATGTTTCAAATATGTTGCAAATTGCAAATCTTCAAGTGGGCAGCATAGTCACAATCACCACAGTTTCAATGTTAACACCCAATTCATCAATTCAGTATCTGACCTACTGTGAAATATGGTCCCATTCTCCCCTTCTCTTCCTGAGTTATGGTGTTGAATAATGGGCAGAAACGTGTTTTTACAGGGTATTATGATGTCACAGTGAAGCGGACCTTTGACCTTAAGGATATGTTGTCATCACTCCATGATTTTATCCTATGAGATATTTGTGTGAAGATTTGTTGCAATTAGCCTATGAATTTTTGAATTATGCCCAAAAACATGTTTGTGAGGTCACAGCAACCTTTGACCACAAAAAATCAGTTAAGGTTACCCTTAAGTTAGATATATGTAAAATCATGTCATAATTAGCATTTGATTTCTTGAGTTATGGCCAACAAAGTTTCATTGTAATGACATTACATGTAACAACAAACTTGATGATGTTATGCTCATTCTAAAATCTACAAATGGATCTGGCCTGTTTCTGAGCCTGCATTATAATACCAATGCACAATGACTCATTTTTTCACCTACTACCTTTAATGATGCAGAAGAGGTGATACAGCAGCTAAGCTCATCCACCTGCTCCCTTGACCCAGTTCCGACAAAACTTGTCACATGATGTGCTGAATATTGTAAACAGTTCTTTACAGGAGTCTTCCCCTCTTCCCATTAGCATGCTTGCATGCATTACACCAGTACTGAAAAAGAACAACTTATACACATAAGTAACTACAGACCAATCTCCAATACCCCTTTTGTTAATAAAATACTTGAAAAAGTTGTATACATACAGTTGCATGGTTAGCTTTCACTCCACTGTCTGCATGATGTGTATCAATCAGGACTGACCACAGCACTGAAACAGCTCTCATAAAAGTAATCAATAATCTAAAGATCCACAGTGCTTTAAATACACCCTCCATTCTTGTATTACTAGAACTGACAGCAGCCTTTAACATTGTCAAGCACAACATTTTACTCAATGGGTGAGAAAATTCAGTTGGCCTGTCATTAACTGGCTCTCTTCTTACCTAGCAAGCAGGACATTCTCTGTGTCTCTTTACAACTTTAAAAGTGACTATTTCAAGATATGGGATCCCACAAGGCTCGATTCTAGGTTCCTTACCGCTCAATCTATACATGCTGCCACTTGGATCCATCATACAGAAGTACTACATCTTACCATTCACATGCTGATGATACACAATCGTGTATTTCAATTTCACATGATAACCTCAGCCCTCTTAATAACCTACAACGTCCTCCAACAACACTGTGCTTGCATTTGGAGATTTGGATGAGCAGACCAAAAGATGATATAAATTGTTGTGTACATGTTGATGTCACCAGAGAAAAATTATCAGCTACTCACACCCTGCTCCTTCTGCTCTGCAGTCATCAGCAGCCGACACATTCCTCAGCACAGGACAAGGGACAAAGCTGTTGCCATTCAGTGCCTACATTGTGGAACTGGGTAAGAAAAATTATAGGGGCACAAAATGACTATTACCACTGTTACTGTTACTGTTGTGGGCAACAACCGCATAAATCCTTCTCAGCATTCATTCTGCACACCCATAAAAGGTTTCTTACGCGTTCCCCCACATAGGGGACTGAGGGGACTGTCTTTATTTCTTTACATTTCAAAACTCTGTTTTTGTGTTGAAAATAATCCACCCCCTGACAATTTCAGCTGCTCAGTTGAGGTAGTATTAAAAAGCAACACATGTCATGCCATACTATTTAAAATGAAAAAGTAGGTGCTTTTACACAATAATAATAATAATTAGAGGTTAGCATAAACTCTTTTTCGTTTGTTAAAAAAAAATTAACCAGTAGGATTGTAATTTGTTTGCATTAGTTTTCGAGTTTTATTACAATTAATTGTTCAGTCTTTGCTGGGAGGAAATATATGCCAATGGTGGAAAACAGATACTATAGTTCACTATTGCAATGCAAAAATATCCCTCCCAAGTCCTGCACTGAAACACGTTTTGACATGTGTCCCTACGAGTGCTGTATTATTCTATACATTTTAATAGTACTATATCACTATTGATGCATGTGTAAGAAACAATTTCATGTTGTAGCTGGAAACTAATTGAAAACTATGTCATATACTGTTTGTAGTAGAATCTATTAACATTATATTTCATGCGCTTTGTGTGTAAAGTCTTAATCTGCAAACTAGTAACTGTATATAATATTCTCCTCTCAAATGTAGTGGAGTACAAGTATAAAAAGGAAATAACGAGTGAAATGCCTCACAGTTGAGTAAACGTAGTTACGTTTTATCACTGAAATCTACTGGGGAGACAGACATGAGAAAGAGAATGGAGGAAGGAAGAATGGAGGAAGGAAGAATGAGGGAAAACCGCAGATCCCCACAGATATGATTGCAGTTCCCTGAGATATGATGATGATATATGATATATGAATGAATGTCACAGCATTACCATTGATCTGGTGAAGCAAACAAGCAAAATTACTGCTATGTTACAGCAGCAACAGTAGGTTATAGACTCAATGTATGGACATTATGTAATTTAATATCACAAGCCTGTTTCTGGTCCCTCATCTATTTGGGATGTTGCACTGCAACCAAATTGTAGGTGTTGGCTGACCACAAGAGAGCAGCATTTCACCACAAACAAGAGAAAGCTGCTACAAGGTGTGGTTAGCTGAGTGAAACTTAAACCTCTGAAAAGTTTGTCTTTGCTATTCTTTTAGAGAAAAATAAAGAAAAACAACAACTTTATATATATATATATATGTGTGTGTGTGTGTGTGTGTGTGTGTGTGTGTGTGTGTGTATTGAAATTTGTAAATGTCAAGTCAAAGCCTTATAAACAAATGATCATTGCATTCTTGTCCTTCTGCATGGGAACACATGACCTTACATGTGAATGAGAAGGGGAGCAATCTTAATGACACATATGGTTCACCTACAGCTTTAAAATGAGCAATAATACTATACGGGCAAAAAGACCGAGAGAGAGGCAGTAAATCTGGAGGGATATAACATGGTGTCAAATGCTGGCAGCCAGTAAACTGCAGTCCGGCTCTTTTCTTGGTTGATTCTTCCCACTGTCAGGGCCAATTTACACGGACCCCGGTGCCCCTGTTTCATTTCACACAGGACTGACTGCTAGTGATTTGGCTGAGGGCAGGTGTATTGCACTAACAGGTAGCCTTTGAGCTTCCACTGACCTGACAGAGCAATTAAATCACTTTCACAGGGTTTGCTGCATGCACCCCCTGGGCTACAACTGTCATTTGAGCATTTAGCAAAAGGAGAGTGTGTATTCTCTGCTGAGAGGCGAGGGGAGGGGGAGCAGCAGCATGGTTTTGCTCTCTGGCGATCAGGCTGCGAGTGGCTGAAAACAGTGGATTAAGGGAAGGGTCATGGCCTTGCTGATGGGATTTTTCTGAAAATATAGTCGCGTCCCGCAGCAGTGTTTTACTTTAAAATATATAAATAATGTTTGACATCATGGGTACATTATTAATAGTGGAAGAAGGTACTGTTTGAAATACACAAAAACCTGCTTAGAAGGGAATGAAGGATGGATAAATCAAATATATAAATCATGGCTGAACAATAGAGAATCAAAAACTACAACTAAAATAAATATTAAACAACAATAAGAAATAAAAATGAATGAATTACACAGTAGGAAAAGCAAAATGACAACAGAAAAAAATACAACAGCAATTACAACATAGGAAATGAAAAAAATAATAATAAATAAAGATTAAAACAAAAAACAGAAAAACAAAGAAAATGTCTCCAGTGCGGGAAACAATAATCACTGGCAGTGGGAGAAAAAATGAGACTTTGCCCTAACACTGGTAAAGAATGGGTGTGTGTGTGTGTGTGTGTGTGTGTGTGTGTGTGTGTGTGTGTGTGTGTGTGTGTCAGGAGACAACCAAATATCCACCATTAGCAACAAAAATCAATCCTACTTTCACAAATTTCCTCATACCATTTTATTCCATAGAGCTTTACGTCAGCCTGAAAAGGTGAGAAAACTTGACACTGTAACAAAAAAAGGGGGTAAACTGAGCTTTAGCCTCCATTACCTCTTGATCTATAGTCTATATTTAATACTGATGTGAGACATAAAGCTGGAACACTGTACCAGGTGGCAGCAGATAATCCATGGATCATATAGATGTGTTGTGTTCACATGGAAATAGCTAGAAAGCTGACTGAATCTTCTTTGTGTTGCTTATCCTTATACGTACAGATTTGATGATGATTTGACTCATACAGATATCTGGAAGCCGACTTCAATTGTGGAACAACAACAACAATAACAACAACAACAAAAAATCTTTTTGGACATACCTTATGTAAACAATACTATACATGCAATGCACTGAAAGTTCAAGTTAAATTACAATACTGGAAAAATACTACAAATGCTAAAAATGCTAAAAATGACAGAGGTGGAATGTGACCACATGCTTAAGTACATTTTTTACTTGAAGTAATATGCTCAACTGTTCCACAGTATGGTGTTTTATGTATCTCTGTCATTACATTTCAAAGGGAGATATTTTGCCTTTCAGATAAGGATATTGCATATAAAATACATGATCAGCTGATAAAATATTATCCAATGCAATACATTAAATTACCCAACACATAGTATATACAGTAGTTAACATTAGCTCCATTTTGACAAAGTAAAAATGTCACTTACAAATTCAGGCATCAAAAATAATATTCCTGTCATATATAAGATAAATATCTGACAAAGAATGGTCCCATTTAATGCAGTCATAATGGCTTGTTTTTCTCTTTTTTCAAACTACATTGCTTTGAGTATATTATCTAATTATCTAACTGTATGTAAAACATAGTTTCACCATGACCAGATGCTGAAACAAACTGCTGCTTACATGATAATGCATCAGTAATTAGAACAAAATCCACTCTCCTTCTATCCATATAATAGTGTTTTAATTGAGTAATGCTTCCACCCCCACAGAGGGCTGGAAAGTTGCCTCCCTTGCTGCATAAAATGTTGATCATAGCAGATGTTTGAATGTTGAAATGCTTGTCCAAACGGTGCGAAATGAGCTTAAAAAAAAAACAAAAAAACATTAGCCTCATCAAAGTTTAAAGTTTAAAGACAGACACTGGAAAACCACAGTAAACCAGAAAGATGTAAAGAGCAAGTGTAACAGGTATTTCCACAGAGGAATGTGTTGCCATCTGATTGCCAAAATAATAGAAAATAAATACCTGCATGTTAAAATGTTAAATCCCTTCATGGACTTCATGTTCAGATGTATTTATGTAAAGGTGTCATCTTTTTAGAATAATTTGATACATTTTAATTGGTCACAAAATGACAGTTACTGATACCTAGAATGTTCTTATCATGGCTTATATGTACCTGCTAAGGATTTGACAATATTTCTACTGTACCATTGTCTCTGAATATAAGTCATATTTAAACTGTTTGCACTTGTTTCTTGATGGGCAAACAAAACCCGTAAGAAGTGATTGAAATCACTGACAGTGACTAATAAATTATCTTTGCCTCATTTCAGACATGCCATTTATATGATACCTTTTGGACATTACTTCAAATAGAAGAAAAGACATGGTGATCATGGAGCATCTGCTCAAATTGTTTGGAGCTAAAAATTGTGCAGAAAATCCTTTCAAGATCCGTAATGGAGACTGGCCCGGACTGCCGGCATTCCTCCATAATCTCAACCCTGCACACGCCCTCAACATTTGTTCACATTCACTCTTCCTTTTTTCTCCTATCACACATCTCTAGCCTCACCATCCTCTCCAGTAGGCTAACATTCGCTCAAATAAAACAGGCTGGTTACTGATTCTGCTTTAGGTTAGTGCTCTTTCAAAGATGTTATATGTTGTGATAGATTTCCAAACTGAGCAAGAACAGCTTCTGCTGTGATTGTGGAGAGGGCAGATATCTGTGGACAGAAATAGAAAGGAATGGGGGAGGTTGGTGTTTAAAGGAAAAAGCCTTCAGGGATTTCAAAATATCAAGAAAAAGAATTGTAACAATTCAGAGTATTGAAGTAGTCTTTAAAACAGGTTTCATATTATCGTTTTCTTTTCTCTACAACTCAAGTCAAGCATCATGGAATGTTCTCTGGTGCTGCTTACCTGAAACTCAATGATACACTGATTTTGTGGATTTAACAATGCATGAATTTATTTCCACACAAATAGGTTTCATTTCTATTCACTGTTAAGTCTTCTCGAATAATTTTCAATCTGCTGACAGAAAGGTGAAATGGGGCTCATGTTATTGTGAGAAGCTCAGCGCGCATGACAAGCTCAGATTACTAATAATCTACTTCAGCTAATTCATACAATGACTCAAGCTAATAAATGCACTTTGAGCACTTTGAGCACAAATAGTACATATAAATCAGTCTTAATGCAAATATATCTGCTATAAAGTAACAACTGTGCCATACGAAACTCAGAAGCTGATATAAAAGTGATATAGTTAGCTAGCTAGTGTCTTGGCTACAACTTTGATGGGTTAAAACAGAGGAATAGCAGCGACACATTTTCCAAGGGTTAAAACAATTAGTGGTCAAAGATTTGCAAAAGACAATTTAAAAAAAAAAAAAAATGCTGTGTAAAAACCAAATGTGCAAGGTAAAACAATACAGAGGAAAGGTGTCAGCAGTGTAGAAGCTACTGACCAGGTTGAGGTCCACCAAGAAAAACTACAGTTTGACACTGGCACATTGAAGAATGGCCTGATGCTACATCTACAGTAACCAAACTCAGGGCAGAAGCAGTTATCTTATCTCTGCTTTAAGAAACAGCCTGTTAGAGGTTGCTTTGTTATTAAGAGCCGAATATCATGCTTTCCTTTACGGTCAGTCACAAACAACCTAGGGAATGTGCTGGCAGTTAAAGGCAATAGTGGAACGCCACTGCATTGAGATAGTTCAAACGCATTCAACTCTCAGCACAGACCCAGTGGAAGAGGAGCAGTGTCTTTTACAACCGAACAATTTGCCTTGCCTACGGGAGTGTGAGGATATGGCCCAATCAGAATGCAGGGTGGTCTTGACCACCTGACCCTACTAAACAAATGTTTTAGTATCTTTCAGCTTGTATACATGTAAATGAGCTTGAAGTGACACCATATGTGGCCTATTAGGTTCTTTTCTGGAGTGTATTTGTTGCATGTCAAGTTCATTTGTTTGGACAGAAGAAACTCTCCCAGTCAACACACCATTTCCAAGGCAGATTGAGCATGCTTCTCTTTCAAATGGCTATTGAGTACCTACTACCTACAAGAATCAGGGAGCAGTAGTACAAATTAGCTGCTTTGTGATAAAATGACACCGGCAACTATGGTACAATAATGGCCTACAAATTATCTAAGGCCTTATATTGTGAGTAGTTATTCTAATAGGGTTTCATTTTTCTTCCTTCAATCCAAATAGTGACTGCAGAAAGAGCCATGTTATGCCAGACACAAAATCAAAATTTTGTACTTTGAAGGTCACCATATGTAAAGAATCATATGAGATGTTGTACAAAAGAAGACTTACTTTTACTTAAAAATAAAGAAATGAATGCAATGCAGATGTGACATTTCACACTCATGTCTGTGGCATAAGATACAGCTCAAAATACTTAAAAATTGAACAGATGGTGCACAGAATATTTGAAAATAAGTCCTTAAGGGGCAGTTCAAAAAAGGTAGCATTGATTCTGCGCTCTGCAGAAAGCTACATATAACAGCAGAGTAGCTTTTCATCGGTGTCATGAAATATCAGAGCGTTAGAGCTATGGTATACATGCAACATGTAAAATGTAAAGTAATATGCTACAGAAATGGCTTGCGCTTGTGATCTTAAGTAACCTCATTAAATATGTACTTTCATGATGGTTCATCTGAGACATACATTACAGAGTCTTCCGGGCCTGAGGAATTAATGAAATTTGAACACATGCTTGCCTACAGAAAGAAAGAGAGTCTGTTTTCACTTGGAGCATTTCAGATATGTCTGTGGTTTTTAATTAGGCTGGCAATTACTCGTGCTGCCTGATTTTGTTTTTCTTTTTATTTATTTTTACACAGGGGCATACTGTAGATCATTTCCATCTTTAGTAAACATGTAACAAGTGACAAGTTACACACTCACCCTATTCAATTACAGTTTTGCATCTGATTTCTGATAGCTTTATAGAAATGAGAATCCATGTCTTATTATTGTTGACATTCACAAGGTCACTGCCATGAAAAAAATCAATCTGCTGCTTTTATCAAGGGGACAGCTCAGATTCATCAAACTGACATTTACAGTGAGAGACCTCACCAAGAACCAAGCAGACAGAAGAAGAGAGTAGTTACATCAAAATCAAGTGTAGGAGCCTACATGCAGTTTATTTCATGTCTGATTAATTAGCATTCAATAATTTTAATATATAAAATTGTAATTTACATGGATGTAGAAGGAACTGGAAGAAATATTTACAGCATTTAAAGGTTGATGTATTTACTCCTCATATTTATAGTGATGCTATAAAGTTATAGTTGCTTGATTCCTTGCCCTTAAAATGTGTGGATGATTCAAAACATATAAAATCTCATTTATATTACATTTGTTGTGTTTGTAGGAGTTTGTAGGAGACTATGGTTGTTGTTTACTATTATCTGTATAATTTTGCTTGTCCTTTGATAATCTTGGGAGAATATCGTTTTAGATGGTAATCTTGGAGCAGTTGGGCACGTGGAGAATGGAGCCAGACAGTTTTTTGACCTCTTGCTTTCATGAACTATTCTCACTTGAATTTGTTTCAGTAATTTGATAACGTTGGCAATAGACAGCTACTCTGCTACTTTTTCTTGTATTGAAGTGAATAGTTCAACTTTACCGAGTGGATTAGGACAAAGGCAATCATCAGGCTTTATTCATTGAAAACATAGAACAAGTACGTTATTTCTTTTTTTTTTCTTCTCTTTTCACATTTTTATTGAGTTTTCACCAGAATGTAAACATAACAGTGCAGCAGTGACTAGGTATTATTTCTGACGTATTAATGCACAAATATCATTTAAATGTCATCAACGTGAAGCTGATTTTGACTAATAAATACTGTATATAATAATACTCTGAGAAACAGAGGCAGACAGACCACAGTGCCCATAAAACCATTTTGTAGATCACTATCAGCTTCCATATCAGCACATCACATCCGATTTATCACTAAAACACCATGATAAGATAGCTGGAGAAATCAAGAAATAAGCCAAAACATTATCTGTTTAGATCACCTTGGTGGAGAAGGTGAGCTTGCCTGATGAAATCAAAGCAGCAGCACAAGCCAGATGCAACCCAGTCCCAATCCATGTTAATTAGCATTAGCTCAGTGAGCATCTCGCCTCATCACGGGTAATCAGGGGGGCAGAGCTGAAGCAGTGGAGCACATTGAGGTGATACTGAGCCTAGCACACTGTGGCAAAGCATCTGGAAGGATGGCATAGGGCCAATTGATCTTGAGCTCAACAGGCAGATGTAGGGTACCAAATCAGTCCTGATTCTGGCCCCAGGCCATATTGGAGGTGCTAAGGGAGCACTCAGTCACTGAGATGTGCTCCCTTCTACCCAACCGACCAGGCAATTTGTTGGCCTCAGAGTCCTGTGTACCATGCATGCCAGGCATGCTGGGTTTTGTGACAGCTGTGGGCAGAGAGTAGAGACATTCGGTCAGTCTTGGCAACTGGAAAGGAGGGACAGGTGGAGCAGAGCTCATCCGATTCTTGCATGCGTGAGGGGGCTGAGTCAGCCAAAGCCTCATATTATCATCATAATGCAGAAATCCAGTACATAACCCCTGTCAGGGCTGCACGTTGATGCCTGAAAAGAGTAAATGTGCTAGAAGTGACTGATGAGGACACGTGACATGACACGGTTTATTGCCCAGCCCTCGAGCATCTTGGTTATTTAGTTATTTAAATGGAAGAGCGGCAAAGCTGAGAGGTGACAAGTACATAGATAAGAAAAATACCTCAAGGAGATACAATGTGTTCAATTTTTCACTAATTAGGAAAGAAAATAAAAGCTTTATGGATGATAATAGATGTGCTTTTATAAAAGACTTTTTATTATTATTATCATTACCACATAAACACTTAACCACTTGAAACTTTTACTTAAATCATGTAGATACATACATGGTAGATGTACTTGCATTCCAACGTGCTGCACCTCTAATTAATTCTGACCTTGGGTGGTGCATCAAAAGTATTTAATTATCCATTTCCATCCCACTAAACCCTGAGAGTGCCAGGTTTCATCATCAGAAAGGTTGAGGAACAATTAGTCTTTTAATGTCCTTCATGTCCATTAATTAAGCATCTGACTCTCAACAGAACCTAATTTTTATACTACTTTTTATACTCAAATTCATTTGTGGCCTCTACAGAGACAAAATGTATGACTAAACAGAGAGACACTAATGGGTGTCTCCCATACAGGACGTCCCTTGTCTCATATATTTACTGCTACACTTCTCAGTAAACACGAGACAGCACTATTAAGCTAGATGTACATACACTTTCTTTTCAACCAAGCTTTTGTGTAAACAACAGGCTGCATCGTGAGTGTAATCCTTCACATGCTTGCCTATGTACTACAAGTGTCACTTGTGGATGCCACTAGAAGGCACACCAGAGAACTCAGACTGTATAGAACGTCAGGATCTGATTGATATAAACAATAAATATGGTGACACTCGAGGATCATGGCAGAAAAAGCACTTCAGCAATGACTTGAGGAAGGCCTTTCATACTGTGCCTTTGGGAATTCTCAATTGGCCATGGAGGTGAGAAAACAGCATGCTTCCAAAGAAATGCACAAGAAGGCCACAGTAGCTAAAGGTGCAAACAATATCGGTGCAGTTCACATATTTGTGAACTGTGACTTGTAAAGTAAAGATGTATCTCTGGCTGTGCAAAAGAATAAAGCACTGCTTGAATCAGTCAAGAGTAGCAAAAATTTCAATGGAAAAAGTAAACTTGGTAAGTCATTCCCCTTTTTTCCTCTTTTGCATTTCAAATACAAATGAAACATTTGTACTGTTGAAATCACAGTTTGGACATTTGCTGTAAATGTTCAAACTGTGATTTCAGCTAGCACATTTATATACTTCATATCACTGATCTGCAGTAGCTAGCTAGTGTTTCTTTCAGCTAGCCTCTTAAAGCTAGATAAATATAAAGTATAAGATGTCTAAATTACTACATTACGGACCTCATGCATCTCAGCAAAAAGTAAGTGTTCTGACTTTGTTATTTTGTCATTTAGCTTCCTGTCTGAACTGGGAATGTGACCATGTTGCATTGTGTTCATTGAAGTGATCACCTTGTGCCTACATGTTAGCATACGTCCTACCAGTTTTATCATATAATGTGCAGAGCCAGGCTTGGCAGAAGTGGAAGAAAATGAGAGCCTCTCTTCTATAGCAGACCAACAAACATGGCTAATTAGATCAGTTCTCTACCCACACAGCATCAGAGTCAGTTGGCCATGTTGTCATGTTGACTGGTCAGTATGTGTTGGCATCCAGGTTTTATCATGTGTTTATACCAAATGACAGAAAAACAGAAGTTGTCTGTGCTTGTTCATAAAGTGTGTTAATACAGTGTTTCTTCATTCAAAACACAGAGTGACAGTGGAGGCTAATTTGCTTAATTATATACAGTCCAATTTCCAAATTCTATAATCATTTTAATTTGTATTATATATCATACAGTTGGGTGAAAACATGTATTTTAATTTGTGTGGATTAATCAGATGAATTAATTAATCAGACGCCAGCAAAGTAAAAATCATCTGGTTTTGATTGCTTGTGGCTTATGATTGTTTGTGAAGACTGTAAATATTAATGACTTAATTATCTCCATCGTTGACATGCAAGTATGTGCACTTTTTCATGTTATCCTTGATGTTCCTTTAATTGTGCTTGTACGTTGGTGGCACAACCATGTAACTGTCCTTTTAAAATGAACTGTTAAATAAACAAACAAACAAAAACCAGAAATGAAACAACCACCAAATAGCAAACAGCATAAGGTCAATATACACTAGTTTTAAAGAAAGTATGAAAGATCTTTATTTCCCACCAGCAAATATTTGACAGTGACTTTCACAGACCTTAGCCTTGCTAATAATGATGCCGGATTTCAGCACGAAACAAATCATTGTTCACATAAAGTAGTACTGTCAGTGCAGGACAAATTCTAAGAGGACTTGACATGTTTGATAGACAGACTGTACCATAACTAAACTTTTGTAGTCTTAGTACTTAAGAAGAGAAGAATAGTTACAATATACAAGCATCATGCAAACACATTGGACAAGATGGAGAGATGACAGATGTGCAGAATTCGGCTAGCCTGAATGACTTAAATTATGAGCAGATTAGTACGGGTCATTCAGTCTGTCAGTTCAGGGTTATGTGTACTCTGTGTGTGTGTGTGTGTGTGTGTGTGTGTGTGTGTGTGTGTGTGTGTAATAGATGGATAGAGAGAAATAGAGAGCGGGAGAGAGACAGAGAGAGAGAGAGAGAGAGAGAGAATGTGCTGGTTGTGCAGGATGACGGATATTTTATCTATGACACTAAATTTGAAACATATAACATTCTGTTTACAGCTGTTGTTTTGACACCTTTATGAATTGAAACTGGACTGCAACTGCGTTCAGCTAGACCTGAATGGAACTTTGCTGGTGTCTGCCCTTCTTCGGTTAAACTTTGTTGAATAAAAGATGGAAAAAGCCTCCTTGCCTTGCCATTCTCCCTTTAACAGTGTATTTCCTTCCACCTTCACAGAAGTCTCTTTCTCAATCACACATCCTATTTTTTGCTCTCATTCAGAGCAGCATAATTGTTTTCCTTGCTAGAAGCTTCTCCCCCCCCCACACACACACACACACATCTTTCTGCCAATTCTGTTCACCACTCTTAATTTTTGGCTGTAGCGTAACAACCTGCCTTCATCTTCCACAGACCCTGGGTCAAGGAGCCTCTGAAATGCAGCTTGTAAAGATCCTTCCATCCCTTTGCTCTGCCTCTGAGTCCACGTGTGGCTCGCTCATGCCTGCTGTCAGCTCCCATTACCTAATTGGAATTGAGATGCATCTGGCCTGCATTTTTGTCTGCACTGCACTCCTGGTGGAGATAACGTACCAACCTCCCCCCAGGATTCTTATTCATGCCGGCCCACTGGGAGAGGCTTTCTTTCCCCTCATGTGTGGTCAAACAGGTGTTTACATGGCTAAAAAAAAAAAAAAAAATGAAGTTGGCACAGAGCAGATCACAGCTAACGGCAGGAAGGCAACTCCTATGGTTCACTACAGTTAATAAGAGCGCTGTTTAATTCATGAGATCTGTCATGCTACAGCTGCTTCATCCTCCCCGTAGATAAAAATTACAGCAGCTTCTGTATTTCAAACTACTTTATCCATCAGGATCAGTGACCTTGCAGCTCCAGGTCTGAGATCCATGACATCATTTCTAAAGCTATGTTTACATCCACATGGCATTGAGCATCATGAAGCTGGGCATGCTTTATCACCAGGCATGAAAAAGCCTGAATCACATTATTGGTAGAGATGCTTACACGAGGGGAAATATAAGTAGCACGTCACTTCAAATGGATTATAGCTCATTAATTTTCATTAACTGAGCAGACAAACTACTGGCAAATGACCCAAATCTGAAAGTATTTGAGGACAGCTTTTGTAAGAAAATGAGAGCTCGAAAACAAAAGGAAGAGAGTTAATTGTAAGAGATAACTTTGTTCCACTCTTCAGCTTGTCCCTCATATTCAGTATACTGGTGTTCTTATTATTTTCACTGAAATGCAAATGATGGTACATGTGAAAGAGACTCATTAACAGCTAAAAAGGAAATTATTTATTGTCTTAAAGTCATGTTACTTTAGAAATGATGATAAGAAGAGTTTTGATCTGAGGTTACAGTGTTTGTCCTCTCCAACTATTCCTCATATTACACTCATTGGCTTTTCTAAGTAGGCAAATCTTTTCTGACTGTGTGGTTTGAGACATCTCACAGTAAAGGTTGGGTAAAAATAAATAGTTTTTGGATGCTAGTTTTCCACACCTTCAGGTTGTGGCTTTAGTCATTTGTCTCAACATAGAGCAGCCTGAAATAGTTTCACAATGAAAAAGCGAGATATGGACAGCTTCAGCGAGATTTACAGCCCCGCCTTGAATACTGAAAGGTCTTCAGAGAGTGATATGTTGAAGGAGCAGAGAGGGATAGCAGATATCTGACTTTCATTTTCACTGAGAACAAATGTGTAGCCCTTCTGTGATGAGACCCAAAGACCAACATAATTTATCTGACACAAAAGGCTGAGTGGCATTCAGTCAGGCCCTTTGAAAAGCTGAACGTTTCCCAGTTGGCAGTAGCAGATTTTTGGACTAATCTGTGGAGATAATACACATTAAAGCTGGACTAAGGCACTGATATACATCACAGTACCTCTGCAAGACCAATGGATTTCAAAATGACCATTGTGAATAAGTTGGAATCTGTCTCTTGTACATATTAAATGTTTAGGTGCTGTTGTCATTCTTTATATTTATTTATTTCACATTTAAAAGAAATCTGTTCCAAACATCTATCTTAATGTTGGATGTCATACATCATTGATAAATATGATGACCACATACTTTGGTGTTGATCAATTCAAAACCATATAAAACTATTTGGTGTTGTAATACATCAATTTAAGTATTCTCAAATGCTTTCTAGCATCCCTCAGTAAGCTTGCTGATGAGACATTACCTGGTTTCACTGGCACTGTATTAGTGAACCGTACACAGCCATCCTTGTCTCCTAGAAATTCATTTTATATTATACTAATTTAATTTCCAAAAGAAATGAAATACATTGCTAGTGAATACTTAACTGCCATGTTCACTATCAACATTTTGCAACTTGCCAGATATGTTAATAAAAACATTTTCCCATTATGTTTATGTAAAACAGAATTCAGGTGACACAACATTTCTCCTATATTACTAATACATAAGCTCAATTTCTAGGAGACAGGGTTGAATGAAAGACACTATTTAGCTGCATTATAGCAGTAGTATTGTGTATTTGACCCATACTTGACTTTGCTAGTTCAATTTTGTCTTCAAGTTTATGGAAGAGCAATACTGGAGTATGCCTTTAAGCTAAAATCCTGCCCAAGCTGGCAAAGTTAAACTTCAGCAGAGTACTTTAACTTGGGCAGGTTATTTTGGGACTCTGTCCACCTCTGGTTTCTGTCAGAGAAATCCATTTATCCAGAGGCCGGGCCAAAGTTTCCATTTTCTCACCGGTTATCACTGTAATGTGGACTGTTGGGGTCTGTGTACTGCAGTAGCAGCACATCATTACCAGATGCCTGAGTCAGTCACGGTGCCTTGACTCTCCCCGTTTGATGTGTTTTAGTTTGAAAAGAAAGTAGCAGCAGCACTTTGCTTGGAACACATGTTTGATCAATGAAGACTCACAACTTGCTTGTGCAAGTGAATTCTCTGAAATCCAACAATCTGTATCATTTACCATGGTAATGGGTTGCTATGGTGTTTATGAGGTGATATGGGAAAGTATATCCCGGGTGAAAAGAGTTACATGGTAATGTTTGATAATTAGGTTTTGCCAGTCTAATCTACAATATCTTTACTTTTGTACTGTCTGTCCACGTTTAGTCATTTCCGGTTAGCTGACAGGAATTCTCACATGAACAGGGTACAGTCTTGTATGAAGGTCTTAGAAATTAAAACCTGATTCAAGACTTAGATTTAAGTACCTGGCATTTCCTGAAAAGGCAGCTTTGCCTCACTTTAACATGATCCTTCTTTTTCTTCCTCTGCGGTAATGACTTGTCTTATGTGAGAGGGTAAATATGTGCGCGCATGGATGATCTCACGTAAGCTCACCGAGGGGGCTTCACCCGCTTCATCCTCGCTGACCACCTCCCACTGAGCCATCTGGCACCCTTTTTTCAGATGTCTATCTGCTTGTTTATTTGAGTGGGTGTGTGTGAATGCGTGACTCCTGTGTGCACTGCACTGAGCAGCAGTTCTCCAGTATTATACATGTAAACACTGCTATGCCATGATTTATTGATCTCACCTTTTATCTCGCAGTGCACCCTAGATGCTCCAGTATCCAGGATGCAGATTTTTCACCACCAGCTATTTATTCATTTGTTGGTTTATTTTGACAGGTAAATAAATGTGGGAAAGCCTCCACTCCCATGGAGGCAGTGTTTCTATTTGCCTTGTGATCAAATCATAAACACACAAACATGTGTTATTGAATCTTTTATGGGTCTATAAATATTCACTGATGATTATCTAGGATCACTCCTAAATTTGAAAAATAACCAAGTATGTTTGTCTTGATCTAAATATTTCAAGCACTAATAACCCCTGATGTGCTTCAGTTTGTTGGTGTGTTTCAATCCAGCAAGAAAATAACCTTTACACAATGCAGGCATGGTTGATGTCTTAAGGTCTACTGCTTCACACTCAGTTTGCAGATCTAATTTTAGCCCTGACTTGTTGTCCCCCCTTGAGGATCAAGGCTTTGCCTTGAGGGCAATGGCAGTATAAATAGTGCTAAATACAGTAATTGAGCAATTGTATGATAACAACATGGCAGCATCAAATTTGATGTTTCCATGACAGATTTGTTAAGCATGAGAAATGATTACTTGAGACATATTGTGTCCCTCTGAGAAAAACTGTCCTATTTCTTTGATCTCAATTTATTTTGTACTTTCTATTTATTTTCCTTTCCCAAGCTTTTGATTCCCCCAAGCCTGACATTATGGGCCTGAGTGGGAATTACTAAGACAAGAGAAAAACTATTATTAACCCATGGAAATCCATGAATCCTCTCTATGCCGCAGATTATTTTTCTGATTCTTACTTTGGGGGAAGGGGTTAAGGGGCAAGATGCTGCCGTGGAGAATTTTGTGTGACAGAAGCTTTCAGTTTGCCTGTCTATCACTGTGTAAGATGTGAGACATGAGGGATATAAATACACTGCCTAGATACCCCTGTCCCCATCCTTCAACAATCTTCTCTCACGTGGTCCCTCTGATTGCACACGCCTCCCATGGAGGATGGAGGTCCATCAGAGTTCTTAGCCCTCCATGATGATAAGGACCTCAAAATAGCAAAAGCCTCTATCATTCTCAAATTGGCCAACCACTGCAATGTAATGAGCAAAACCACTGACGGGACGGATCTAGCACTTTTATTGCATTAGGCTTGTCTTCTTTTCTGTCTTCATTTCTGTCATGAGAGAGCATGACAAATCTGTAAAAGTCAAGTCAGAGGGTGCACTGGCAGATTAATTTGATTGATTATAGGAATTATACCTTTCAGCAGAGATGTGACCTTGCAGCACAGGGATGTTCAGTTCAGACTCTGAATCCATGTCTCGTTTGCTGATCAAACAAATGTCTTGGCTCTGTAGACAGACATGCTGAGCTGCACACACTGATGCAGTGACCCAGATCAAACACCTGGGACCAGAGGGGAAAAGACTGAGCACAGGAATACCTCTACCATCAAGAGCAGGGGAAATATATTATATATTGACCAATTTAACATTTTCATATTACAGATGGGGTGTTTTTTATTTCCTTTTGCTATTACTCATTTTTCAAAGTAAAGCCAGTTATTTTTGTTATCAGTCTATCTCACTCACTGCACAGCTATGTTTTTCAGTGATGGATGTTTGTGCCAGTTGTTTCCTATGTTCCTAGGCAAAATGGGTTGAATTAAAAAATAGGACAGGTGATTGTGGTGTTGTCAAAAAAAATGTAAAACTGTAGGCGTATGAGGTGAGCTGTATGACTGCTGTTAACCCATACAGCTAAAAATAACATCCTGACAAAGATGAAAATCAGCCCACATTAGCCAGTATATGTATATGTTGTGACTTTCACTCCACATCTTAACACAGCTGAACTTGAGTGTTTGACAGCAACAGACTGAAACATCTCAACAATAGCTTGATTAATTGCCATGGAATTTGGTGTATACATTCAGGATGAATTGTAATAACTATCAAAAACCTCAGTAAAATTGGCAATCAGTCCATTATTTTGGTTTAAAATATAAGTCTGATTAGCCTCAGCTCATAAGAATGACATTGTTACTTTGAGTTCAGCACTAATTACTAAATGCTAGCATGCCAACTCACTAAGCTAAGTTGGTCAGTAACAAACACCACCTGCTAAACATTTGCATGTTAGTGCTGCCATTGTGAGCATGTTAACATGTTGATGTTAGCATTTAGCTCAAAGCACCGCGGTGCCCAAGTACAGCCTCATAGAGCCATCAACAGCATGGCTATAGAGTCTTTGTTTTGTCACCCATTTCGAGATACTTAATTAAAATATTCAGTGTTGTAAACAAGGAGTTACATTACAATGTGAAAAAAATTAGCCTTCAATGTTTTTATGTGGTCTGCTTTGCAGTTTCATATCTTTCAATAGGCCCATTTCGGGGAGCTTCCACTGCACAGACACCTTAATACAATGTTTCATGCTTTCTGTTGTCATCCTGCCCCTCAAGCTTAGCCGAACATTAAACGCGAACGTTTTTCCATGGAGCTGAATGTTTTCACCTGTTGTGTCTCTCCTCCTGGTTTCTTGTGAGCTGAAACCACACAAGTGGCTCTGCCTGTCTGGGCCTGCCCTTAGTCAAATTACTTCAAAACATCATGACACAATACAAGTAGGAAAACGAGACACGTGATAATATGTACAACTATCAATTTTTCATTACACCTTGCAACACAAGCTCCAACAAACCACAAGAGAAGCAATAAATTAAATGAAATTGAGATCTGGCAGACACATGCCTGGATAACTGACAACTTCACTCCCTCAGGCATAAACCTGGAGAAAAGGTTTCATTTTTCATGAAAATATGCTTGCTGAGTGCAAAAAGTCCTGCAGAATTAATGTTTAGTGCAAAAATGACAGTTTGCTTCCAAAGCTGGAGCAGTGAGCCAAACACTTACAAAATGAGTTTGACCATTCAGTTCATTGACTGGCACCAGTTGTGTGGGACCATGGTGTACACACATCATACACTATACAAGGACCATGAGAGATGGAGTGAGGCTGCATCATATGAAAAAGTACATCAGCCTGAGCTAACATATGAGTGAATCACTCAGCCGCTGAAACTTTATCAAACAGGGGGCTATGGTCATGTGAGGAGATGGATCAGCAAAGTCCATAAGGCTTTGACAGAGGGTGCTGTTGTCTGCCCCTTTATTAGCACTGCAATGGCTTTGCAGAACCAATCAATAAGGGCTAGACTTTATAGGCATGTATGACTGTCTCAACCACCCCCTCAGCTTTGCTTATCGATGCAATGTTGCTTCACTATATATAGATATCATACTGATTCAGCAAAACTCTTTAGCATGCATTGGACCAGTCTACCTCGCCTAATGTGTCCCATAATGTGTCCTGGAATCAAGTGATGCCACCGCGTGAGTGGCAGCTTGTTACAGCAGCTGCATCCATCTTTCTTTGTATTAGTGTGTTTTGTGTCTTTGTTGTGTTTTACTAGTCTTGGCCGATTGTGCATACATATGGATGTACAACTGGTGAGACTAGGGATTAGCTTTTTTCTACTTTGTGGATTACTTTCCTCAACCTTAGGAGATCCACTGAGATCCACTGTTTACACTCAGGAACAGCTGATCGCGCTGAGCAACACGAGCGTAATCCCAGTGGAAAGACCAGAGATCCCCAAGGAAAGAAGGAGAAGGAGAAGGGCATGCAGAGCTGGGGCGAAGTGTCGAGACAAGAAAAAACGGTACAAACCATCCATACCATCTGTTATTATGGGAAATGTGAGATCTCTTCCAAATAAGATGGAAGAACTAACCGCGCTAACCCGACTGCAGAGGGAGTACCGCAAGTGTAGCCTCATCTGTTTGACTGAAAGCTGGCTAACTGACATTATGCCGGTCTCGCACGTTACGCTGGACAATTTCGAACTGCTGAGAGCGGACAGGAAAGTGAAGGAGAGCGCCAATATGAAAGGTGGGGGCATAGTGATGTTTGTAAACAACAGATGGTGCAATCCAGGGCACAGCGCTGCACCAGAGACATTGAGTTGTTAGCCATTAGCATTCGGCCATACTACCCGTCGGCCAATGCTGCAACAGCATGCGAGCTTCTGCACACAGTAGTCTCAAAGCTCCAGATATCGCACCCCCAGGTCCTCCTTCTCATCTCTGGAGACTTCAATTACGCTTCCCTGTCCGCCACTCTCCCCACTTTCACACAGTATGTAAAGTACCCCACCAGAGACAATAGAACACTGGACTTGATGTATCAAACACTAAGGATGCTTACAGCTCATCACCTCTCTCCCCACTGGGCCAGTCCGACCACAATCTGGTTTATCTGCTCCCTGCATACACACCTTTGGTGAATAAACAGTTGCCAACAGTCAGGCAGGTGAGAAGATGGCCAGAGGAGTCCAGCATGGCACTGACGGACTGTTTTGACACCACTGACTGGGACGTGTTGTGCAGTCCACACAGGACATTGACAGTTTAACAACTTGCATTACAGACTACATTATCTTCTGTGTGGAAAACACTGTGCCTACAAAGAAGGTGCGGTGTTTCCCAAACAACAAACCCTGGGTGTCCCCCGAACTGAAAGCTCTACTGAATGAGAAGAAGAGGGTCTTCTGATCAGGGGACAAAGATGAGCTGAGGAGGGTGCGGAGGGAGCTGAAACAGGAGATAAGGAAAGACAAGGACAGCTACAGGAGGAAGCTGGAGGAGCGCCTCCAGGGGAACAACGCCAGACAGGTCTGGAAGGGCCTGAAAACTATCTCTGGTGACAGTAGCAAAAGTGTGGGGGGCCATGAATCTGGAGACCAGGAATGGGCAAATGAGCCCAACCACTTCAGGCCAGTAGCCTTAACCTCCCACCTCATGAAGACCTTGGAGAGGATTATACTTAATCACCTCCGTCACCTGGTGGGCAGCGAGCTGGGCCCCCTACAGTTTGCATATCGTCAAAACATCAGCGTGGAGGATGCAGCCATCTACCTGCTCCATCGATCTCTTTCCCATCTGGAGTTACTGGAAGCATAGTGAGGGTCATGTTCTTCGATTTCTCCAGTGCTCTTTTCTACCCTGTATTTTTGTGAACAAAACAACATATGTGTGTGTGTGTGTGGGTGTGTGGGTGTGTGTGTGTGTGTGTGTGTGTGTGTGTGTGTGTGTGTGTGTGTGTGTGTTTGTTTGTTTGTTTGTTTGTTTTATGCCACTGTGCCTGCTTTTTGTCACCTGCTTGGTGTGGGATCAATAAAGTCCTATCTATCTATCTATCTATCTATCTATCTATCTATCTATCTATCTATCTATCTATCTATCTAATGTAAAGGACTGGAGCAGTTGTTACAACCAGCCAATAATGGGAGGTTTTTTACCACTTTCATTTGCTATTTCAACACTGAATTCACTTCTCACAATTTTTGAGGCAAAAAATCAACTGTGTAGATTTGGAATATTGTCAGTTTTAGTGATTTTATTGATTGATGACAAATCAAAAAACTTTTTTGGAGTTAAGAAGAAGAAGAAGAATCGGAGGGATAGTCCCCTTTATTTGTCACACAATTTTACATGCTCATGCACACACACGCCATGCAGTTGGTGAAACTTGTCCTCTGCATTTATCCCATCCTGGTCGTCCTTTCTCCACGGCAGACCAGGAGTGGTGGGCCGCCATCCGACCGGCGCCTGGGGACCCAGTTCCTGTTTGTCACCATTGGTCAGGTGGTGATCTTCTTGCATGTTTTTTTTTTTAGTGTCTTTTTTTTTTTTTTAAGGAGGAAACCCCAGGTGAACACGGGGAGAACATGCAAACTCCCCACAGAAAGGCCCCTTTCCTCGAGCAGCAGGCACTGAAGGCATGGTGGAGGACACGCCACAGTGCCCACAGCGGGATTTGATCCGGGACCTTCTAGTGTGAGGCGACAGTGTTACGACTTGTGCCACTGTGCCGAGAAGCTCCTTAAGTACCTGCCAGCCAGGTAGTCTCATTCATAGACCCTGCTTACCCCACAGTCACACAGACCACAGCCAACACAGCAGATGAGCCAGGCTCACAATGGAAAGAAAGTTTTAATTCTCAATTCTCTGCTATTATTCTGTCATTACATTCAATTTTTGACATATTTTACTGTAATTATAAGATAAGATATTCCTTTATTCTTCCCACAGTGGGGAAATTTCCAGTATTACAGTAGCAAAGTGGATAGCAAAAAATAGAGGAAATCAGTAAAAAGGACATTAAATAGCAAACAAGCAATGCAAACAATATAAACAAGGAATATTGAAAAATATGAACAATTTAAACAAGGGTCAATACAGAAACTAACAACCTAGTATGGGGAAATGTAAAATACGGGAGTATTAACAATGTATAGTGTTTTCAAATTTACACCATGGCACAGAGGAAATACCAATATTGCACATTAGAAATTAGAGATTTGCCAGGTACTGATATTGCATATTGGATGTTAGTACTCCTGACTGGAGTATTGATATTGCACATAGAAGTAATAATACACCTGATTGAAAGATTGATATATTGCACCTTAAGTAGAAATTCACCTGAGCTAAATATTTTCACAGTGTAAGTGAACACAGTTGATGTGTATTATAGTGCAGTCAGTTTGAAAGTCTTGGTGAGTGTGGGAGCACTGCTGGTTGTAAAGTCTGACTGCTACAGGAAGGAAGGACCTGTGATAGCGTTCCTTCACATGCTTTGGGTGAAGGAGTCTGTCGCTGAAGGAGCTCTCAGTGTTGTTAAAGTGTCCTGCAGGGGGTGGGAGTCGTTCTCGATCATGGATGACAGCGTAGCCATCATCCTCCTCTCTCCTACCACCTCCACTGAGTCAAGGGGGCATCCCAGGACAGAGCTGGCTTTCTTGATCAGTTTGTCAAGTCTCTTCCTGTCAGCCATCCAGATGCTGCTCCCCCAGCAGACCACTCCATAAAAGATGGCTGATGCCACCACAGTGTCATAAAAGGTCTTCAGGAGTGCCCCCTGCACTCCAAATGACCTCAATCTCCTGAGCAGATAAAGTCTGCTCTGGCTTTTCTTGTAAAGTGCAGTTGTGTTGTGAGTCCAGTCCAATTTATTGTTCAGCTGAACATCCAGGTACTTATAAGATGTCACCACCTTGATGTCCGTTCCCTGGATGTTCACCGGTGTCAGGGGGCAAAGTGTTCATCTGCAGAAATCCACCACCAGTTCTTTGTTTTTCCCTGTGTTGATCTGGAGGCAGTTCCACTGGCACCAGTCCACAAAGTCTTGCGTCAGTTCTCTGTACTCTTTGTCCTCCCCGTCTGTGATGAGGCCAACGACTGCAGAGTCAACAGAGAACTTCTGAAGGTGACAGGTGGGTGTGTTGTATGAGAAGTCTGCAGTGTAGAGGATGGAGAGGAACGGAACCAGGACTTTTCCCTGCGGGGCCCCTGTGCTGCAGACAACCGTGTCGGACACACAGTCCAGGGTCCTCACATACTGTGGATGGTTGGTGAGATCACACACTGGAGTCCAGAATCCAGTGTGTGAGGAGATGGTTCACCCCGGTGTGCTCCAGCTTGTCACTCAGAAGTGCAGGCTGAATGGTATTGAAAGCACTGGAGATATCAAAAAACATGATTCTCACAGTACTCCCAGGTTTCTCCAATTATGCAGCTATTGCCACAGGGAAAATGTTCACAATATGACCAAACCAGCATGAACATTAACCCAAACAAAAATACTATCAGTCAACAAGTTTTATGAAAAGGCACCCAGTTTGACTGAAGCAATGATAACAGGGATAACATTACACTTCCAGAGCAGCAGAAATACCAGGAGGATGAGCTCCAACTCACATTACATTTGCAGTGAAGTAATGCAACCAAACACTGATGAATCTGGTTCCTTCCAATCACCCAATAGATGTTACCCATCTCTCAGGAAAATTGTAAAAATCCACATCAATAATTTCTCGTTTTTTAGAGCATAAGGGGATGCTGCACAGTAGTGGCAGTGTCAAAATGGGTGAACTTGTAGGACCCGAAAGCAGAACGCAGAGATCAGTGCAAGCAGTTTATTAGTAATAGTAAAGATGTTCAGAATATGAAATTCAATGGAGCTTGATCTGGGCAGCTGATGAAGAATGGCAGACGAAGGAACATCAGGGAGACAACACAGGGAGAGTTTAGCTGACTTTTGGTGGTTCTGAATACAGCCATGGTCTTCAATCATGGTGGTTCACAGGGATTTAAGACACAAAACCACAATCTTTCCCTGACCTTAATCTAAGTGCTGTAAGTGCTGTGTTGATGTTGATAAAAGTGTTCATAGACTTTCAATTTGTATAAATGTTTTTTGTATTTCAGCTTTTGTATGATTAAAACTCAATGAAGTATGCTCATGAAGGCACTAAAATGAACTGAGGATGACTCCTTACCCCTGACCATCTTCTGGAAACATAAATGTTTGCTGCAGATACTAACAGTGCTGATGAATGTCGACTCTTATTCAAGCCAAGCAAGCTGAGGGGATTTTTCTTCCTCTCCCTGCAAATGTGTCCATCTGGTATTTGAAAAGCTGCACATCCGAACTGTGATTCCATTCACAATATTTCAGTGTTGGATTGGGAACTGTGGGAACTTCAGAATGGAGACATGAGATGTAGGCTAGTGTGAGAGGAGAAACAAATGACTTGCCTGGGGTGAGAGAGCAGCAGAAGGCTTTGTTTGTGTGCAGTATGGTGGTACATGTGTGTGGGGGTTTGGCTGTAATGAGGACACCTCAGAGTCACAGTTAATAGTACTGACAAAGCATGGTGCACTTCAAGGTAATGATGAGCAAAAGCCGACAGCTGGAAGTTAATTTATAAAGAAATATTTTGTCTTTATCTCCTCACATAGAAAAGGAACAAGTGAAGTTTGAATTTACAAACACGGTGATATACACCAAGACATCAATTATCATTTTTTGGTCCAAAATGCCAAAATGGATTTCCATGCTAGCAGGCTATGTGAGACAGTCTTGTTTTGCTTAATGCTAACTTTAGCATGGCAACATGATCACAATAATATGCTGGTGTTAAGCAGCCATAATGTTTACCAGGCTCAATCTTAACACAGCTAGCACCATCTTAATGTGCTAACATTGATTAATTGCAATAATTGCAGCAAGCCTATATGCAACAATTTTTCTCATTACAGTACCATTTTAGCCCAATTTGCTCATTGCATAACTATTCTGAGTGAGTCAACAGCAAAAAGCAAGAAAACTCTGCTTAGTTTTCCATAACCTGACTGTACTAAAACAACATATTATTACTCTGTTTGTTAAAAAGAAACAATAGATGATCTTAAGTTCCCTCTGTGCTGTTTTATTCAATCCTGGGCTAATGCATTGCTCAACATCTCTTGCTCCTTCTGTCTGTCTGATTCTTGACAATCGTGGTAAAAGAGAAAGCTCAGATCCATCAGAAGGAAAAAAAATGTTTGCGAATATAATGTAGGCTTAGTGTCAGCAGTTTGAGTTTTGAGTGAATGGAGAAAGGGGTAGTGTTGTTCTAAGTGCTGGAAGTAAATCTGAGAATTCAATAAGTCTCTAGGCACTTCTATTATTCAAAAGACACAAGAAACACAATGAAAACAAAAGAGGCAATGTGGTGTGTACGGGCATGCTTGTACTTATGTGTGTGTTGCAGAGTTCTACTAAAGCTTGATGCATTTGGTACATAATTTAGCTGTGTTGTATCTGTCTACACTCTGTGGGACATGACATCATTGTTCTATGGAGATAACTGAAGTGTACGATGTACATGGGCAGTTATGCTCCTTGCTGCTCTACTCAGAATGGTTTATCAAATGTATCGACAAAGTTGCTTGAACTCTGTGATTTAACAGGTTGTAAATATGTTTCTTCCATGCAAATTTCCATACACAATGTAGTGGCAAAATATCAATATGGATTTATGACGGGAGAAGGGCTGAGGAAGGACAACCTTGGACAGGGACATGTTAGCAGCTGACAGATATGTTGTCCACAGCCGCAGTAGCAGCAGTTTGTTCAGAATAAACAAAGCCGGATATTCAGCATGAGCGGTGATTGCCACTCATCTGGACAGGTTAAAAAAAAAGGGAACCACCCTTATTCACCATGCATCAAAGGAACATCCAAGACAGAAGACATTACAGTAATATCCAAAGTGTAACTGACATGTGACACATGGGAAGCAGATTTCAACATTTAGGAAATTAATAGGGTTCTTTAATTTACTAACTATTTGACTTACCAATCAATAATTGGTATTATTGAGACTGTTTATACAGATCATCTTAATTAGAGCATAGGCTGTAAATGTTTATTCTCAATTTCTTTTGCTTCTGAAGTCAGTGGAAGGAGAACGGAGAGTGTGCTGTACCTCTGTACTTTAACATATTCAATTCCAGGTTGGAGTGTATGGCAGGCAAATGTGAGATGAAATTTTGCATACTGCTGTAGGCACACACCACAATCCAATTAGGATGTATTGAAGAGGGATTGAGAAGCGGAACAGTCTTAAAAACAAAACAAAAAAAAAAACAAGGAGTAAAAAATAATGTGCACTGATACGTGAAGAATTGTGGCTTTATTTCACAGGAATCTGGAAAATGTCAAGCACTGGATAGAGGTCTTTTTTTATGATTGTGTTAATTATTTTGCTGCCTGGTTATCTAATTCCTGATGCATGCATAAAACAATATCTGCCTACTAAAACAGTTTCGGTCCTTACTCATTGAAAGAAAAATGTTGTTCGAGGGCATGCTCAGCATAGCTGCCTGACCTGATGGCAATGATGTCTGCATCTGGCAGCAGTGAGAGCAGCCATTCTGAAAAGCTACACAAGTTACACAAGTCTCTTGACTTTTGTTAATCTTTCATTTGCACAACAATAACCTGGGGGAGTTCATGCTTTAGAAATAGATCTTTTTTATATGCAACAAAAAAACATTTACATCTAATTGACCTGCACAGTGCGATGTAACTGTACAGTAATTTTCCACCAGCACGCTAAAGACAAACTGCATTTATCATACACTGAAATGTAATTTGGTCATACAGAAAATACTGTTATGCCTTATTCGTAGCACAGGATTAACTTGGCATGACAGCAATAAAAGACTGGTATTTCAGGTCCATTGGGATGCCATTAGAAGTTACCATCTGGCTGGTTGATCTATGGATAAGTGTCTCCGTTCAAAGATATACACCAACCATGCAGGAGCTATGACCACCACAGGCCAATCTTACATATGAATAGGTGGTATAAGAATGGGATAAATTGCTATCCAAAAGCACTCAAGGCAGGAAATTTGATTAATCACATATTTTCAGTCTGGATGTTTTGTTTTGTTTTTCACTGAAATACAAATGCACTCAGTTGTGTTTTATTTAGCCAGGTAATTTCTTTGGGATTACAGAAATCTCATAGCGTTTTTAACTATTTAAGAAAAACTTGGCCAAGAAATAAGCATCATGACAAACAGTGCAACTGTGCACACTTTTATAAATATTCATCAGCAAAAACACAATTAAAGTCACATACAGGTAATTGCCCAAGTCAAAAGTCATTATGCAAAAGGCACAGGTGCAACAGCAAATGTTTTCAGCTAAACAAAGAATAATCAGTTTCTTATTGAATCTGCCTTGAAATCCTTAGTAATAATTTTAAACACACAGAGAGCCCAGCTCTTTCAGTTTTACATCATTTCTCCATAGGCTGTGGGAGCAGAGTACATGAAACCCCTTTGGTCTACTTCTGTTTGCCTCAACATGAAGATTAGAGAAGAAAAAAAAAAACAAGCACGCAAACAAAAAACAAACAAACAAACAAACAAAACACTTTGATGATCATACACAGTTTCCTCCAGGTTTCCCAGACAAGAGAACTGACAGTAAACAGGCAGACACAGCCATGCAGAGAAGTGTTCCAGTAAACAAATCAACAAGTTTATAAGGTTGGGATGTTCAGTAATGAACCTCAGTGCTCCATGATGCACAGTGGCAATGTCACACATGTTGGGATGTATATGTGTGTAAAGTGAATATTAAATAATATTTTATAAAGATCTTAAACCACAGTTTAATCTTCAGTGTTTTTGTTTTGTTGGTATTAACAGTTTCAATCACATCACTTTTGATATGAATACATCTTTTTACCAACAGACATTTTAACATGACATAGCAGGAACAGCACAACTGTAATTAATAACATTAATAGCATTCAAATTGTGTTAACACTAAAGCAGTGGTGTGTAGGACCATGTTGTTATGTGTTTGCATAATGACCAAAATGACAGCAAAAGATATGGATTCTTTATGTAGGTGTTTTATGATCATTTTAAATGTTGTTGCAGGCAACAGGATTAAGCTTTCAAATAAATAAATAAATAAATAATAAAAAGTAAAAATAAACTGCATGCTGTGGAAGTGGAACAGCAAAGGCTAAACCCTGCTTTATCCTGACAGTTGCTAAAATGGCAGAATCATAACTGATACTGAGTGTCACTCTGTGAGACAAAGTTTTTTTTCTGTAATTTTAGGTAAGTTTGTGGTCATGAGATGTTTTTCAGAAACATACATCTTCCAGTAAACATTCATTCACTGCATTCATCGAATAATTATTCATTTATTTTTTGTAATGACATTGTTGAAATGGTTTAGTTTGCACATATTATTTCATATTCGTTTCAGTACATTTAGCCTGCTCATGGGAAATTTCTTAGGGTCCAATGTTGTTTATATATTATTCTTTTTTTTTTTTTTTCAGGATCAAAAAGTCACTTTCAACATTGTAACACTTCAGACTGCCACACACTGACTAAAATTACAAACCTAGAGAGCAGAGCCTTGAGGCAACAGTGCGGTGAAAATAACTACACCTGATTCATGTTAGAATCTCACTTGAATTACAGATTTACATGTGTTATGTAATACAATTCATACGCATGCTAGCATAATTAGACATAGTTCTATATTTAGATGTAATTAGTGCAGTAATGAACATTACAACCATCTCAGCTTGTATTTTCATAAAATGCAGTATTGATAAACACTGATCACGTCAATCAGCTCAGAATATTAGGTGTTTCTGCAGCACACAGATGCAGGTATATAACCTTATTTCGTGGAGCTCTTTGAAGTGGTTGAATAGCAGTCACAGGCATGGTTTGACTTGTATTTATATTCCTGGCTCCATCAGCTGTCATCACAGAGTTATAGCATGGCTCAGTGGGAGAAAACTGCTTGATGTAAGCAATGCATGTCACTGGAACTGAAGGCCAGACCATATCCACTCTGACAAAAACAGGACTTTACAGGACTGGGGTTGTTCTATCACGTGAACAGGGTAAGAGAGCTCTGGGCTGACATGGCTGTAGTGTCTGTCACTGACATATGAGCAGACCTACAGACTTTGACAGCCCTATGATTTACAGCCAGTGAGAAATGGTAAGTGAATATTCCATTGAAAGCCTGCCGTATGCAATTGGTCACAGTAATGACAGGCTGCCAAACTCAACTTTTAACAAATCATGCATTTCTATGAAAGTTCAAATAGCCTAAGATGCAAGAGTAATCATTTTTGAATTTTTTATTTTCTGTGCAAGATCCCCAGACCATTCCTGCAATGATTAATCAGAAATGTGTCGGCCACACTCATCAGTGGATTTCTAGTGAAACTATTGTACCTAATAGTTTTTATTGCCAATGGTTTTCACTTCAGTATAGCTTATACTTTGTTGCTCATCTCTCTTCCTACACATAGAAGACGAGCCGGGTGCTTTCCTGTCTGAGCTCCCAGCTGCTGCCTACCTACAGTGTAAGGCCACAGTAGTAAAAGCCTCCCACATTGTGTCAACTATAAATTCTTGTCTGTGTGAGTGATGCTTTCGGTAGCTATGGAAACCTAATATAATACATGCCCTCCCACCGCCAGCCAGCCCAGCCCCCCCACCACCCACTCACCCGTCTCTCTCTCTCTCTCTCTCTCTCTCTCTCTCTCTCTCTCTCTCTCTCCCCGTGTCTGTCTAGGTCTCTCTCTCCCTCTCCATCCACACCAAAGCTCTTTAGGCTACTTTGCGCATGTACGGCCAGTCAAACCCAGCATTGCATCGACTTCAAGATGGCGAAAACACGTCTGGCTTGCCTCCTGACTCTCCTCTCAACTCACTGTAAGTACAAAAATCACGTTAAGTGGCTTTCATTTTCCCCTTTTCTCTCAGAGGAACGTGACCGCCAAATGCTATTTACTTCTCCATCTGTTTGGTCGAGATTTTACACAAGCGTGAGGCAAAAAATAGATAGCGCCACAGAAGTAAACCTATCTTAACGCAACTAACGTTAAAGTCAAGCCAGACTGACAGCCACAACAGTCTCTCCGACGCCAAGCAAATATAGTTATTAATTCTGTGAACGAAATGACAAATCTAGTCGCCATTTTTAATACAACTTACTGTCAACATGACTGGCAAATGTACGGGTCGAGCGATGATTTTAAGCAGCTATTGTTTGTGAAATCCATCGCTTATTCTCCTTCACTGTTTTCATGGGAGAAATACAGCTGTACGTAAAAGAAGAACGTGTCAGGCTCCAGCCACAGATGAGCACAGCAGCACTAACTGGGTGAAATGCGCCGCTCTTGCATCAGTTCAACCAGCGGCACATTTCAGAGTCTGGCTCAGCCACCACGTTTTGTGTCCTCACTCTGAAAAAGTTTCAGCCTCAAGTTCGGGGACAGACTTCGTGTTTGCGAATTAAATATGAATTAAGGCAGCTTCGTAGCTGGTGCTGTTAACTATTTAACATGGGGTTGGAGCCGTGGTGATGGCCGGGATGTTGGAAGTAGTGATGCGAGATAACGGTTTTTCCTGCGGCGGAATAAAGCTCGCCGTCCGCGGGAGGAGCCAGCCAGGCCAGCGAGTGTCCTCCACCCCTCCTCCTCCTCCTCCTCCTGCTGCTGCTGCTGGACCCTTCCAACCGCACCAGAGCTGAGCTGGTAAACAGAAACAGCCGTCGGAAAATCGATTCGTTTCAGTGGATCACCGTTTTAGACCCCATATCCCCACTTTTCCAGTCCTTTTGCAGGAAGCGATAGACGCTCTCCTAGAAGAGCGTTGGAGTGCATTTAAATATGACCGCAGAAGCCGCTTTTAATGTCAACATATTGACATGTTTAGACCACATTTGAATGGATTGCAAAGTTAAATTATTGTTATTTATATGCAACTACATGTGATTAAGACTAAATTATTTACTCCGCCCGTATTAACACAGCATTTGGAACAGAAGAACGATGCGCCACTTGTTGCTTTGTTATCAAGACATTTGTTGATCAGCCAAGATTATATTACTCCTCTTTTCTTTACTGCGAGCCTGACGTGCTTTCAGCTGCTCCCACACCATTATAGTAGTTTTTTTTTTTTTTTAAGACAGGACCGTGTAAAGCTGTAGTTTACATACTGTAAATGTATGCCGATTTGGTTTAAGTTAATAGAATTGGAAAATATTCATACTTTCATTACATCCCTCAGATAGATATATTCTATGCCTGGCCAACGATTTCATGATCTGAAGTCCTGCTTTAGTTTAGGAAATTTAAAAACTCAGCTTTATATAATCATCACTTTGAAATTGAAGAAATTTGGTTTTACAAATGTGCTTGAGAAACATCTTACCTAAAATAAAAATTCTACAAATGCATTTACAAACTTTGTACTCTTTTTCTGTTCGTGCATGAGTAACCGTGCTTTAATAATAATGTTACCTGGACAGTTTTCCATGAAATGTGGCGTTTGTTTTTCTCTCATTTCCCGTTGGACATAGATTGAGCAAGGTGTGAGAGGACAGACATACAGATCAAAGGGAACTCCAAACATAAGAACCTCCTGTGATCTCTCAAGTGTGTGAATTGGCTTATTCTCTTGCTTTAATTAGGAATAGTAATGCAGCTTGTTTGAAATCTGTTGCTGTACTATCAACACCATCTCTCGACATACCTCCAGGCTGTGTGCTCATTTTAATTTTTTTCTTTTCAAGTGATACATTTCAAAGTCAGTACTCGTAATGATGTTACCATGAGGAAATCTGTGACAGGGCATGCTTGCAACAGAACTGACATTGTCATGGGGGCAGGGAGCTGGTGTAGATATAAGAATTTCTTTTGTCTTCCCGGGTCAGGGCTTAACCATGTGGCTGACTGGCTCTCAGCCAGCATCACCACTGTCTTTAGATACAGGACAAATCTGGCTGGACTAAAGCTGGCTGCAGGCCGTGTTATGAATTTTTACTTGGTACTGATAGGCACTGATTGCTAATAGGCACTGACTGTAATTAGAATGCTTCTTGTATTTTGGAAAAGCTCCACTCCAAATTCGGTTGTTCATGTTTTACAAAGCGAGTAAGAAATTCAGAGAGGAATAAGCATGTCGTTTGCTTCACTTCTTGTACTGTGGGTCACACTTACTTCTTTGTCTGTGAGATGTGCTTGTTATTTTCAATTCATGACATTCTTTGGGTAGCAATCATCTTAATGGCCACACAACCCAAGCCATTCCAAGTGAAGGCTAAACCCAGCATGGCTGAACATAGCTGCAAATATCAGCCCAGTCATCTGTCAGCAGAGCGAAAGATGAGGGCCATTGTTATTTTAAGTCTACATGCTTACAGCAGACTTTCCATTCTGATCTAATGGAATGCGTTGAAATTTTCCATTGTTGGCTTCACCTGAGCCATTTCACTTAAAATATTTCAAAGAAAGTGGTACGCACTTTAAGAGGACATCTGCCAGGACCCTCCTGCCAAGAGCATGGCCAAGATATGTGGGAGCTTGGAAGATGCTCAAAGTGGATTAGTAATGAGCAAATATAAACTTTGAGATCACTGCTTTGGCTGTTACAAGAAACATCTGTGGAAATCTATACATCTCTGGCCTTATTGCTGCATTTTTGAAATTGTTTCAATCAGCAAAAAAAGCATTTGTGAAAACCTTATCATTCACAATTCATACCTGAGAGGGATACTGAAAGAATGCAAATATTGATTTAGACTCCATCAATCAGCTTTCACACTTTCTCAATTGTTGAAATGGATTTTTCTTACTGTGCAATTGTCATTTTTATAACTTGACCTTATCTTTGTTTTCGGTCATGGCTGTCAGCATAATCCAGTTGGAGTCCTCTCTTTATCTGAATGGATAAGATAAGGGAGAAAGCTGTCCACTAGATTGTTGTTGAGCCTCCCCTGTGTTCTCTGCTGATAAGTCATTGCATCACCCAGAGAGCTTTGAACATCAGCTAACCCACACATAACTGGGGTGCTCATCATGTGACATTACCCAGCACACTCTTAGAACATTTGTCTACATTACAGCAAAGTGTCTGCACTTTTCTCATCGTTTGGCATATGTGGCATAGCCGTTTGGCATGGCAGGAGTCAGTGCACCCAAAGATAAGTGTGGATTGTAGTTCCCCTAGGAGGTGCATGTTGTCAGATGTTTCCCTACCCACCCAAAGCTTGTGAGCAAATGTTTGGAGCACTCTCTGAACGGCATGTACGGCCCCTGTGGGCAAGTCACATAAAGTCTGACATTTTACTGCACAGACAGTAAATGGCAGAGTAAAACAGGGACACACAAACAGAAAGGAGTCTCTTGCTGCTGAGCAATTGTTTGTTTCAAGTCAGGAGTTTTTTTCTGCAGACACCTCTCCAGAGAGAGAGGTGTCAGTGGCAACACATTTACCATAGTTGTCATTTTGATCTCAGCTCAGATGAAACAGCAAGAAGGAATTCTACAGTAACTATGGGTTTGTTAGTGCTTATTGTCTAACTGAGAGTTGGATAATTACTTTTACAATATCAGACAATTTTCTAATGATATTTTTAAATCAGTGCTGCTGGCCATGTGGATATCTGTGCAACAACAGTCCCTCCACGGGTTAAAGTCAAAGTGGCACATGGCCCTTACTGTGGAATGACCCGAAACAGCTGAGCGGGCGTGGGTGGTGGTGTTTTGAGCAGCGTCGCAGGCGTAACCAGAAATATCTGCTTCGTCCCTCCCAAACCTGAGTGTGCGTGTTAGCAAATGCAGCATTCCAAATAGAAAACACATGGAGGCAGAAACCTTCCCATCATATGTGCACTGACTAACAATCATAACCACCTGTTTTCCTAAGAGATAAAAGGGACCCCTGTTGATGAGTTGGCTGAGGTCAGAGCAGAAAGGGGGAGTTGTGAAGAAAGCTCAGCAGTGTTGTTAGTTGAAGGCGTTCAGAAAACAAGCTGGGTGTGACAATACATCTCCTGAGACAGAAATCCATTTTAACCTGACACAGAGAAGGATTCAGCTCCCTGTCCTGCTTTTATCATTTTTTCCCTTGCAGTAAGCTACAGCAGATGCTGAGGTTAAAAGGCAAACACTAACGTGCTCATGTTCCAGAAATGGCAATGGCATGTGCGTGCTTCAAATGTCAATAAGACTGCCATGTGAAAGGACCATCAGTCATAAACTGGAACCAGCCTCCAGGCTGTACATACTGGCCAAAAATTCCATATGAAAATATTATAACGGTGTTGGCGTGAAAAAAGAATGTTTCTTCTAAGGTTTTATTGATAGATTTACAAGCAAAGACCCAGACAATAGAGGGATTTATGAGAAAAAGAAGCTAATTGTCATCCTTTTTGGGGTAATGATCTTTTGGAAATCATGGCTCTTCCTCAAAAGAAGAGTTAAGTGGTTGTTTGTTTTGACAAGACATTGCTGTTTGATATTTAGGCTGCTCCAGATCAACAGGATAATCTCCAAGATGCCTCTGTACTGGCAGCCTGAGCTTAGGATAGCAAGTGAGGTTTCCTGTTTGATGATCTTTATCTGTGGTCACATGGTCCCTGGAGGGAGGAAGTGCCATAACAGTTCTCCTGCTCGTGTGTTCGCTGGATACCGCCGGAGTACATCAATAGGTCGAAAGAGACCGCCATCGATCAAACACTGGGACACTGTCAGCTTAGTGAAATAATTAGCGGTTTCATTAATGACATGGCAGAGCCAATGAACTACATGTCACTGAGCCACTGTTGCTCTGAAAGGAAAAAGCTTGAGGCTGCGCTCCCGCTGAGAGTCATAACCAGATAATCGCTCTAGATTCATCTTTTGTTTACCAGGCTGTAACAAAAGGGCAATTACTGTCTAAAAATAGCCACAAGGCAGAGTCATCTGACCACCTCAGGTGTTCGATCAGAGTTCATTCCAAACCACTGGGTCCGCCATTAAAAATATCTATTTTGATAATGATTTTGGACAAAATTTCTATAGTAACTACCTCAATTTAGCTTAACGATATCTCAAACAACTTCCTCAGTTTTTTTTTTTTTTTGTTACTTTTCATTCAAGGAAACCTTTAACCTTAAATGTGAATGATGATAACTACAACAATGGAAATAAAATAACATTAGAGATCAGCCTGACAACAGGTCACATGGTCATTTTGAAGGACTAATGGCAGGAACCAGATCCAGGTGAGCCTGAATATCAAACTAAAATATTAAAATCAGCTCTAAAGGTGGCCGTGTCAGGCTAAAAGCTTTGCTGCCGCATTTTGAATGGGTTGGGACAGCAGACAGGCTTTCAGGTTTCCTTGGAGTTGACAGAGTCGCAGTAATGAGAAGAAATAAAGCAGGGAGACTTCAGGATGTTGACTAAAAGGACTTTAAAGACATTTCTTGGCAAAGGGAAAGTGCAGAAGCTTTTTGGATGGTGTATCATTAGATCTGGGGGATTTTGTTTTGCTTAATTCTGTTTGTTTTGTTTTGTTTTTATAAACATCATTATTTGGGTTTAATTGAACAAGTAAAATTGAATTCAACTCATCTGATGAAACAAGGCCATGATAATAAGATATCAGGGGAACTGATCACAAACACACAACTGGAGTCTTGGGACACAAGACCCCAGCTTTCCACCTACAGCTGCAAAAGATGCCCAACATAAAGTCCTGCCTCCCAGTCCAGGTTGAGGACTTCTGGCTGTTGTGAGTGCAGATTTTTTGGGACCTCCCTGGCCTGTGCCATCTCCTGTGGATGAAGATGACGGGGTTTCGGATTACAATTTCAAAATAGTAATTTTTCACTTGGTAGTGTTTTGGAGTAGTAAAAGACAGGCTGCAGTGTATGGGGAATTCATCTGTGAACATGTACCTGCAGTCCATAGCAATGCTGCAAATTAGACAAGAATACCACTAGATATTATTAGCACAAGAACTCCCTCTGTTAATCAGGAGCAGTTGTGCTCGAAGCTCATTTCCTTTTCTTACATCTGGTAGCCTGTAATTAAGGGGTTTCCACACCTCCATCCACCACTTGCAGGTTCACGTTAGGCCTGCAGCATGCTGCTGTGGAGGTGTGGGTGCACCTGTCTGACAAGTAGCTATCAAAGTAAAAAGAATGTAACAAACAATAGGTTGTCAAATAATCACAGGCACGTGCTCGGATGTCCATGTTTGAAACAAGCCTGTTTGACAGGAGTTCATGCTAATGGTTTGGGGTTAATCCGGCCAGTTTACCAGAGACACTAAATGTCAGAGAGGACTTCATGTGAGTTACTGGCATCCTCTGGAAGGCAAGCACAGTAGAGAAATGATAGATGGGGCTTGGCCAGTGAGCAAGACCTAGACCTTGATGCTCTCAACTTAAAAATAAATAAATGAGGAAATTATTTATTATGTGCTGACAAGCCTGGCATTTTCAGACTCAGCAAGCACTGACCGTAGCTTATGACTGACAACCAAGTTCTGAAATCTATCTGAACACCCCCCTAATTGAATAGGAGAAACTAGATTGATCTTAGTGTTCGTCTCTGAAAAGAGGGGCTCAGTAGCTCTGTAATTGGCAGGACAATCTGCAGAGAGGGGATTTCAGAGTGCTTGGGGTAAGACATGACACAGAAATCTTGGTGCTCATCCAAATTAGTTATTAGTGATGGTTAACTTGCATTTGTGTGCGTGCATGTCTGTGTGCTTTATGCTGTGTGTTTTATGAATTCAGTTCGACATACTATTGAGGTTCAATGACGTAAAAGCTCTGCATCAAATCATCTGCAGTCCTTCTTAACACCATCTCAAGTTCAGCTTAAAATAATATAGGACACTGCTGACTATGAAAATAAATCACAAATTAGATTTTGGTTCAAATGATTGTGCTGCAACTGCCTTAGTGTGCTCAGGAGTTTGATACTTGAGTATTTCTAACCTAATGGAATTCAAATGTCACTTTGACTATTTGTGACAAGTCACTAGATACATACATACATATATACATACATACATACGTCTGTGTGTGTGTGTGTGTGTGTGTATGCATTCACACACACACACACACACACAGACACACACACACACACACACACAGACACACATATATATATATATATAAAACTTTCAGGCAGAGAACTAGATTGATACCACTTTCATAACTGTCCGCTACACAGTAAATGAAGTACAGCTAGCAGCCATACATACAGCTAACCTGGCTCTGTCTCAAGGTAACAAAGTCCACCAAAATAGCACCTCAAAACTGAGTGCTCTAGTGAGAATGTTATATCAAGTTTGTTTAATCTATAGAAAAACACAAGCATAAAAACAACAATTTTCCATTTTACTGGTGGTAAGTTGATGGACTGTTTTCCTGTCTGGGAATAATAAGCCCCTGGTGTCTCCGCTGGTTGTCCTGCAACTGCTCAGACCCAAGAGGTATTTTGGCACATAACCTCCATAAAATGGCAAGTTGTACAAATAAAACTAATGAGTCATAACTTGTTAATAACTTTAGAGGGGGCTGGTAGGAGGATCTGTGGCCTCAGGGCTCTCCAGTAATACTAATGCTAAGCTAAGCTGCTGCTGCTGGCTGTGGTGTTATATGTACCATACAGACATGGGAGTGGTATGGACCTTCTCATCTCACTCCCAGAAAGCTAATATTTGGATTTCCCAAAATATCCAATTATTCCTTTAAACTAAATGATAGTAGACAGACATACAATTGATATATTTTTTTATTTAAATTCCAAAAGCTGTATTGTAGCTATAATCGATAGCACTGCTACTGTAGAAAGCCCACCAGTACTGTCAGAATGCGTTCAGCTGACTGGACAGATAGAGCTGACAGATTGTAACCAGACCATCTGGCCATATGGTGTGAGGGCTTTCCCTTCTGGGCTACTTAGTGGTAAATATGTTGAGATTGAACTGGAATTAATAGCACTGTTATGCTGTTTTAGAGCTTGGCAAAATATCTTTTGGTAGACATTGATCTGAATGGCATTGCTATGAACAGTATTGACCTCTTCTACCAAAGGCCTTTAGGTCAAATGGTGACAAAGTCTAAATTATCATGAAGACCTTCAGCTGAGTGCTCCTCCCCCGCGTCCACTAAAACTTAGTCATCAGCTGTGTGAAGAACTGTCCTTGTTAAAAGTGTTTTTGGATGGAACAGGAATAAATACTTAAAGAGAGTGGAAATAGTTGATATCTAGTAGCATTAATGGAATTTCTTGATTCTGTCAGAAAAGATCATGAGTGCCTGGTTCGCCCATGCTTTTTAGGCTTTGCTGTGAATCATGCTAGAGTAGAAGCTCAGCGTAAACAGCACTGTTGCCACATGAGTGTGAGGGAATACTTTGGTTAAGTAAGTGCCGCAGATATTTGTCAGGATGCCAGACATAGGCGACGAGTTTGTAATATGGTTGCTGGCCCCTGTCTGAGCTCCAATCGAGGGGGCTTTACATGTGTGTCATAGGAAGCAATAGAGGGGAAAGAGGAGAAAGTAATTTGGGTGCATTTCATCGTGAGTCAGTGGTTTGTCGGGCATTTGTCATCATCGTAACAGGTCATTCAAATTTGCCAGACTGCAGCCTCAGAGCTGATCAGAGACTTCCACTAAGTATTAAGTTAAGTTGTGACTGTGATCATTTTCAGAATTTCATGGCTTCATGGAGACTTAAATGAAGTGTTGACAGCAATAAGACTGTCCACCAACCAGCTGCTCAGAAAAGCATAGAATTTTCTATGTAATTTACATACATATGCATTTTCAAAGACTGTCCTCTGACCTGGGCTAAATGACGGAAAACAAGAAAAGGGGTAGAAATTACATACAAACAGAGGATGAACCAGTGATTATTCCACAGCCCATCTGTGTTAAGGGATTTCCTGAATTCTTTGCCATTAAGATTGTAATTAACCTAAATTGTCAGTTTCTCAACATTAAACCTCATATCCTGTAAGAGAGCAGAGTCATTCCCAAAATGACCGTGTTATCTACTCTACCATTTCCTTTCACATGACTGCTCCACTTCCAAAGTCAGATTAATATATTTATGCAATGGACATTTTCAGAGCTTAAAAGGTGATGTGAAAGAACCCATTGGTAACGTGGAGTTTGTTCATAGAGCTGTAATAATCACAGAGCATTATTATATCTATTATATATCCAAAACTTAAAACTATGATGGAACCACTAAGGCAATTCGAGATATTTTAACAGAGGGGTTAAACAAGAACAAATACATTCTGGGAGTCGACAGTACTATGGTTACATTCTTTTGCATTGTTTTCCCTTGTTATTTTTCATATTGAAACTGTTCTCCATTCTGTCTCTGATCATTTTCAGTTACAAAAAGCAGTCCACTGCTCTAGTGTTGCCCCCCTGTTGGACTGATTCTGAACAATTTAAAAACAAATTATTAAAATGGATACAGCAGAACCAGAGATATCGTCCTTTTTATTCAAGGCATTCTTCTTCCTTTTTGAAACCTGATGCCAACATTACCCACAGTGCAACTTAGCCAATTAGACATCACTGAAGACAACTTATCAGATTGCATTTAAAAGGCTTTATACTACTTTTTTCACATATGTAGTAGTACTCTCCAAGACCTGTAAACACTCTGTAGTGTCTAAAATTTGATGAAGAATATTGACTTGATCATTTAAAAAATGAAAACTTGAAAACAGCTTGGAATGATCTTGCCAGGGAGCACCAACAAGAAAGTTTTTATGCTTCAAAAACAAAAATTGTACCTGGTTGTTCAGGTGCTTGAGTCGTTTCTTGATTAGTTACAGTCTTGCTTCCTGCCTTGCCCATCTATAAAAGCAAAGCCACATCTCAAAGTTATATTCTTGAACCCAAGAATACAGGGAGCACAGATGTACGGTTCCTAAAATATTCAACATACAAAAGCAAAGAGCCAACAAATAATTTATTGAGAAAATAAAAAACAACAGCAGAAAACACGAGAACAAAAGCCATTTAGTCTGCGGGGGTAAAGTTTACAGTGTGCACATCAGACCTCAGAATATGTGTGGGTGGGTGGTGAACAAGAGGGGAAACATGCAACAGGTCACTAACCTCTGCACTCCACTCCCAAACTTGAACCCAGGGCTCCCTCACATTCATTGATTCTGTCCCACTTTCAGAGGGAATCTGTATCTTCGTGCTGATGAGTGTCTCTGAACGGCCTCCATCTAGCCAGTGCTTGGTTTAATGAATCCCTCACTTAAACCCCCGCCCCTCCGTCCTTCCCTTCTCTCACCGAGGATCACTCATGTAGAACTGAGCGACTGAACAGTTTTATCTCAGATCATCAACACTCAAGATCATCAGTGTTCACATCTGTGGGCAGCATCCTTTGGGGCAATTGTTAGCGTTGTAACGTTGTTCAGTGAGATGTTCAGCTCTGCATGAAGGATGAACTCTGACGGACTACCGTGATGTTCTGTTATCCAACCTAAAGGTCCCAGTCAGATCTGAGTACAGCAGTCCGTATGAATGGGATATAACCACTTATGTCTGCTCTATTATACTGTTTTCCTTTCAGTGTTGAGTAGATGCATTTAAGCAGATTGAACCTGGCATTTTGCCAGTCAGTGCTAGTCATGTCTTATCAGGGCTGGACCTGCTGACTACACTGCACACAATTCAGTGCAGTCTGAATATTTCTTACTGGGGGCATCAGGAAGTCAAGTGACTCCAGTTTCTAATTGATGGAATATTCTGCTCACTGTGACTGATGTTTACTTACAGTTAGTTAAAAGGTTGTTTTTTCCTGCCACAACTGATTCATTTCACATTTAAGCTGCATGTAAAGCAGCACCATAATCTGTCTGATTTGGACAGTCAAAAGTAAGACAGAGGTAAAGTCTATGAGGTTTGGATTTCTTTACTGGAGCAAGCACCAGATGTGTACAGATTTTTGTTTTTGTATTTGCACATAAACACCAGAAAGCACATTATACTCTGATTAGTAAAATGTTACTCATTCATAGCTAAAGGAGAAATATTCATTAGATTCAATTGAAAAATGTCATTATTTTCATGTATGTGTGGTATTAAGCTTTGTCTTTATTGTCACCAAGGACATCATTTTCTGTGTATTCAACAAAATATTGAACAGGACAGCACATGTATGCCATGCTCAGCATACAAAACGCCATGGAGCAGTTATGTTTGACACAAGCAGAGACAGCAGGTGACTGAGGTCACCAGCTGTCCTCTGTTCTTAGCATGAAAGCACATTGGAACTTAGCCATTGTGTCCCAGACCAGTAGGTTGCACTGTGACTTTGTACAGCACACCTTCACTTCTTGCGTGACTGTACGCATGGTGGCATAGTTGATGTTTGAGGCTGGAAACAGAATGGGTGGCATGAAATGTCAGGTCATTTGGCTGTCTGATGCCTTTGTCTGGTATTTCCCACGGAAACCCATCAAGGATTCCTCCCTGAGCAGGTGATGGAAGTACGGCTCCAGCAGGGGGGTCGGGAGGTGGGGGTGTCAGCAGCAAGAGCCTCAGATGGTTTCCCTCCCCAGCTGTTGTTTAAGCAACATTCCCTGTCCCATAGCTCAACCAGCCTGTGCAAACTATTTGAGTCAAGAGTATGCTTTATGCACATTTGTTGTCTAAGGGCTATGCTTGTTGGCAAATTCTTGCTTGGAAATTGCAGACTATTTTTTTTTCTATTTTCTTTTTTTATTTACATGCTTGGCATATAATATTCATAAACAACTGTCTCTTGAAATGAGTAATAGTCATGATTTATTCCTAGTTATGTGTTTTGCAGAATGGAATTTGGAAGTCTTTCAGTGTGTGGCTTATGGCAGCATTTGTCTCCACCCTTTTAATTAGGAGTTATTTCAGAAATTGGAATAAACATGTAGCAGAACACAAAGTTGGATGTTGATATAGTTTGAATTCTATGTGAACCCATGGAATTTTAGTAAACTTTAAATATAATTGAATATGTTTCAAATTCAAGCTTCCATGCTTTAAACACACAGACAAATTCCACTAAGTTTGCCCACTAACCAGAAAAGAGCTTTTGAAAGGGGTCCCTAAACAAACATGGAGGAGAAATTTGTGTCTCTTTTTCTCAATGACCATGCCCTTGTGTCATTATTTTCTCCTTTTAACGTCTTGTGTTAAAAATGCAGGGGCATGAAGTGGCCTCAGTTCCCTCAACCACGCCTGCCTGTCAAAGCTCATTTCACCTGTGACCAGTCATCCCCACACAGTCACACGCTTTTGGCGACCTCACATTCTGCACTCCTCTTCATGTACTCCACATTAATGCTTACTAAGGAACAATGAAACAGTTAGAACTGCTTCCCACAGCATTATACAACATGCAGGCCAGTTGCCATAGTTTGTGTGGGGCTGGAAATCTTTGTTGAAAAGCAGATCTTTTCAGTAGTACCATGTTTGACCCTTGACTATGTGCTTGACAATGCTGACTGACTGGAGATTTTTTTTTCTCACCATGTCAGCAGCCACTCCCTTTTGGACTAGATATTAAACTGTAAGAAACATATATATACATTTGTACAGATTATTAAAAAATAATAAATGCCAAAGAATCCTTCTGCCATAAAAAGGTACTGTTGCTAGTAGTCTTATGAGAAGAACTAACTACTGATATGACATGTATTGTATGGCACTTGAGAAATATCATTGCACCTGAGAACATGCTATTTCACTTGGGAAATACTGGGTCCATATATATACACAATATATACAGTTTTTTAAGAATACAGTTGCCAATATGGATAATAAATAGTGTTATTGCACAGTTGAGAGAAGTATACAACTTAGAAATTTAGAAATTGCACCATTATGCTCTTAAGTATGTCAGTTTTTCAGCTTTCATCAATCTCTGTTTAGCCTATGCCCATGCTAGAAAACACTTAACGGTATGCTGTGCAGGATTTTCTTAAAAAAAAATGTATAGACTCATAAAAAGTTATCCCTCTCAATCATCACTTATGACCCACTAGAATTGCGTGCCGCAGTATTTATCTGAAGAGACCCTGCCCTCTGCCTGTATTTTCTTATTTTCTCCTTATTTTGCTGTTCTTGGCTACAACTTTTGGGCAGAGCTTGTGTATCCCCCAGCCACTAGAAGAGCCACTAGAAGAGCACTGGTGATGTCAGGACTTTATAAAAAGGTAGCAATCAGGTGCCAGACTGTATGTAGCAGGCATCCAAGAGAAAGCTGTGAAAATGGAGGACACAGCATCAAAAACCATTTGATTGTTAAAATATCTTGAAAGAGAGACTTTCTGAAATGATGATCAGACATGCATCACATCAGTCTAACAGCTTTTCTGATATTCCGACCTCTACTACACAAGATGGCTTTGTTGCAGAGTGAAAACAAAGGCCAGTTAATAGGCTGGGCTGTGGGAAGCCACTGTTGTAAGAGTAGACTTTAGAAATACTGGAATTTTTCCTGGGCCTGCTGTTTCAGAGCTGATAGTATCTTGATGACTGAGCTGAATGCTGCTGGGAGGTTCTATTATGAAGACTTTATAAGCTTCCTGCTGCCATCTCACACATTATGCTCCTGAGTGCTATAAATGTGCAGCTACACAGTCCAAGACATGAGTGCATTTGGCTACACACTTTTTATGTGTATTTAATGCACTGTTGCATGTGTCTGAGGCATTCATGCTTAGTTAGTTAGTGTCATTTAGTTACAATGAGATGAGAGTACTCCCAGTGCAGAGGCATTAAATAAACAGTGAACTCTCGTCCATGCTGTAGAGATGTGCAGGTTGGGAGAATATACAGCTCATGAAAACAGTTCAAAATAAAAGTCAGCAGAGTTGTATAAAAAGTTAGTATATCCCTAAAGGCTGCATCACAAAAAGCACCCTTTCAGTTCAGCTCTTTTCAGTCCGCAGCGGGTATCCTTGGAGCATGCAGGAAGTGAGGCAGATTAAACCTTTTGGACCTGCTAAGTCAACATGTCTCTGCTGTGTTGTGTTGTATTATTGTTCAGTTGTCAGTGGAGCCTTAGCTCATCGTGGTCGGCTACGCTTACCGTCCACGCACTCAACAATGAGCGCTTATCTCTGCAGGCTGTGGCAGAGTGGCTCAGCTGCCTCCCATCTCTCTGTCAGTGAGCCGGCCAAATGAGCATTATTAGGTAAAGGAACTGCTGGCTGGTCAAAAAAAAGAGACCCATGTTAATATCCAAACATCCAGATTAGTCTGATATCTGCAGATCTGAGCGTTTCCAGAACTTTATGTGTTGTAGCGGAATTATTGGTTAATCCTTTGTGGCATGCTGATGGAAAGCTTTAAAAAAACGGTGAATATTTCTATTGAGGATGCAATGTGTGTGTGTGTAGTGTAAGTGTGTGAGTGTAAGTATACCGGGTAAGGGAGGATTTGGTGTGTGCAATTGAAAGGACAGCCAGCAGAATGTTATCCAGGGATTTACTACCATGTATTATGATCTGACCAGTTCATTGTTGACTCGAGGGGTGATAGGTTATTGCACAGAAGCAATAGTCATTTAAAACCCTGCTCTAGCGATTGGTTTAAAAGGCGTCACAATCAGTGGAGTCATGGAATCATGAAATGATACTACTCATAAGCCACTGCCATAGCCATACAAACATTTATTTTCATCATGCTTGAAAAAGGCTTTCCTAATTAGGATTAAGGAAGGGGTCAGGCATCCTGGACTAGAATGTGAAGTATTTGCAATGAGTGCCGCTGATGCCATCTGTGCAGTGTGGTGAGGAGCTAATTCTGGCACTGAGTGTGGCGCGATTTAACACGGATTTTTGTGGTGGCAGCTCCAATTCAAGCAGTGGATTTGACTCTGACTGCAGCCCAAAAAACTGTTGCAGTGAGTTGAATTAGCCCACACCCCCTCCTGTTAGATCTCCTTTAAGCTGACGCCATGGAGCTCCCCAATTCATTTGGACATCCAACATGTGTAGCATGTCAGATTGTTCGCATAGCAGAGATGCTGCGCCAGGGGAGGCCCGCTCACCCTCTTGGCCTTATGCTTCGATCTGTTTTGACAGGGCGTTCTCACTGTCTCCCTCAAGAGGCTGACCTGGGCTAGAAAAATGAGTGGCCAATTATTTCATCATGAACTATGGTCATGGTTTCTGTGGTTGCCTGTGGAAGGCAGGGAGAGCCACCACTGCTCACACTTCTTACCTGGGAGGGATCCCAATTAGTAGACAGCGAGGGCTCTGGCTGGTGCTGACAGTGACTATAAATAGGGTCCAGGCATTTGAACACTAACCTGTTCCTATTCTAGTGAGGAACAGCTCATGATTGTAGGATATTACCTGCAGTGGTCCACATCATCATTAAACTGCATTTGAGTGTCTGGACTGACTTGGAAATCATGTATCACCACATACAGGCTTGACATTGTCATTGACTGATGCAGTGAATGCACAGAATGTATTATTTTAGTTAAAATTGAAAACACCATCTGATTATAGTGTACACGTTAGATTTCATAGCAGTGTATAAATTCTTACATTTTGACTTTCATGAAACAGAATGGATCTCAGTTCACAGGTGACAGACAAAGTCGTGCTGCTAATAATTGATGTTTGCACAGCTAGAGGAGTGGACTGCATCTGAAACATAGCTCTGTGGGAGAATCATGTTGTCCATGAGGATCTCATGACTGGATTTCTGGTCAATAGATTTAGGTCTACACTTCATGCTTATTATGTCCTCAGTCACAATACCCATCGACCATTGTTCTGCTTAATTAAGCATTCATTCACTCCTACTGGCTGAAACTGTGTCACAAAACAAAGGTCTTCATTGGCATGCTTGGCTGCCGGGACCTTGTGAAGAGGCAGTGTGACACCAAACAACAGTACTATTTTTATTCAGCTACCAGGATCTGATTCTCTCAGGGCCAAGATGTTTCACATGACTTGATGAATGAGTAATATTGTCAGTGAAGATCATTCAGTGAAAATCAATTCCTTATAAATGCTTTATTGTTAAGAGCAACCTCAGCAGCATAAGAGGATACAAAGAAGAGGGACTTTATGCTTAGAGGTGTTTACATGCCAATTGTCCATGTGACACTTTTTGACAGAACAAAATTTCTTCAGAATGTTCATCAGCAGTCAGACTGTGTCCTCATTATTACATTAATGTTGCTGCAAGTGATCATCTTGCATAATGAAGTTAATAATAAAGGGATTAAAAGAATTATAATTATATAACAGAATATAATCTAAAAATTATATAATGCACACCAGTCAGATATGCAATCATTTTCATGTCAGTGTCTATAGCCTCACAACTCTGATCCATCAGTCTTATGACTGTTTACAGTTTGTATACAAAGTAAACAATTTCTGTTTTTTTTTTTTTATTTTATTGTGAAACAGAGTGACAAAAACAGAACACAGCAAAAACAGTGACATAGGACATAAACAGTGGACATACAGTGAGCAGACATATAAACAACAGACAAAAAAACAAAGCTTGCATTCATAGTTCATGTACATTCAGGAAATTGTTGCACTGAATGTACAACAATTTCTGTTAATGTTGTCAGTACATGTATGTTTTATTCTATTTGCTGGTAACAAATCTTGCAAAATTTAATGGAAACAGAGTTGTCCATGTGCAACAATGTACAAAATATTGTGAGGCTCTCAGGAGATGACAGGAAATGAATATCATCAATCTTTCTGCTGTGAACAGCTTAACAAGTGTTGGAGATATGTTTTATACTAGTTGCTATTTATTATTATGATTTTATTAGGAATAAAGGGCCCAAATGAGAAATAGATAAACTTGAGTGTACATTTCCTGAACAGCCATTTAGTGAGTGTGGAATCAGTGAATCCCCTGATGTGAAGTGATGGCTTAATGCACTGACTGGCAGCCTGCAAGTGAAAGGCACTGCATATAAGGTGGAAGAGTAAAAGTTGTTTTTTCTACTCTGTGGTCCAGTCCTGTGAGCTAGTCGTACTTAGCTTGAGGTCAAAGTGAGAGCAGGCCAGATGTAGACACAAACACTGACACAAAGTGACAGGTTCCCAGGCATTCAGTGACACCATCGGCTCCTCCCCTACCCCCCACCCTGCATCCTTTCATTGGCTCAGGCCGAGTCTTTGACCCTGCCTAGTCAGAGGGCTCACCAGCAGCAAGGCACATGGGTTGCCCTGGCCTTAACGGGCTCACAGATCAGGGCCTGAAGCAGCCTCATATGTAAATGCAGAATAAATGAATATACAAGGAGCCCTTGTGGGGAAAGCTGAACCATGTTTGAGAACACCTGGAAAAGATAGGTTGCATTTGAATTAACTCCTGATACCAGGATACAACTTTTAGTCAGACAGAGTGAGTTTATCCACCAGGAGTGTTCAGGATAAACATGCGAACAACGTGACTTTTGGCTCAACTGTGAGACTTCCTAGAATAATTTAATTGAGATGCAACCTTTTAAATAATAAAAATGAGCCTGTATTGAGATGACTTTTCTTGTTCCTTAGTGAGATGAAGTTCCATTATGTATATATGCAGGTATATACTCTCCTTTACCTCCACCTGCTCTTTGTCTTCAGGCCTTTACTTTGTTCCTGTGCAAAGTTGATTGTATGCAGACCACTTAGCATTCTGCACACAATGATGGTCTGACCACTTTCATCTCTCAGCATTATAATTCCGCAGGCTGTATGCTACTTGGCCACAGGAAGAGGCAACAGGGCTAATCCAGCCAACACGCTGGATGCTACACCACTTGTACTGCAGATAAAAGAACAGTTCAGCGTTTGGGAAATGCGCTTGTTTGCTTCCTTGCCGAAAGTTACTCTAGATGAGGTGATTGATACAACAACAATGTCTACAATGTAAATATGAAGCTACCGTGAGCAGTCAGTCAGCTCAGCTTGTCATACAGACTGGAAACACAGGGAAATAGCAAACCTGGCTCTGTCCAAGGGTAATAAAATCCACCTACCAGCATCTCTAAGGCTTACAAATTCAAACATTTTATTTTGTTTGTTTTATCTGTTCAGAAACCAATGTACAAAAGCAACAATTTGTAGTCGTTAAGCTATTCCTTAAAGATCATTTGAACAGCAACTTTGTTAATATTCTGTTAAATGATCAATATTTTTTAGATACTGCTATTTATGGTTACCTCTAATAGCCAAGACAGGAGTGGGAAGGCAGACAGGAAACTTCCTAAACCATGACCCAAATACTGACATGCTGCACATAGCAAACCATGAATTTAGTGGAGCGCTCCACCCCTGTTCAGCATGTCATACATTTATACGCAGGTTTAATATAGCTGCATATTTTACATACACTTGAAGTTTGCTGCTCCTACAGTGACAAGTTGCTCTGGGTCCATCCATTCATGCTCAACCGCAGTGACATTAACCTAGCAGCTGAAGAAGCATCTGATACATTTATATGGTCGAGTTTGCCTTGTCTTTCCAAGACTTTATCCATTCTACAGAATAATGGACATCTTCACACAAACCAACAGTCTCCCAGAGTCCCTTTAAGTCATGTAGTAGATAAAGTGAATGTAGACTAACACCAGAAAGAGGAAACAAATTGACTTACACTCGTGCCTTAGATCATTTTTAGTTCAGCTCAAGCTCAGAGGAACAGAAGTGTCTAGTTGAAAGCTTCAGTAGGTAATGAAAAAAGAACAAAATTGTTTTTCTAACCAAGAGAAGGGGATTTCCCCGGTTGATCAAACAAAGAGATTACTCAGACTGAAGTCTTAGCATGTTTTTTTTTTTTTATCTCATGAATGGCTCCTCTGTGATAAACTGAACTGCACATAAGTTTCTACAGAAACACATCATACCAACACCAAAGAGATAGAGATAAGTGTGAGTGGGGAGAAGAAAGTTGAACATACACTTGGGGATGGGATGAGTGCGACACTGGTGGATGACCACAGCTGTGACAATACAACCTGGGGTCATCTTCCTTGCCAGCTCAGCCCTTAAACCTCTCCCTCATTGCAATCATGTCATGAGATTACAGTTTTCATGGAAGACTTCTGAGGTACAAAAGCAGGTGTGATCCTGTCTTGCGCTTGTCACCAGTGGGAGGAAGAGAAACGGCAAGTAAGACAGAAAAAGAATCAGTTACTATGGAAATATCACCAGTATTGCTATAGGAACTGGAACACCAGAGCACGCTTTGTCTCGGATCTAGTTGTAATCGTCTCTCAGAAAGAAGCTTATGGTAATATGTGATGCTCTTATGAATTAATTTGTCAGGCTTTGTGTCCCAGCTGACATCATAGACCTCTATCAAATGGAAATTAGCGTCTCCTCAGGGTAAAGCATACAAAACATGAGAGTGCTTCAGAAATACACCTTTTAACTTTTTGCTTGACTCCAGTCAGTGTCCCAGTGCTACAGTGGGTGGTTAGTATATCTAGAATCAAAGGGCCATTTCACTAATGATTCACAGTCATATCCTCCTGACTACCAGGAAAAAAAATATTGTTCAATCACATTTTTTTTTAAATTCCCCAATCTTTTAAAACACTTAAATACTATTCTAAAATACAGTTAAAATAATTCAGACAATGTTTTAATGTATTGTTAAGAGACTTATCTAAAATATGCCAACAACATTTCAAGCCAAAATTTGCTCAATAAAAAGTATTATGCACTTACTTTTCCTCTTCCCATAAAATGCACATTTGCCATTTTCTTTAATGAGAAAGAGAAAGGTACCAAAGCCCATCCTCTTCACATTTGGTGTCACTGAAAAGCCCTAAATGTTCTCTGTAGATAGCAAAAGGAGTTAATTCAGTAGTATTTAGTTGGTGGGAGATATTCAGGTTTACAAATGTCCTCCACAGAGGACAAATTTGAACTTCTGGTAGTCAGGAGGATATAATTATGTTTCTAACTTGGAATTGCATGATATTACACATAAAGATTTTGGATAAGACCAGCTACATACTTGATTTTAATACATTTGTTTTACAGTGAATAACCATCTTTTAATGCATAAAATAACTATTTTGAGTGTCTCTAGGCTGTCATTATTTTTGTATTTTGTTTTTGCCTTTTAATTCAGTTGTCCTCGTGATGATCATTGTGCCATAATTCTGTGACACTCACAGCACAGTTGGCATTATTTTTGTTCCTTTTATTTTTTCCTTTAAAACACTTTGAAAATTACCCTTTTCTGGCTTGGCTATACTGTGCCCAGAGCTCACATTGAACTTTTGAGAACTGTGACCAGAAATTTAGTGGTCATGTGTGCAGAGCCAAAACTCTAACCTAGTTTGAAAGAGATCAGAAACATTTGCACCCCTTAAAAGATTTTCTGTGTGCTTTCAGTAGAGAAATACCAACAGAGACTTTAAAGAGAGAGCCCACAGGAGGCCTGGCACCCTTAACACAGCATGCATTGTGAAGGGCAGGTCTTTATCATCTATCTGGGGTTACTAAACAACCAAGTCATCAAGTCATTCTTAGGGAATTTAATCACAGGCGTGATTTAACAATCTAAGATCATTAATTAAGTGTGTCAGTTCCTGCCTTGTGTGAAATTCCTTTTGAAGTTTACGATTGAGACACTTACAGAATTATCCAGTGTTATCCAGTCTAATTCAGGCAGATTTTTGTTTGTGTCAGTTGCATTCTTAACTAGTGCTCAACGGATCTGGAAAGATAGTAAACTAAAGCTGAAACCAGTAGTCCATTAGTGGATTAGTCGATCAACAGAAAACCCAAGTAGCCATTTGGATAATTGATTAATTATTTAGGTCATTTTTAAAGCAAAGATGTGAAACAAAGACAAAACAATTAACTTGTGGTTAATGGCTAGTGGATTAATTAAGAAAACATGACAGATTAATCAATTATGACAATAATTATTAGTAGCAGCAGCCCTGTATTAAACTGAAGATCTTGTAATGAAGTTACATTGTGTTTTAAGAGTAACCTGGTAAGCAATGTTTTTTTTTATTAGCTATGTAAAGTTTAGCAACACTATTAAAGTAAACAGATATCAGTAGACTATTTTAATAATAACCAGTATTTGACACTATTCAGAGATTCACAATTTGACACTGATGTTGACCTTATTATGGACTTAAAGAATACTTTTCATTTGATGATTAGAAGTTCCAAACATACCACAACACACAAACGTATATTGCTAATTACTTGCTTGTTTTCTTGTTGACTTTGGGTAGCTTCTGATGTGATGATGAACACACTTCCTTTTTTCTTTTTTTGTCTTTTTCCATTATTCAGGGGTTGTGGAGAGAACAAGCAGCATAGGTGATGTGTGTATGACTGATGGCCCAGTGTGCCCAGTTGTGTGCCCGCAGCATTTACATTCTTCATTTCTCCACCACAGAGATAGATCATGCTTTCACTGCTCCCCAAACATATCATTGTTTGCTTCCATGCTTTGCTTGTTTGTCTTCACTTCAATTAGAGACATGGCGCTGAATATGTATCAGGGGTATCTAGGCCATGTTATTCATGTAACAGTAGCTACATGCAGTGAATATATAGAATGTACAGTATGTTCTCATATCCATGAACCTGGCTCTACACGTGTGTACGGAAGCACATGCTCATTCTACTTTGCTTACTTAAGGTTAGATAATCTTAAGGTAGCACAGAAAATGTGTGGCACACACAGTACATTTTCTCATGTTGTCATTTTTAGAAACTGTTTCAAAATATATCATTTGGAGTGAGGACACGGCCTTGAAGCTGTCAGTGGTTGTTATGACTGGGTGGTCAGGGAGCAGCAGAGTGTTTTATTGAGATGGCCAGTCATTTCTTCTCCTTGTTCAAAATGAATACAATAACGAATAGAAATATAATACAAGAATATTAACAGCCTCATGGTTGGTCATGTCAGCAGCTCGTTTACTGATAGAGCCAGACTCGTCTGAGAGGCTCCGTGCAACTCAAGCAGCATGCAAATATGTGAAGAGTTTCCAAACAGCAACTGGTTGATAGTAAGTGAAACTGGGTGTATATACTTTGATGTCTGAGCTTCCAGAGGGGCGTGGGAATATTCTCCACAGGCACAGGGTGGAAGCATTCTGCAGGGAATATCCAAGGTTGCTTAATTGGACCTTTCTATTTATGCTACCGACCTCACCTTTCTGGATTCACCGAGCAGCAGTACAGGAAATAAGCTTGGTTTCCCAGGGGGAGCAACAGAAAAAAGGAAGGATTCATTACACACTGCAGGCATCAGGAAATACCCAGCTCCTCTGTGCCTATTGTATTATTCAGTGATCTAAAACCTGAGGGGTTTATGAGGGCATTACACTAAGATTACAGAGAAAACACTGCACCCATCATGGGGGCGGCAAGGAAGATTTAAAAAAAAAAAACTTTGGTGCAGATTTGCAGATTGCCAGATCTCACACAGCTGTGTCCAACCAAAAAGGAAAACATGGAGAAGAGAAACAGAGAAAAAAGATTTATGGCATATGTAGGTCACTGAGCACCTGCATGGTTTTAAAGCCAATAATCCACATCCCACACATCTTCCACACACACCCGTCATGTTTGGCAAGAGTGTGACAGAGAGTTGTGTCACACTTCCAAATGATCAGGCACACAAAAAAATAATTAATACTTTGCTATCATTGACTCCACTGGTACAAGGCTATTCGAGCAGTCAAGAACACAGATAGGATAAGTATGACATGATTAGGGAAGGATGTGTCAGACAGACTGGAGGAGAGATGGACAACACCGCTCTCATAACACACTGTCAGCACTCTCTGGCCTTTCATCAAACTCATACTCTTTACTGGACAGTCCAGCTGTTTCTTGCTGCTGCCCAGTTAGAAAAAGATATTAGCGAGAAGGCAGCCGTTGATCATTAATTGGAGGAGAGTTATTTAATTCATGCCCAAATTTGCACCTTTTTATGTTTACTTGTTTGTTTGTTTTGGAGCTACATGTATTGGAAGCAGACATTAATATTTGTATTTGTATTTGTAATATAAGTGAATAGAGTGAAAAACAGGGAAAAAATGTTGCTTTCATTCACTAAACACATTGCAAGATTTCTTAGGATACAGTTACTTCATTTGTTCATCCACACTTTACTTTCTGCCAGTAAACAAATAGGAAATCAGCACATACCTGAAACTTTGTAAATTAACAATTATTTTCATTAATCCATTAAGCTGCAGATTATTTTCATGGTTAAACAATTGATTGTTTTGTCTATAAAATTCTAGAAAATGCTTATCAGAATTTTCCATTGTCAAAGAATGTCCAGTCAAACCTGTAGCACATGTTGGCATTTTTGCTTGAAAAAAATACTCAAAAGATTAATCAATGATCAAAATACTTAATTAACTTTCCTTTTTGTTTCAGCTCTATAAATTACTTAAGGCTGCGTGTTCCTTTTGAACTGCATGGTTTCTGCTGCTAGATTCAGTGTCATTTAAAATGCTGCTTTTCAGTGCTCTATAAATCAAAAACTGACCTTTTCAAAATACTCAGTTCATCTGTTAGACTTGAAAACTGTGAGAAAACTTCTATAATGTCTGCATCAGAAAGTGTATTTCCAGCTAATCATAGTAACATTGTGCAGCATGATATCACTGCATGTTTTGATGCATGCAGTGAATGCTTCTTTTCAGACTGAAGGGTCTCTGGCTTTTCTGTAGTACACAGCAGCAAATGATTTTGTTATTTCAGTCAGGTGGTTCTCCCTGTTTACTAGCTGGAGTTATAATGTAAATGAACTTCAGCTTCTTTTTGAGTAGGGGTTTCATGTATTTTCCTGGACAACTGTTTCCATGTCAGACCTGTCAAGCTTTTTATCTCTACATCGACACACACATCCACACTGAGGCACCTAATCTGCACTAATACTCTCTGAATTAAGGAGGAGCACAGGAACGGGGTAAACTCCATTAGCTCTGTCAGACCATAGTTGAAAAGGAGTTCTGCATTTAATGGAAAGTCACGATATGAAATTGATCACCTGGAATAATTTATTGTCAACTTTGGATTCTATTTCTACTCTGCGTATTCTGGTATTTTGGACTCTTGGCATACGTGGCCTAGTTAGATTTGGTATTAAGTTACACAGTACATGCAGTACATTTGAAACTTAAACCCAGAAGTAAGCACTGACATGCCTTGCATACACCAGCTTTTGTCAGAAACAGAAAAAAATTGCATATTTCTACGAGGGCGTAAATGAATTAAGTTAACTGATAGGGACTTTTATTGAAGAGCAGGTATCAGCACCATTGTGTAAACATGGATTCAGTCATATTATCTAGTACGTTCCAGAGTAAAGACAAGCTTTCAGTCACTTTATATCAGAAGACGGTTTACATTTGTACAATAATGTCGCTACAGTACAAGGAGCTCTCAGAAACACTGGGAGTTGAAAAGCATTTCTCCTCCGCACACAGCTTTTAAGTCTGCCAGAACTGTGAGTGCCTTTCTGCATGTTGCACCGTGGAGAGGAAGCTAAATAGGTGACAGGCTTCGACTGGGTTGGTGATATTTTGACTGTCACGTTTCTGAAAAGAAGTGCAGATTCTCATCTTAAGTCTCTTGCAATTGTTTGTTGAAGTTTTCAGTTCGAGAACTGCTTTTTTAGGTTGCCAAGAACTTTTCATTTAATGCTGTAGAGTGAAACTTATTGCACTTGGGACCAAACTTTGTGGTCTTTGCTGCTGTTGCACAGTACAGAATAAATTAGATCTGGAGATGCAAAGCCAAATTACATATTTAATGAAATTTACATCACCAAACCAAACCTGTTATCTTGTAGAGCTATATTTCCCTAAAAGTAGCTTCAAATGAAAGTATAATCATTTTGATTCTTGTAGGCAAAGGGTCTTTTTTCTTCCCCCCACTGGGAGGTCAGGGTTAGCTACATATAGAGCAGCACCCTGGAGCTGGTCAGGAGTCAGAGTTTTGCTCCTGGGCTCTTCAGCAAGAAAGATGTTTGTGTAGAAAGCTGTTTGAAACCAAGTTTTCTAATTGAGGACTTATCTTCATAGTCATGGTTATCAACACATAATTGGTGACAAAGAAATTGCATCTCTGCTTTCTTGTAGAACTGATCGCAACATAAATAAGGTCTATTTATTTTAGAATGTTTACATCTCATCTGATACAAGAATATCACTACAGTCAGAGCATGACCTTCAAATTTTCCAAGCAACTTCCTGAGGGTCGATCTCTTATTGTCAAACGTAGGTGTGACCTACTTTAGACCTCCATGCAGTGTTCTCACCGTCAGCAGTGGCTAAAAACAAGCTGTCGTCTTGTCATGATCTCCAGAAAGGCCGTGGGCTAATCAGCTTACCCTGTCTGCTCTAGCAGGTGACCCTAGACACTGCTGTGTGTCCAGTTGGTGGAGGTCAGTTTATCCCTGTTTGAGCAGTTTTTTTGAATGAGAGGCTACCACTAATTACTGGCATTAGTACCGACATACTCTATGCAGTGTTCAGGCTACATTCAGTGTCCCTTTATGTTACATCTCTGTAGTCATTTTGCTTTTCTTTGTGCTCATTTTTTGTCTCCTTGGATTGACTTACCAACAATAAATGTTAACAATCACTTCATAAAGAGGTTCAGGTCCAGGGCCCCCGGGCCTGTACCCAGTTGGTCTCCTTAGTGATTCATCTGTGATTCTCATGAACCTAATTACCTATCACCTTCTGATTCTGGAATGGAGTCCACAAGAACATGTTCCAAAGCTGGACAACCACTGAAAATATCTTACAAAACAGTTCTGTTACACTTCCACATAATGCCGGTTACCTTGATGATAGAAACCATTTCTATACAATGGATCACTGAGATGTATCATGACTTGAGTGGCCTGTCCTCTCTAAGCCAGATGCAATAAATGTGAAGGCAGCCTCTTTTTAAGATTCAGCCAGGGGTTTGCAGCCAGAGAGGTTGTACAAATGGAAGATTAGGCATTCCATAAATTCCCAGTGACATTACAATCTGCACAAGTGGCCCTGCATGCGAGAACCAGACCATCATTTTTTGTCTCTGGAAGAGTTCACAAACGTGTTCCACAGTTAACATTCATGTGGAAGTGACTTTGTGTGGATCTGTTTGTGGACCATAGGCTGCTAGGATGACTCAGCAGTGCCCCCTTTCAAGGCCCTAACCCTCCACCACATACCAACACAGATCTCTGCAGGGTGCTTTTGCACCATTAGTCCCACATGGGCAACAGCATCAGGCTCTGAGAGAGAGAGAGAGAGAGAGAGAGAGAGAAGGGTTCGGCAGGCGGTTGAACTACTGGCATGGTGAGCTTGCCCTGAAAAGGGCACATGCCTCCCTGCGCAATTATCCACTGTGCATAGAAACAGCACCCCCACCCTCATCACAGACACACACAATGGTTTGATCAACACAACTAAAAATGGAAGAAGGACAGTCACAGAACATGACCAAACAGCACCAGGATGTTAAGATCAGACGACTGATGTGGAAGTCACATTTATTGTCACTCTAACTGTGTTTGTGAAATTGAAGGTGAGTGAACGTGTTACAAACATCCCCAAGGAGAGCGTTAAAATAAGCACCACACATCAGTGGATGTCAGCTGGTATTGTGCATGTAGCATGAGATCATCACTGTATCATGAAAATTCATGCTCTGGTCTTCTCTCATGTTTTGCAGGCTATTTCAGCGCATTAGCTGTGGTCCTGAGAACAAGTAACAACTCACCTTGGACCGATGAGTTTGACAGTAAGAGCAAATGAACAAATACCACCACAGAAAGTGCATAAACAGCTTGTCTTTTTCAGTCATATCACTCCCTTTTTCTCTACCCTGCAGAAGTTGAGTTGTCATGTTTGATTGAGTCCATTTCTACAACCAATCCCAGAATTGAATGGAAGAAGATAACAAATGAGGGACCAAGTTATGTGTACTTTGACAAGAAGATCTCAGGTAATGTATTAAATGTACAAACAAGTCTAATGTCTGTCTCCTCTGTTGCCTGCAGTTGACATAGTTATTACTGAGATCGTTGGACATGTTTGTCTTCCAACAGGTGACCTGGAGAACAGAGCGGTGATCAGAGAACCTGCCACATTACTGATAACCAATGCCACAAGATCGGACACAGCCAAATATCGTTGCGAGGTCACCGCCGCTGATGACCAGAAGTCATTTGATGAGATTGTGATTGACCTCGTTGTAAGAGGTACACTGACTCACCTGCATCTGCAATTATTACCTCTACCTCACTTGCCATGATTAATCTGTATGTGTGTTAGGCCTGTATTGCATGTAGAGTCAAAGATATGAAAATATGATAAAGTTTCAAGCCATTATTGTGTCCTCAAAGAGAGACCTTGCTCCGTGATTCACACTTTCGATGCTGTAAGATGAAACCGTGTTGTAGGTCGCACCAACCCTTTGGCATACATACGAGGATGTGTTATGACCAGACCTGCCCAGCTGCAAAGGCGTGTTCTGGGCTATAAGAGGAAACTCTGAAACTGCATCTGCTCTGAATTGCAGTGCTAAAGAAAGCAAGCACTGCATGTTTTGGTGGCGTTTTTGGCACGAGCCAAAACTCATGTACCCGTCGTGTCAGTCCAGTGAACCAGGATGACATTGTGTTTTTAGAGCATCAAAGTCAATCATAAACCCTGCAGCATCATGTAGGATTGTGCCAGTTTGGTTATCACTGTGATGCTTACAGAATATAAACTCATCTGAGGTGTAAAGCTCCCCATGGACACTGTGATCATATGTTCAATGTCACCACAGTAAAGCCGGTGGTGCCAAAATGCAGTGTCCCAAAATCAGTGCCTTTTGGGAAGTCAGCTGAGCTGAGCTGCGTGGAGGAGGAGGGCTTCCCCAAGTCTCAGTACCAGTGGTTCAAGAACAGAGAGGAGATTCCCGACGACCCAAAGACCAGCCTCAAGTTCTTCAACTCCTCATACACACTCAGCACAGAAACAGGAACTCTGGTTAGTATTTGTGCGCATGTGTTTGCACAGGACACGCATTAGCAGCAAGGGCGGGGCAGTGGGGACGGTGGCCTGACGCCCAGGGGTGGGGGCAGATATTTTGGGGAGACAGTTGATGGTGCGAGAGGGCTTGAGCCATGAGGGGAATCTGCTGTCCTCGTTTGCACATTCCTCAATTCTCGCTTGCTTTCCAGCACAGCTCGATGTGCTCAGCGGCTTGCCTCGAACACTCTGCTGTCAACCTTCATGCTGGCCTCTAAGATGTGACACACCAAAGCATACTGCAGTATGTGAAACTCTAGGGCAAGTGTTACAAGCTGAAACAAATGGTTGAAGTTTACAGTCATAGCTGTAAACTAATTACTTAGTTTGCTTGGTACTTATCTCATTTTGACTGTTATTTTTAGGCTGTTCACAGAAACATGGTTATCACTCCCTTCTGCTACCGCACTCCCATGTGAGGAAGTCATGCCCATCAGCAGATGTAGAGAGTGGAATTTATTCCTATTTTGTATTAGATAGGATTACATGATCCAGCTAGCTAGTTTCAGCTTCACCATTTTTGGAAACTTATTGGAGATGCTAGTTCATCATGTTTTTTCCATAATCAACATTTTTTTTTGGATGTTAGTTTATTGCAAGACACCACAAAATTGCAGTATTCGATTATTTCTGCATTTTCACAATATGTGTGTGTATTTTTTCTTCAACATAAAAACCTTATGAAGAAGCTGAATTTTGACATACATAATTATATACATAAAAATGGGGGGGGGGAGAAACATACAAAAACATACACAGCAAAAGTGTTACCAAAAAGAAAATAACATATAATAACAACAATAAATTAATTCTTTTGAATGTTGTAGAGATCTTGTTTTAAACCCTAATTGAGACGTAATGTTCTCCATGTGTGTACAGTGTCCTTCCTATTATTTTCAGAATATATCTGATAATAATAGTGAGTTCAGTGAGTGAGAATACACAGAGCAGCAGACTGCCCACAGTTTTATGGCAAATTCAATTTGGTTTTAAAGGCAAATGTAATGTAGCTCTCTTCCTTCCTGGATCCCAGAGGATTTAATCTGATATCAGCACAGAACACCTCTGACCACTGAGCTGCTTCATTTCTTCACACTTTTATCAGAAACAGCGCAGTAAGTGCAATTCGGTTGAATTTTCATATTTAACATCCCTTGACATGGTAATGACCATTTGTCAGTTATCAGAAAGACTCTAAATGTGGTATGAATGTCACTCCTCCTCTACTCACAGTAAAGTAGCTGTCACAACTGTTAACTCCCTCCATGCTGACTGCACCTACAGTGTCCTGCCTCTGACTTTATATTGACTTTATCCCATTCCTAAAACCTTCTATAAACAAGTATTGACTAAACAAACATTGACAGTTTGAGCGTCAGATTAGGACTTTGCATTAATCACATTTCTGTTTGTGATCACTCCGATACAGAAGTTCATCGCAGTCAGAAAAGAAGATGCAGGCGAGTACTTTTGCCGAGCGAAGAATGATGCAGGATACTCTGAGTGTCCACCCCAGCAGATGGAAGTCTGTAAGTGTGTCACAGATACAAATCTACTGTTTGGCCTATGTGGTGATGAAATCCCTCATCAGGGCAGATAGACACTTGATGTTGATGTTGTGTCATTTAAAAAGATATTGAAGACTGTCTTCCAGTGTGTCATCCTGTCTTTTAAGACTAACCAAATGTCAGTGTTTAATTCTTGCCTTTTTACTCAAACTCCACAGATGATATTGATGTTGTTGGGATTGTACTGGGAGTGCTGGTGGTGGTCATCGTGCTCTTATGTATAACAGTGGGCATCTGCTGTGCATATAAGCGAGGCTTCTTCTCTAGCCAAAAACAGACAGGGAACAAGTAAGACATCAAGACACTGTCATGCTTAACAAATGATGAACAAATGCACGTATTCCTCTCAAACCAGCACTGCTTCAACCTCTCATCATGAAACCATAATGTGCTTTGTGTCTTTTAGCTACAAGGTTCCAGCTAAAGGAGATGGAGTGGACTACGTCAGGACAGAGGATGAGGTTTGTAAACAGCAGTTTAATCTAGATGCCTATATAATGTGCAGATGATGCTATTAAAATAGAACACTGTTCATTTCAAAACTAGTGAGGACAGTCCAATCAGCATATCAATCATCCTGTTTGATGTCTAACAATAATGTACATTTGATAAATTAATATGTGCTACATAAATAACCACAGCCTTGGAAGATTTTACTGATTGGTATAATTGCACTTGAGTGGTGGCAGGCAGAAGTATTGTTATGCAGACAGTTGATTAAGGGCATCTACTTGGGGAGTGGAACTGAGGCTCGCATAAAGACACACAGCTTTATCAGTCTAACAAGAAGAATGTGTAGGCGTCTTTCTGTCTTTGTGTGTGTACAAAGTTTTAGTGGTAAATCAAAAATATCTGTATTGCTGCTTACTTACGTACTTCTCCTGTTTGGTTGTGTGTTCAATGCAGGGGGATTTCCGACACAAGTCATCATTTGTGATCTGAAAAGGGAGAGGATGATGAGGGGCATTGTGCTGAGTGAAGGACATGACATGTGGGACTGCACTCCACGCTGTCTGACCACGGAGCTGCCACAGTTCATGCTCTGAGCTCTCAGCATGACTGAAATCCAACTACTCAAGTTTGCCAAAGGGGACAAGATTCCACAGGACAACAATATAGTATGTTAAACTATTACACATGTCGTGACTGAGATTCATTTGTCCACTTTTATCACCACCAACTGAATTCTTTTGCTAAATTATGGAGTCGTTACTTTACAGTTATTGCATGGTTTCAAATACCGGTTGAGGTGGAGAAAATGAAACATTTCTTTGTTCTGCAGGTAGAAAAGGAGGAGTTCCTCCAAAGTCAGTCTATCATGACACCTTTCTACTATAAACGTGTAGCTTCAAAACTTTGTCATTTGTATACCATTTCTTTTCTACTGTTGAAATTTGTCAGACTATTTTTGATGGAATATATTTTAAAATGCCTATAGATAAAGGTTTACTTTTTTAAATATTTGTAAAATACTAACATGTGTTTTTTTTTTTATTATTTGGTTGTGGATAAAAATGTGTAACACTTTAACCACTTTGCATCAAGCTGGAAGCATTTACACCTTTGCAATCGAAAGATAGAAAGACAAATGAAAAATGGCTTGTATTAGCATATCAAGTTGTGGTCTTACATATTTAATTTCTCCTCTGGGAATGCCCAGTTTCTGTTGTGAGAGACTTTCATGTTGATGTCTGTAGATAGTCTTTGTCAGAGGCTTTGAAGAGTGCCAGTCAAATGCTGTGAAACACTGTACACAATCAGTGCTGCATTTTCTTGATTTTAAGTGTCCTTCTATGCTTGCTGTTGATCTTGTATATATTGAATTTACTGTCCAGGATAGAGGTTTGTTGTCATACACATGTTCAGTATTACCCTATAATAATGTTAGTAATAATAATGCAGGGTTTGCAAGTTAACTTTCCAGACCCAAACAAAACTAGAGGAAAATCTGCATGAACAGTTGTAATACTGTGGTACTTTGACATTTTACTGTGTGAGAGCCTTTATTTGAATTGCAAATAGAAACAAATAGGATGACCTGATACAGAGAACAAGGTGTTATCAGGACATTGTTATTTGAGCTACTGAGTCACCTGTTTTTAGATACAATTAATAAAGGCACCAACAATGTCAGTGATAATGTCCCAACTCCATAGTACACACAGACTGATCCAGTCAGGTAGACCATGCTAATGACACTACATGGTCTTTGACATGGATCCTGGCTGGTATTTGTTCGTGTCCAGTCTGTTTACAACCTATTTTTACTAATACTTTTGCTCATTAGAGAGTAGAGCTCATCTAACATTTCTAACTTTTAGCTGGAAGGAAAAATCATTTTAGGTTTGACTGAAGCTCATATTGTACTCATTCCTCTCAGCAAAGCTGAAGGCACACAGAGCTGACCCGACACTGCAGTGTTCCAGTAACATACAGCTGGGGTCTGGAGGGTTAACAGTTGTACTGATTGTATATAGATATTTGTTCTTTTTTTTTCTTTCTCTCAAGATTATGTAAAGTGGTGAACAATGTAAAAAAAAATATTTGAGGCAATATGAAACTCTTTCCATTTGTATTACTGAGAAAAGGTGACATTTTATCCTACATTGCCAATTCCAAAAAAGTAAATTTTAACATAAAAACAGAATACAATCATTTGCAACCAACAGCAGTTTTACAAAGTGTTCCTGAGCTCATATAGTAATTTCCTTTATACAATCATCTGTTCACAAAGAAGTGAACCTCTCGCCATCCTTGCTTTTGGATGACTGAGCCTTTCCAGGATGGCCCTTTCATACCCAATCATGATCACCTGTTACCACTGATCACCTGTTACCACTGAACCTGTTTACCTGTGGAATCTGAAAAACAGGTGTTTTTGGAGCATTCCATGACAGTACCAGTCTTTTGTTGCTCCTGTCCCAACTTGTTTGAAATGTGCCGCTGCATCAAATTCAAAATAAGCATATATTTATAAAAATCAATGAAGTTGATGACATCAAACATTTCATATAATGTCTTTGGACTTTTTTCAGTTGAGTATATGCCAAAAAGGAGAGCAAATGATTCTGTTTAATATGTGCTTTACACAACATCCACACTTTTTTGGAATCAGGGCTGTATCATTCCTAACAATGAACAAGAGCTTCTTATGAGCAGCAAATTCACTGACGACCCTTGACTCAGCTTTAAAAAGGTATTCAGAACAAACAGCAACTTGTTGGATGTTCCATTATTTTTTGCTACTTCTTGTCATCTTTTTGAGCTCCAACCAGATACAGAAATCATGCATGAGATACACATAGTATTTATGTAACTTCCATGCTGCTCATACAAATCTCTTGTTCAGCTGCTACGGATGCATTTTACTTGGCAAGTGTGGTAAAATGTTTACTGAATGTCAGTCATGGTAGAGAAGATCTGCCCAACATTTGCACATAGGAAGTTGTCAACACTGCTCAGTCTTTTCCAAGTTAACATGTTGCATTAAGGAACCAAGAGAAAGCGTTTCTAAGTGTACTATTAACTCAATTAAGTTTGCAAATGACTCCTGTTCCAGATACATTATATGGTGAGATACAAGTGACGCAGCACACAGATACATACATTTCCCCTCTTCATTTGTACAAATTTCATTCCTCTTAAGTGCCTTCTGCCTTTAAAGTAGTCCAGTTTCTCTGCAGCCATGCTCTCTCCCACTTGCACATTTCTGCGATACTGTCAGAGGCTTCATGTTTTGCATTCATTTAACCACAAGCACGGCGTTTGAGAGGAATGATATCACCGCAAAGTTCCACTTCCCTTCTTTACATAACTTATCTGCAAATTTGTAAATAGTTTTTTTCATAGATTTGAAGGTGTAGACATGTTGAAGTAGAAATAGAAATATATTAGTGCCTAAATATAGTGGGGATTATTTTTGGTAAAGACACATAGCACTATTAGGCAAAAGAAAAAGATGCATACCCAAAGCAGGGACATTTGTATATGAGCTGTGGTTTATAATATGTTTAACAAGATTGTCCTGCGTTGTCCTGGCTGACTGATGTGTTTTCCTTTAGAGCACCAACAGACAGGGGAATTTGATTTTGAAAACCACCACTGCTGTCTGAAATGAAGTGTTGTGTAGCTGTGATGGAGCTCTAATTATTCAGTGTTTTACAAAGCAGAGTTCATGCAAAGTGTCAGCTACAAACAGCAAACGGAAATCATGTACAGCGGCTCCGTACCATGTCGCCCACAGGCAGTCCTGAACCAGTTTGTCTGTAATCTGGCTGGATGTTGTTAAGTAGTGGTGTTATACATACACGCACACACACACACGCACACACACATACACACACACACACACACACACACACACACATATATACAATCACACCACAGTAAGAGATACTGTCCAGTGTGGCATCTATATTGGGGGGAAAGTTAAGCCAAACTAACTCACCATTCTCTTTCACCTCAAGGATAGCAGCACTCCACTGATCCAGCACTGTTGTTAAACTGAGGACTGCTCATTTTCTGAACCAAACTCACATACAGTAGAATGTCCATGAGGGGCCTGCTGGGGCTGTTTTTGCTCATTTTTGAACCACTCTATTTGTGATTAATAAAACTCACTTCTAATATTACTGGAGACATTGTGTTTGCTTTTTCTTCTCCTGTGTGTGTGTGTGTGTGTGTGTGTGAGTGTGTGCGTGCGTGTGTGTGTGTGTGAGAGAGAGAGAGAGAGAAGTGTCTCCAGAGTCTCCTGCTGTTCACAGAAATCCTGTTCAGTATGAAAGTTCATCAAATATCCCACTGACAGCAGCTTTGTTGATCCAAAGCCATAATCTATTAGTGGGAGTCAAGCCATTTCCACTTTCAACACTGAAGACAGCTTTCTTGTTCCTCTCTGGTTACTGTGCCAACTGGCAGCAACTTCCTGAATAAAGAGCATTATAATCAATGAGCTCAGCAGGGATAATTTATTATAGTTTGCAGCAGAGCCAATGGACACTTTTAGTTAATTCACAGAAAAAGCAATTAAAGCTTGGGTCACCTATTTGGTTCAACATGGGAGGAAAAAACACCTGTCTGTGAACCTGATGAATCTCATTTTCAAACATTTTTTAGTTGCTGAACAGAACACAAGGTTTTGAGGCTGACTCAGTGCAGCTGCACGTCCTCCTCTGATCTGATACACAGTCAGATCTGTGGTTGGGTGTGCTGGTATGTGCTGCACTTAATTTACTATCACTCTGCATCTTCTTACTGCCATACAATAGAGTTCATCTGTAATGAAAAATTCCTCTGTGCTTTTATACCATAATTCCAACACTCAAGTATTTTGAATGTTTGTTAGGCTGCAAGAATACACTAAAAAGTATCTTGGTAAGAAACATGAACGCAAACAGAATTTTGTTTACAAGAAAATCCACACACTGCTGAAAAGTTGAAATTTAAACTCTACTGAAATAATATCACGGAAATGTTTCACTTTGAAAACCGTCTTTCTGGATAAATGTGCTTTAAAGCTGCAGTAGGTAACTTGTATAAAAGTAATTTTTTGTCATATTTGCTAAAACTGTCCCTATGCCCAGACAGCAGTACATGAAACATGTAATCTGTGAAAAAAAAACGACTCCATCGGTCCCACCTACTGCTCCCACTGCGATTTGCAAGAATCCACCGCACCCGACACAAAACAACCAATCAGAGCCAGAGGAGTGTCTGACATCTGTCAATCGCTACTCACGCATGCTGCGAACCGCCCCCTCCCTCCGCTCATGCTGCCGGCTACCGCTCAATCAAACAGCTCTGTGAGCGGCGTCAGGAGGCTAGTGAAAGCTATGGTGGAGCAACAGCCACCCACAAAGAAGAAATTGCCCATACCGCCGCTGCCAACAACAGCATGTACAGCTAAGACAACAAATAACCATAAAGCTAAGGTGGTGATTGTTACAGTAACACTCCGCAACGCGTACGGTATGTTAGCGACTGTGATGTAGCGACTGGGCAGAGTTAGCTTGTTTCCGATGCTAAGACTAACATTACTAGTTGTCATGGCAGCCACACAGACACCGCAGGGAAGAGGGGCTTGGAGGCAGGGCATGAGTGCAGCGGAGAGGGAGGGGGAGTGACGTGAACTTGTGTTGGTTCAAATTTTCAGGCTAAGTCTGCTCTCTTCTCCATCTTACATACTGCAGCTTTAAGATTGTCTCTAAATTTTCAGAAGGTGTATGATGGTTCACATGTGGCTACATTTGAAAATTGAGATGAGGGTTCTCTGGTGATCTGTGGGTTAAGGTGCTGAGAAGTGTCAAATATTAAAAAAAAAAAAAAAAAAAAGACTTACTGTACTATATTTCATATTTTCATATTTCTGTGAATTCCATTCATGTTAAACACTGTTGGATTGGATTGGTGAAATTCAGAAGCCTCAATTTAAGATGACAGATTCACACTTGAATATGTGGCTGACTAGGAACACTTGTTCCTTTTCTATTGTAGTCAGACTATGTAGACTGACAGAACCTGCTTGGACAGAGGCCTGACTGGTCACTTGATTGGTCTTGTTCAAGTTACTTTTGAATTTAAACCAGTTCAGTTTGAGGAACTTGATTTTTGACTTGACCTGAATTTTATGTCACAATTTCACGAACTGAATTTGAGAAACATGAATATATTTTTCTTCTTAACACTGGACACTTAATTTTTTTTTTTTCATGCATTTCCTTATGCTTTGTAGGAAATGACTACAGAGAGATGTTTGGGACACCAAAGCAGGGATGTTGCAGTTCAATGTTCTTCTAAATTTGTAAACCCTGAAACACAGTTAAAATTACATTTTTGAAACTGCGTTACTTGAAATGACCTTCAGGAAATTTACAAAGCAGAGAAATTCAAACCAGACATTTAGTTTTCAAAGTAAAATATGTCAATGATATAAATGTACTTCATCATAATGCTGAATGAAATCAAATAAATACGTTGCAGATCACTGAGACTTTAGAGTTAGTTCTCAAACTGTCACCACGTCCTCAGTACATTTGACTGGTAAGGTTTGATCAATTCTTACACCAAATATTGTCCAACTCCAGATGTTGTAGAAACAGGGACAACATGCCTCTTCACTGACTTCATATTACATCACATGACTAAAACCTTTCATTTTGACGCAGGCTGATCTTTTTAAGAAGCAGCAGGGTGTCATTTTGAGTGGTGGGGAAGCTCTGCAACACTACAACAACTGGTTTATCAGTTTATCAACAGACATTATTGATAAGGTTCTAGTTTCTCTATTTGTTTTTGGCTGCAGGGAACACATGCAACCAGAGCAGAGAGCTGCAAACAGAAGTGTGGGCAGAGACAGCACAGAAAAACAGACGGCAGAAAATCCTACTTGACAGAGGGATGTAGCCTATTTAGAAAATATCACAGCATGATTTGATGAACTGACACATTGACAAGATGTCTGTATCAGAGCAGAGCTACAGCTGCACCTACTGCTCTCAACCGCACATATATAATTGGTTTCAGCCATTTCAGGACAGCTAGAAGGGCTCTGCTTGTTAAAATTTTGAAGTCAAATGTGAGAAGGACTTGTAGAATTTCACCATATGACACAGATGTCCCAGCAGGCTGTTTAGGGATGATTTTAGATTTTATTTTACTGTCTTCAAAGTGAGTCATTGTTATCAAAGAAGCTTGTTACGTCTCAGTTCATGCAACATAAAGGCTCTAGGGAAGTCATTTAACTGTTGTCAAGTTTGATCATAGAACTATTCGCAAAAGGAGGATCACTGTAATGTTTTTTATAAGTCACCACAAGTAATTACACAGCTATAAGAATCTGCTCCAAGAGGAGCCTCATAATGAGCTCAAGTGACACACACACACACACACACACACACACGAAACACATAAAGGTTACCATTCGTAATAATGGTTTCTCCCTCTCTGCGGATAGCATTTCACATCAGCACACATTTTCACATCCGCTGCGTAGATATGTCAGTGGTATAAAAGAAGTATGTGGAACACGTGGGTCAGTGGTGATGTCTTTGACTAACAGCCGACTGGCACATTTGGATGATATTGGCTTTTTATTGAAAATGTGATATTGACCAGTCAGTGTGCCAACACTGCATTGGATGTCAGCTGAGCCCTGTTTAAAGCTTCAGAAGCTTTTCCAATAAAATCGGGGGTAAAAAAAACAAGAACAACAGAAAAACATGCCATCCTTATAATACGGGGGAGGATTTATTTTGGCAAGGAAATGTTAAAATACTGATAATAGCACAATATGTCAGGAATGCAAAAATCTTCTTAACTGAAGTTGACCTAAGGAGGGCATTCGGGTTGATCCATTGCCTGTTGCTGTTAAACTCTGCCCTCTAATGGTGCAGAGCTGCCATCACAGAAGAGTCCTTTTCACCCATTGGAGAGACTATGAGTGACAGCATCAACTAAAGTGGAGGCAAGGGATAATATAATAAATTGACTGGAATGTAAATGCTGATACACAGATGCATTTATTGTCAATGTGACAAGTCAAGACACCAAAAAGAGTTTCACTGTGTTTGCATAGCCACATTGATAGTGTGCACTCCTGACCCCTGGTGCTTCAAACTAGCACAACATGCTGTCAAGTGTTGATCATCCTCATTTTGTCATCAATCAGTATATTGAGACGAAAACAGATTAAAAAGATCTTGGAAATGTGTTAGTAGTCAAGTCATACACATTAACAACATCAGCTCAATACAAATCACAAAATGACCATTCTGATCTGATCTGGTTCACTGACAACATTACAATACATTTTTAAAAAATCAATAACAAGAACAGCATATCAGACTTCAGGGACAGAACTATAAAGTCCAGGACTTGTTTTATTTTTTAATGTTTTGTTCATTTAATGGCTGACATGATAGAAAATAAGAACTGAACTCAAGGCAGGAGACAAGCAGCAGATGTAAGATAAAGAGACAGGAGCTGTGAAACAAGTTCAGGATGCAAATATCATTCAAGTAGAGGGTAGATTCAAAAAACATGTTAAGATATCCTCATTCTATCAATGAACAGTATCTAGCAGCCATTGTTGAGCCTTTGCTTCAGTGCAGAAGGGAATTTATTCCTTATTACTTTTGTTCTTACACATCTTAGACTTACGAAGAGTTACGTTTGCTACAGTGGCTCTGGTGTTAATGTCAAAATAACTGTAATAGTATCTGGAGGCACTTACTGTAATGTGAAGTTTCGTGAATGTATTTAGCTGATGTGACATGAGTCCCAGCTCAATCCTGAGGATGACTTTGGTACTTGCTACTTTAAAAAGAATGGATGAAAGAAGAAGGATGAAAAGAACTAGATAACTAAAGATGGGCCCTGACATTTCCACAGGGGCCAAACAACTTTTGACAATTTTTTCAAAATACATTTGAAACAATCATCTCCCTCCATCCTTCTGCATATCTCTATGACATTAAGTCATAGTCTTTGACGTAGAGGTTTTTGCATCTCTGCTGCCATGACTGTGAGCTATATTACGTTATATTTTAATTTAGTCACAGAAAAGTACATGGTAAGAAACAACATTCTCATTTGAGGTAATTCAATTAGTTCTGAACAATAGAGAAACAGACACTTTCATTAATCCACTTGATTTTAAAATGCAGACTGCAGACAGAAATAAAACAGAAAGCATTCTGAAAGTCAAAGAAGTAAATGTTCAGTGTAGCTTGTCTAACTGTCTGCAAAGACAGAGAATTGCATCTTTATCAAACTTTCATAAGCACTGATGATCACAAGGTGTCCAAAAGCAATTATAGATAAAATACAGAGGATAGGATAGGATAATATAAGCTAATTAAAGACAAAAACAGTTTAGAACCCTGATTCCAAAAGAGTTGGGACACACTATAAAACCTAAATAATACAGAATGTGATCATTTGCTAATCCATTTTGACATATACTCAACTGAAAACAGTAAAAAGACTACACAGTTCATGTTTTGCCTCATAAAGTTCACTGATTTCTGTAAATATATGTTTATTCTGAATTTGACTCCAGCAACATGGGAGAAACTAAAGACTGGGAAAGTTGTGGAACACTCCAAAAACAGCTGTTTTGAACATTCCACAGGTAAACAGGTTCACTGGTACGGGTGATAGTATCATGATTGGGTATAAAGGGGCTTCCTCAAAAGGCTCAGTCAGTCACAAGCAAGGATAGAGAGAGGTTCACCACTTTGTGAAACATGTGATTGTATCACGGATATTAATACATGGGCTGCAGGAACACTTCAGAAAACTGTTGTGGAGAACACAGGACACTGTGAAGGACCTTGGGAAGTAAGGGATGAGCCCATGGTGGCAGCAGTGGTTGTATGGAGTCCTCTTTTACTCCTCGTTTGAACCTGCTGGAAAGACTTGACATACACATTTTGGCCACGCCAGATGTTTTTTCTTTTAAATGAATGTACTTCTTTATTTGGAAACATCTGTGCCCCAGACTTCACAAGACTTCTACATCACCTGTGTAAACGTCCACAATATTTGAAATCTTCAGACCTACTTAATTGTTTTCTCTTAAGGACGCACATGTCAAATTGTTGGGAGTCAGTGCAGGAAATGATTGCTGCATGAGCAGATGATGAGGAGTACCTGAAAGGCTGTACTCCGGGCAGCACAGTCTCAATGAACTGTAGCTCGTTGTTTGTTTCTTCCGCCTGTTGATACTGCGTCAGAAAAGTGCAGACATATTTGAAACGAGAAAAGATATCAGCACTTCAAATGGTCACATTCGACCGTTTGGCTGCGTCAGTGAAATGTTCAGCGTGAAGCACATATCAAAAGTTCAAAAGGAAAAAAGAAAAAAGAGCTTTCCTTCACATGACTGTCGGCGCATGCGCAGTCAGCCGGTTGTAACTCGAAGTGTGCAATAATCTGTGAAGCTGTTTGCACTGCACATCTCGCAGCACAACGAGAAGAAACTAGTGTGTGCTGTGTTCCAGAGCAGGGGGCGTCTTTTTCAGCAGGGTCCAGTGACAGAGCCTGACTGACGAGCAGCGATGAGCTTCTTTGGTTTTGGTCAAAGTGCGGACATCGATATAGTTCTGAATGACGCCGAGACGAGAAAGAAAGCTGAGCATAAAAGCGAAGACGGCAGGAAGGACAAATATTTTCTCTTCTACGACGGGGAAACGGTGTCGGGGAAAGTCAACGTTACTCTCAAGTACCCGGGAAAGAGACTGGAGCACAACGGCATCAAGATCGAGTTTATCGGTCAGATAGGTGAGCGGCTGGCAGGCCTGCGCTCCTTACGCAGCCCGCTGAGATAAGTGGCCAAACTATGACAAGAGATGTTCGGGGGCTAAGCTACAGGCGCCGAGTCCACCACCAAACACTCACACTCTGAACTTTATTCGCTTTATCGTCATAAGTAACGTGTGAGCCACTTCAAGTTCACACTGGACTGTCGTAACAAGTGGCAGTTTGAAGTGTCTGGTCTCGTGACAGATTCGGGTAGAAGCTAACATCAGCTGACACATCAGCCATTGGCTAGCTGCCTCATTGACCTTTGACCCTTGTGTTTGAAACTGTTGAGCTATTCTGTAGATTACAATTGTTATTTTCATACTAAGAAGTAGTTTACGGATCAAAATCCAGGGCTAACTTTCCCCATGATCCAATTAGTGCAGGTTGCAAATAGAAGTTGTTGTTGTGCTGTTTGCAAACTCATGAACATGACCAAGTGATGATACAACCAAAAGACGTTTTCCTGACTCATGCCTACAAGAATAAACTAGAACTGACGTTGAATTCAGCACAGGGGCAGTTTATATCAGCACATTTACTGAATGACTGGATTTAAGTACAATGTTTAGGCACTTATATTTTGTTAAAGTATTAACATTTTCTTGATATTTGAAATGTACTTTTTACTCCTCCACATAGATCTGACCGCCATCATTACTTGTTACTTTGAAAATTAAGGTTTTTACATGTAAAACATATAATGAGTTTATAAAATACAATTTATTGTTACAGTTTAAACACCCAATAGTGTATTAAGTACTTGAAATGAGCTCCGCCTTGACCAGCTGCAACTGCAGGACGAGATCAGCTTTACATGCTGAGCGTTTGGTTGTGTTGGAGCTGTGTAAAAAAACAGATGCAAAAAGTCATTTGAAATCTGCAGCTGATTGTACAAAGGTTACACAGTGTAAAGGCAGCCTGAGGGCCACTTGATTGGAAAAGGATAACCCCTCATTCAGACCAGTTATGGATTGTTTGCATTCTTTTAAAGGTACAAACTGTTCTATTTTAATGTCCTTTGTAATGAATTAAATGCAGCCTGCTGAGTTTAAGCTGAGTTTGCAGCAACAGTAAGGAGTTCCTCTTACTTCATCCTTCTCAGGCCCTTAAAGCATAAATGCATCTTGGCATTTTTCACCCCTCCCTTTCCTGTTCACCACCATTTGTCTCCAAATAAAAAAGAAGAAGCACTTTTGATCACGGGTAGAAGTGCAAAATGGTAGCTTTAAAGGTGGCCTCGTTAAAAAGAAACAAGAGTAATTAATATGGTGTCCGCAAAGGTTGCCCGCATCAGTTTGTTTCAAGCTGCAGTGGATGAACTGTGATGGCTCAGTCATTTGCTCATTAGCTGCTTCAGGTAAAACAGTTTAAGAGGATTTGACTTCAAGCAAAGTCAGGATAGATCTGTTTACTTGTGTCATCAGATCAAATCTTTTCTGTTTGCAGCTGTCAGCACTGAATGAAAAGCTTTGTCCAAACTTTTTTCTAATGTTGTTATAAAACTGCTTCACTGCAGCTGTCTGATGCATTAGTGTGTGTTTTCCAGAGCTGTACTATGACAGAGGAAACCACCATGAGTTTGTGTCTCTTGTGAAAGACTTGGCTCGGCCGGGGGAGCTCACACAGTCACAGACGTTTGATTTTGAGTTCACACATGTGGAGAAACCCTACGAGTCTTACACTGGTCAGAACGTTAAACTACGGTAAGTTCTACTGTGTGTGTTCTCTGTGTTGTGTGCATGAATTTTTTGCCATGCTGATAGGTAGGAATTTCTCATGGACACGTTTATTTAATAGCACTGCACCTCATAGTTCAATACAACATTCATGTTGGCAGGCAAAGGGTTTTTCCACCAGCCTGAATCTCAGTTAAGTCAAACTTTCGTAGATGCGTTTCCTGAATGATTAGTTTGACTACAGTCAGCTGATGGCATGCTCCATGTAACTGATACAGCATACATCAAAGAGTAATTACTAAATACTTGTCATCATGCTATTTCTACACACGTCAATGTAGTGGGACAATTAGCATCTCACATGCTCAAATGCTAACATTAACATGCTAAAGAAATAGTTTGATATTTTGGGAAATATGGTTATTTGCTTTTTTGCTGAGAGGTGGAGGAGACGGTCGATACCCTCTCTGTTTGTCTGTGGGGTTATATGTAGAGCTATTCACTGTGGTTTTTCTAAGGATCAAACTAATTAGATAAAATGTGTTAATTACTGTGCTATAGAGGTGCTGGTAGGTTTTTTTTGTTTGTTTCTTTTTTCATTTTTTTTTGTTAACTTTGAACAGATCCAGGCTTGCTGTTTCACCCAGTTTCATGTCTTAACCTAAACTAAGCTAACAGTTTCCTGGCTTTAGCTTCATGTTTAGCACATAGACATGAGGGTAGTATCAATGTAACTTTTGGCCAAAAAGTGAAATAAGCACATTTCCCAAAATGTTGAAGTATTCCTCTAACATGTTTGGTAACTGCACAGCCAGCACTAAGCCTGGTGAAGTCCTGCTCAGAATGATAAAATAAGCCAAGTCTGACAATGCAGAGCAGAGCCTGATGAGCTGAGTCTGACAAGCCCTAACATGGCCAATGTAAGGGGATACACCCTGACAAATGTCGAGTTTGTCTGACCTTTTTCATCCATCCAACAACTTCTCTTAGTTATGTACTGAGGAGTACAGCGAGACACTCGCTGTCTGACAGTGTTGTAGTCTGCTTTCATAGCCATGTGATCTTTTCTTCTAGCTACTTTCTGAGGGCGACAGTAAGCCGAAGACTGAGTGACATCAGCAAAGAGCTGGACATTGTAGTTCACACTCTCAGCACTTACCCTGAGCTCAACTCCTCCATCAAGATGGAAGTGGGGATCGAGGATTGTCTACACATAGAGTTTGAGTACAATAAATCCAAGTATGATTTTCTTTGTACAATAATCCTCTAGAATAAGTCTCGATTTATGTGATCTTTCTTTATATTCATAATTGTAAATGTTAATTGTACCTTTTTTTAATTGTACCATTTGCTTGCAGGTATCACCTAAAAGATGTGATTGTAGGCAAGATTTACTTTCTGCTGGTGAGGATTAAGATCAAACATATGGAGATTGACATCATCAAGCGAGAGACTACTGGCACAGGGCCAAATGTCTACCACGAGAATGACACCATAGCAAAGTACGAAATCATGGATGGTGCACCAGTCAGAGGTAATGAGGCTTTTTACTGTCCTCAGTGGGAGATGAACTGTGTTTCTATTGTGACTGTCTGTGTTTTGCACACTAAATCTGCTTCTGATTTCTGCTGCAGGGGAGTCCATCCCCATAAGGCTGTTTCTAGCAGGCTATGAGATGACACCCACCATGAGGGACATTAACAAGAAGTTCTCGGTGCGGTATTACCTCAACCTGGTCCTCATTGATGAGGAGGAAAGGCGCTATTTCAAACAGCAGGTAAACATACTATGCTGTAGTAAGTCCATTTATTTGTGGCAGCCCACCACAATATCAACATTGACCACTGCATTACTGATTTTCAATTTTTTTCTACTTAAAATGAATGAATTCATACTTAATTGTAGAGCTCTATGCAGTGATTTGTTCAGTACCACCTTGCATCTGTCTCTCTCTCTCTCTCTCTCTCTCTCTCTCTCTCTCTCTCTCTCTCTCTCT
>JBBMOE010000011.1:13483476-13759802 GCA_037975065.1 Chaetodon trifasciatus
CATCATGGCATTAATCTTGTGTTGTATTTTTGCAGGAGATCACACTGTGGAGGAAAGGTGACATAGTGAGGAAGAGCATGTCTCATCAAGCGGCCATCGCTTCCCAGCGCTTCGAAGGCTCCTCCAACACAGAGAAGTCCCAGACCTACAGCAATGAAGAAGACCTCAGCTAAAGCCCAGCACTGACCTCACCCTCCTGTAGTGAGTGTCTGAGCAAACACAGTGCAGAAATTGTTGGCAAATTCTGAATGTGAATGTCATTTGTTTGCATCGAGAGAGAGAGAGAGAGAGTGTCAGTCAGTCAGTCAGAGTCAGTCAAGGGAACAAACAGTCAGACCAAGCTCAGGCTGTAGTTGCAAGTAATTCTGAGTGTTTGTTTGTTTGTTTTAACCACCTTGAAGTACCAGCTGGGTGGAGTTTACCACATTTAGACTGATCAGACAGTGTCAGCAAATTTCTCTGTCACAAAGAAATTGCACAAAATTGACTTTTAAGTGTGTGACTTAATTTTTTGGGGGGCAACTTTTATTGTACAGTTCAGTGTGGCAAACTTCACCTGTTAGATGCACTTAAATATCATTTGCAAATACTGCTTGACCAATATCTTGAATTCATGTGTGTGTATGAATGTACAGTATGTAGCAGAGAGCCACCTCGGGTGTATTTCTGACGTGACCTTTGCTTCACAGTACTTGGCTGGAAGGTTGCGCTGTGTAGATACATACAGTATACATGCAGTGTAGAGTCATGCAGTAGGTTTCTAAAAAACGTGTCAACAATAGGAATGTGAAATTGATTCATCATCATTCATTATTTTGCTGCCATGCCTTCCTTTCATTTAGTTTTCATTTAAAAATTTGGTAACATTTTTTTGGCTCTTCATTTTAAAAAGCAATGGTTCAAGTAATAAACACAAGTATAAAATTTCAGACATGCTCTAAATTAAAGGAAAAACATTTATGTATTTGTATAAGACAAAGCTTCAGATATTTTCATACATTCCAAGGCTATCATCGAAAATAGGCATGACTTTAGAGTATTTATTTTTGAAGAGGATTCCATTTTTAACCAGCTTGGTTGTGGCTTGGTGTCAGGTGTTGCCACTGCTGCTAAAACAAATTGTACTTGTCAGTGCTGTGCAATTTTACATCCTACATCCATCATTGTTCCAGTCTCTGATAGTTGAAGCCGAGCTTGCTTAGTTGCCCTATGATCTCATGCTTTTTCTTCTCTCAGTGCTGTTAATTAACTCTATGGATTCGTGGCAGGGTTCAGGAGCAGAGTGAAAATGAGACAATACCCTGGCATCACTTCACATCTAAGACGGACAGTATTACACCTGTGTTCAGTGACAAAGTCAGCATAGATGCTTGTCAGTCCTGCCTCTTAATAGGCTGCTGAGACTGGCCCGTTTGGTTAGTTAGCTTTGTGCCTAAGCATTTATTGCCAAAATGTTTCCGTGCAATACCACAGAATAATAGCCACAGCGTACTGCAAAGACCTTTCTTCCTATTTAGGCTTTGCTCAACAGTTTCCATCATCCATCACAGTTACCTTTCTAACGGTAAAAAATGGGTTTGTTGTAAAGGCAGTATCAAAAATGTTATTGTGAAAAAAATGAATTGTATAAGAAAGGCTACTCAGAAATGGAAGAATCCCAAACTCTATATATTTCTAAGTATAATCAGGTTTTTGTTGCTTCTGGTCAGCCAGAGTAGATAATTGAGTTCCTGTGCCATTACTTCTTTTTGTTTTGTTCCTTTTGCTTAAGTAGATTGTCTCCCCCCTGAAAAGAGCACACGGGTGAGTACAAAGTGTGCAGCACTGAAACTGAACCCCAGCACTCGGCCTGTTGTCCTGACATTGCCCAAGCCTGCAACTATTTGCTTGACAAGCTTACACTGTGCAACTTGGCACAATCTATCACTGTGTATCATATTAAAGTTTTAGACATTTTTCTGTTTTGTATTTTTCCTGGCAGTGAGTTTTTTGTACACTGTTGTTGTGCTAAAATGACAAATCCACTTTTACCAAACTGCTGTTCAGGTAACTGCTGAATTAGAGGATACACCTATTGATTGATCTGAGCCAGGAAGACACTTTTATTTGGATTCATGTAGCTTGACTTAAGGGCTGACAGAGTTTTCCCTCTTTAGAGATTCTTCCATCCATGTCATTGATGGTTGTAGAAATCACTGCCTTTTAAACTGAGATGTAATTTTTATTAAGGGACTGTGTTAAAATTATTTGGGTGGGGAAAGGCAATGAACCTGAAGTTTGTTTTCGACCCACCCTTGGAAAAAAATTACATTGCTCTTCCTTTCAAATTTCTCAACTCAACCCTGATTCCAAGCTCAGTGTGTTAGCAGGTCGATAATTTTTACATAATCTAGATTACGCATAAGGAGTGGAATTGGTAATGCCAATTTTGTGGTAAACATAACAAATAGTGCATCCTGTTAACCAAACATTCCATCTGCTACTTGATTTTTGAACCAAGAGCTACAAAATGAGCAGTTATTACCACTGTCACTGAAGCTCCGTGGCTACTGAAGGGCCTCAATATTTTCACTTTACCTACTGGGAGAATAGGTTGGGATGTGCTGAACATGCATGATATTATAGGTTATATAGGTTATAGGCTCTGTATGATACTGGACATTTAACACTTCTCTTCTTTCAAAGTGCAGAATAAAGTGAAGTTGACCATTGACTCGTGAAAAGGTGGCAGGCTTTGCTTGCGTTCAGACAGAATTAGAATGAGGTTTTCACACACAATGAATATGCTTTGGTATTTTTGGTGCATAACAATAAATACAATAGTGTAAGTAAAAGAAAGAATATACAAGTACTCCAAAAGTCAGGGGAAAAAAATTAAAAATCTACAATAAAAAAACAACAAGATATATCAAAAATGTAAAATGTATGTGTTTTTTAAATGAAAAGAGATGTACAGTACTTGAAATGAAGAGGATGGGATCTTCAAAATACAGACAGTATGATTGCATACAGGACTCATGGAAAGATGCAGCAGCCACACATAAATTTGCCCAGAGTCATAAATTGACATAAGTCTCAGTGGCCACACAGAAACATTTTCACATATTGTGGGTGCTTTAACATACTTGATAGAAAACAAAGACATGATACAGAGAAATGATTGTTGCCCTCTGCATATGGCAAAACATACCTTTATGGTCCATGGTGCACTCAAAAGGCATGTTTCTGATCTAATTAACTAACTGACAAACTTCACATGACAAAATATAAATCTGGGGTATGGAAAAGTGAAACATGATTCCCTATATAACCCTTCCTCTTCTCTGACCCAACCTTGCTTCCTAATAATTTTCTTATAGTCCATAAATTGTACAGAATGTATTTTGCATTGTTTTCCTGCCTAACTCTGCTTCCTTTGTTTTGGCAGTTACCTCCATTGAAAAAATAGCACTTCACTGAAATCTATTGAGGGGAAAAAGGTACCTTTCAAGTAACCCAAAGCAACTTTGGACTGCAGACAGTACATGTTTTTTATTGTAGTTGTTCTGTTACGTAGCTGTTTTTGTATCTTTTGCCAGTACTGGTACAAACACAGCAGCTAAACTAACCCTGTTCATTCTGCAGAGTAAACAGTGATTAAAATAGGAAAGAAAATGATGAAATGTACAGTGTAAATGCACAATCTAAATTCAGCTCTCCTCCTCCTCCTCTGTTAATGTTCATGTCATATTTTATCTTCCTGTCTATAAATGTTGATTTTAATCATTTTATATTCCTGTTTTACTTTGAATTAAAAGGAAGTAACTGAAAAGCACATCTCTGTGTTAATTGCTTATCATTGATTTGTAAGTGTGCTCATCCTGGGGCTGCGACTGTTCAGACTTCTCTTTGTTATTAGCGCATTTATTTTCTTCCAAAAAATCTCAAAATGATAAATATTACACAATCTTACCTTTTTTCAGATGCATTTATGAAGAGCTAATATTTGCTCGCTGCATATTCTCAAACTGTTCATTTTGTTGGAATTATTTGTTTGTTGATAATAAATTGGGAATTTCAGTGCATCGTAATTGTACACAGTAAATAAATTGTTAATTATTATTAATTATTGTCATATATTGTCTAATCCACAGAAATTCTCACTGTGTGGAGCAAATATTGCCACTAGAGGGCAGGTTTGGATCAGATTTCTTTATGAGGGCAAGTCATGACATAATTTTTGTTAATAAAGGTTATTTTTAATCTGCTTTATTTAAAAAAGTAACAGATTATTAGTACTGAGGGACATTTGGACCCAGTGATAATCCATCATTATCATAAGTGGCCGGCCTTTCAGGGTGTGATCAAAGCTATTTTGTCTCAGAAATAAAGCAGAAACTTGTCACTCCTGGGGCAAATCTACCTTTAAACAGGTTGCAAACAACTAAAAGTATTTCCAGTGACATTCATCAAGTGAAACTCTAGCAGTTGAATATAGATTTCACAGGATTTATATTATACAGTGTTATTATATGATGAATGGGCTATCTCAATATCTAGAAAAAAATGTCTGCTATGTAAAACCTTGTTCAAGAAAAAAAAGTGTTTTGAGTGAATGCAGAGTGAAGTTTCTATTATGTAGTGGCACATCTCTGCTTTTCTTTGTGTGCAACAGAAGGAGGATAGTGGCACAAGAGAAGGCAGATATCGTCAAAATGCTCAACCATATTCACCAGACAGAAGTAACAACTGCCAAGTCTGGATGGAAGTTGAAAGAGATTCAATTCAGCTTTAAGAAAAGCTCAAGAAGAATCTCTTCTCAATACGAAACTGCTTTTAACTATCTGTCCTCACATTGATCATGACAGTTATTACACACGTCCATGCAGTTGTACCAGTCTAAATTTGCTCAGACAGCCAGAGGGCAGCAGCTTCTTTGTTCTACCCCTCTTATATGTCATCTTTGCTGTGAAAGTTGATGAAGGTGATAGAGGAGAAATTCAAATGAATATGGTCTTTTAAAACCAGTGGGTAATATACAGTTTTTATTTAATTCATACTATTGCATATTTTAATCGATTGATATATAGTCCTTGAACAATTAAGTACATCATGCAGCTTGTTGAAATTAAACAAGTGACCCATGATGGCATGTGACTGACGGAACCTTTATCTATGTATAATCTGTAAAAAGTGCATTAATTGTGTTTCTGAGAATTTACGTGTTTGTGGTGCAGTTCATGAAAGTCCTCAAGTGTGTGTAATCACAGTGCAGAGGGATAAGTCAAAGAGAGTATACCATGTACAAAATGTATGAATCATACAAGCAGAGTTCCTTCATGATTCAAGGTGTCTTGTGAATGGAGCGTCTTGTGATAGAAATGAGTCACACATACAGATGCAGAAATCCTTTACTGACCAGTGTTTGACTGGCAGGTCATTTGTTATTGGTGGCCACTTCTTCGTGCTGACAGTAAGGTTGTTCACATTTTTCCTCAGACTAAGGTAGTCTGTCACTGAAGCCTTCAAGGTGGAAAGTTAACTGAGCAGAGCAGAAGCAGGGAGGTCAGACTTGGGGACCAGATTGAAATTTCCTCCTCTCTTCCTTACATTGTCTTTTATTACATTCCTGGAACTATACAGGATTTTTAGTATCCTACACTGGTCACTTGATCTATTTTTCAGCTAGGTTTACTTGTCAGCCTGCCAACCTCATAAGTACAATACTGCCAGTAATTGGTCCCAAACTTAGGGTCTATCTTTCAAGGACATACCTAAAAATGAACAATTATGTCATATTGCAAATGACCAGATCTGCATTAAAGTTGAAATGTGTTTTGGACCTTTCTGTACAGCACCGTTTCAGATCATTGATAATTGGGAATATCTCACATGGACGGACTTGCTTCAAGCCACTGGACATTCCAAAATGTGGAGTATGATCATTTCAGGACCTACTGTTGTGTATTTAGATGAATGCCTGAGCTCATTTTCTGTGTGACACAGCCTCTGTTCAATTTCAGATAACAAATATTTCTACTTTTACACAAAGACAGTTTGTTTCAAATAACAGTATGATCCAGGATCAGCTTCTGTTTAGTAGTGCTGTCTAAAAAAGGGACATCCTTGTGGATATGGGGCTAAACATAGACACTGAAGAACAGAGATGTGCGAGTGACACTGGTGAGGTGATGTTGGGGGTACCTGTTGTGGACTCAGTTCTCTCTTTGAATCCCCCTCTGAAAATAAGCACATTGCTTTCAGAAGATCAAATTGCTTCTGTACAGTACCTATATGTGCATGTGACTGAAGCAGCTCAAAATTCTCTCACTTCTCATATCTATGATTAGAACATCTCTCACATTTCATAACAATGTTGAATCTTTTCTCTCTGGGTTAATTGACATGTTTCTTGTGAGTTGTTTGTGTTGAAATGATGTGCTAACTTGTAGGCAGCATGGAGGTAAATTGGTCATTTGACAATCTACACCAGCTGTTTTTGCATCATGCCAAGCCATCATACAAGCCACTCAGTTCAAACACTAAATTGTTGGGGAAAAATAAAGACTTTAATGCATCCAAGCTGTGCCATGTAAGCACTGAGAGAAAAGTGCTGAGTTATCTTTCATTCATCCAGGCTGTTTCGCACCCACATACTGTGATGCTAAATAACTGTTACAGATAGAGATAAAGATAGTGAATTTTTGCTCTCTGACACTATATACTACCACTCTACTGGCTTATCTTAAGGAAAGACTCTGGAATGCCTTTACATTAGGTTTGTAAAAAAGCCAAGAGTCTTCCTTGAGTGTGAAAGTTCAATCTTGAGGGGAAAAAACCCCTCAAGATCCACTTACTAGCTTTTAGAGAAATATTTATGCCCCTGTTGGGCTCTGACAGTTTCATTAAGTGTTCCCCACTTTTGTTGCATTTTTGCATTGTTGCATTATTTTCTTTGATGCCTTCATGTGCACCTCCTGTGTTCCTTTTAACGTTAAAATTAACACATATATCTTGCCTTGTTTACAGTATTTTAAGTGATATAATGTGCCATCAGGTAGCCAAACTGGATGTGAAAAGGCCCTGGCCATAAGCATTCAAGCAAGTGCAACACAGCCTTTGCACAACTTGACAAACTATGGCTACATATGGCACATTTCTATGCTAAATTTAGCTTGTTATTGACCATCATTTGGGTTTAATCAACTAAATGTCAAAACTGCAAATTGTGCTTTGAAAGTACTGGTGATTTCATTGACATGGTATTTTAAAGTTAAGTTTACTGGCTACACCTCAAGAGTGGTGAGTCATTGCAGATTAGTTTAACATTAGACTAGTAACTTGGCTAGTTAATTGCATATTTCGGAAGTACAAATCTATTTGCTTATTTTGTTTTTAGCAGGCAAAAACTGACCCTGATTTTTTATTTTTTTTATTTATTTATTCATTTAAAAAAAAAAACAGAAAGTGAATTAGAAAGTGATTTTTGCTGTGTAATTCTTGAAATGTAATTCTTGAAAGATCTTTTATGTTGGAGATGCAGCATGAATAAGGGGTAAATTTGTCTTCTGCTGAGCTATCTAAGCATTGCTAAATTAACTCATTATGCGACTTTCATAGTCTCAATAATTTCCATTCAAAGCCAGACCTGTTTCTAAAAGGCCAGGTCTTGGCAACTGAAATATAATCGCGAATTGCTCTTTCACTTGTCCAATATTCTCAGCTGTTTGAAATGTTCGTTGTCACTTATCCGACAGCACTTGAAGGCAGCACAGAGATAGCGCTGCTCCTCTGCTCCAGTCAGGATCCACTACGAGGTGTGCTCTCCATTGAGTTAAACACGGTGTAGAGCCTCTTGACAAGTTTTAACGTGGAAATAGCGTCCTCTGACTCCGGCGAAAGACGACTTTATTCGGACTTTTGTTTCGAAAGGGAGGGAATTTCTGGAGGACGTTAATTGTCCCCAGAACTGAAGAGAACAGCTGCTGAGTCAATGCTGCCTGGGAGCCGTGTTGTCCCGGGGGAGCCTTTTTTGTTTAGGGGTAACGTTAACCTCACCGTGAATACCACTGGCGCGGTTTCCTTCAGCTCGGAGAGTAAGTGAAAAATATTCTGAAATACTTTCGGCCTGACGTGTTTGGGTCTTCTGGGTTATGCTGTGATGAGGAGAGAATTTAATAGCGGTGAGGCGCCAGACGGAGACAGCGAAAGCTAAGCTCATCTCACAAACCATCGGTGGTCAGCGACCACAGCCTCGGCCACAAAACACAGGTACTTGTACTTTAATTTGGCACGTTCATGCTACCTGCACGTGGTGTGTTTTGCAGTCTTTCACACTGCCTTGTTAAATAATGTTATGTCGGTCTGTAGTTGCTGTTTAGTGGCCAGACAGTGAGATCTGCTAACGTTAATGTTAGACGGCGATCGTGTGTGTGTGTGTGTGTGTGTGAGTGTGAGAGAGAGAGTGAGTGAGAGAGGGAGAGGAGGTGGCGTGTGTAAAGGGGGTACTGGCCAAAGCGAGAATAACGTCTCCTCAGCTAGTCGTGGCATGTATGGAGTTGTCTAATCGGATCCCTCCGTGTTAAGAGATTTGTATACAGAACCCCATTCAAAAATGTGGCAATTTAACGCTACTTTGAGTTCAACGCTCCTCTTATAAGGTCCATATAATGGCGATATTTAACATTTTGTTCTTGTTCGGTTGTACAAGCAACAATTACCAACTCGATTTAAAACCCCAATAACTGATATTGGAAGTTTTATATAGGTTATATGTACTCATATGTACTGTTGAGTTGGTGGATCACCTGGAGAACATGTCGAGTCATGAGAGGTTATCGTTTGTCTTTAGCTATTGCTGAACATCAAACGAAGAAAACATTAAACTCCTAGATTTTTAACGGAGTTTGGTTTATGGGGTCCTCCACGCTTGAGAAGTGCATGTGTGAGGTATGATGAGCTGGTATGATGAAATCTAACTAGTTTGTCCCAGTCTGGCTGCAAACCATTCATTTGCTATTATGTGGTAACATATCCTAACATTTGCAGCTTAACTGACACGGTGACACTTGTTTCAATGATGATACTGTAGTGGCCCCACTGCTTCTATCAAAAAAGATAGGTCTGGTTTTTCTATTTGGCATTCTCTTGTATAATAATTTGATATGAAATGTTGAATCCTAAATTGGTGTGATCCAGGAGGGACTATTAAAAGCTACCCACTCCCAATAAGTTATTTGATCCACAGTTCCAGTGGTCGTCTGATGCTTCACTCCCCGTGTTAGATTACGATGCAATCAGATATGCATAGAAGCCTTTAATTCTTATTTAACTAGGCAAACCAGCTACAAACAAGGAAGGATATTCACATCGTTCATATCCATGCTGCACAGCACAGCAACAGCACTGCTATACCATTGAGCATCATCTCCAGTGGAGTGTTTGGCTCATTAATGTCTTGCTCAGGGGCACTTTGAGCATAGTTTTCTCAGGAGGACTGAGTGTTTTCCAATCATCTCCCTTGTGCAACATTTTCTGGTCAGCATGACTAATTTGTTCTAGCAACACTCCTCTAAAACCTATTACATTTCTGCCTCCACCGTGACTGGGGTTGAACAGTTTACAAGTCATGGTTCATTATATATTTTACTGTTGAGGGTCACAGTTCAGTGGAGCACCAGGAAACATACCTGTGTGTGTGTGTGAGTGAGTGAGTGAGTGAGTGAGTGAGTGAGCGAGCGAGCGTGTCTGAGTGAGCGTGCACATGTGTGTGACTACAAACACCAACGTCTTCTTTGCATTTGTACAACTGTGCGTGCTCCTAACATGTTGATGCTTGATGTCGTTTAGTAGCCCTCTTCTCTAGTTTATCATTTCCTCTCTTAAGAAATAATCCTGTTTGACTCTGGTTTGTATCTTACTGTTTTCACTTTAATTTTCACAACCCTTGCTCTCACTGGGAGGGATAAAAAGGCTACACTGTTACATACTTGGTTGCAAAATCCATAATTTCTGTCAATAATATAGTGTTCGAAGTTCGAAGTTAATTTCTGGGCAGAAATTTGATTCTTTCTGGTGTTTTTAATGAAATCTAATGTTACACTGATGAGACCTTCGACCAAGTGGGTCATTGATCAGTATGAATGTTGTATCAGTGTATGTTGACCTTATAAAGTACAGGCCACTTGTCATGGGGGTTGCTGATGCAGCTAAACACAATTATCATAACAATAAATTTTCATGTCAATTATAACTTCATTTCTTTGTATGCAGTTGTATAGAAATAACAATAGAGGTAATTTTGGGTCAGAGACTTGCACCATTCAGTGAGTTCTTCTTTTATTGCAGTTTTACAATAATGGCTTTTATTTTGAGATTTAGACAATGATTCATGTGCAATTATGCTGTAATTGCAAATTTGATACATATTCTGTTCTTAGCTGACTGGGCATCCAAGCAAGATGATTCATTTTAGCTGAAAACATAGCTGGAGAAATTTTCCAGCTAGATAGATATAACAGACATTCTATAGAGCATAAATTACTTAAGAAATGGCTTGTGAATTATTTTGCCAAATTAAACACTACCTTTTTTCTTCTGATATATACTGCAGAAACATTTCTATTCAAAACCACTTGAAAAATACATGAAATTTCAAGTTGCCATGTCTTCCAACTCTTAGAGGCCATTGTATCAGGTGATTACTGCCAGCAAACTGGCTCCCCCACTCAGTCTATTAATTAGATTAGATTAGATTAATGTAACTTAATTTAAATGATATAGAGATTGAGAGGGAACTGTTTGGCTTTGTCTCAACAATTTGTTTACCTACAGAGTCTCAGTGTAACAGCGGTCTTAGTGAACAGAGGCCCAAGCATAAATTCTGATATATTTGGCTCTAAAATACTCTGTCTCATTGCATAAAGTACATAACAGACAGCTGTTGATTGAAAGCTGTTTGATCAGTCTTTGTTGTGGATTTCAGCACTCTTTTGCTTTAAATCGGGTCTGTATGGGAAGAGGAGGGTATAGTTTATTCCTTAATAAAATATGACAAATTGTTTCATTTGTGGCTACTGTAAGATTAAATACATTTTCCCAACAAGCCTGTTCATGTTTCCAAAGTAAGGTACTAGATAGAAGCAAATGAGCAAAGCTTATGTCACTGCCACAAGCTTGGACACCCAGCTGCAGCTGAAATAACACACTGTGTGGTGGAATAGATAAGACTCTAACAATTTCAGATTCACTGCTGTGGTAACTTCAGGATTAGCCATATCTTAACAGACAGAGGGTACGAGTAGTTGTAGCTGCTTATCGCTGATCGCTGAGCTAAGGTTTTGTATCAGTGGACAAGTAAAAGGCAGACAAAATACAACAATTTACATTCCAGTAGTGAAGAAGACATATTAAGAGCGGCAGAGACTCTGTGTAACTTGCCTAGGGTGCATAAGTGGTTCTATTCAGTGGCCCGAACATACCTACTAGCAGAGTATAGTAATAGCTCAAAGCCTTTTTCAGATACTTCATCTGCAGCAGACTTCAGCCAAGCTAGCAGCATGGCTTTATGGGTGGCACTTCTATACGTCCATTACTTTGTTCCAGACTGAAATTTTTAAACATCTGTTGGTGGATTGTCTTGAATTTCTCGGTTCCCAAAGGACGAGTCTTTCTGCCTTTGGTCATTCTCTGACTTTTATTCTAACACCACTATAAGGTTGTCGTTTCTGGTTTTGATGATATCTCAACAACTGTTGGATAGATTGCCATGAAAGTTAGTATATCCTCCTGACTACCAGGAAAAAAATATTGTCCAATCACAATCAGACAATGTTTTAATGTGTTGTTAAGAGACAAAATTTGCTCAATAAAAAGTATTATGCACTTACTTTTCCTCTTGCGCTTGCACTAATGGACGCCATTTTCCTTAATAAGAAAGAGGAAGGTACCAAAGCCCATCCCCTTCACATTTGGTATCACTGAAAAGCCCTAAATGTTTTCTGTAGATAGCAAAAGGAGTTAATTCAGTAGAATGCAGTGGGTGGGAGATATTCAGGTTTACAAATGTCCTCCACAGAGGACAAATTTGAACTACTGGTAGTTCAAATAGATATTCATGTCCTCCACAGGATGAATTGTAATAATTCAATCCTTTAATTTCTCTGCAGGCCAGAATTTTAATTTGTCCATTACTTAACTTTTATATGTCCTTCTGACCAAGTACCTGCAAAACGAATTACATTGCCATCAGCCTAATAATAGCATAATTAGCAAATGTTAGCATGCTAACACTCTAAACTAAGATGGAAAACAGAGCTGCTAGTGTGGCTTTAGACTGCTAATCTTGTTCAAAGTTCAGTAAGAAGCACAGAGGGATTCTAATTCTGTAAAAACTGAAGTTGGATGTCAGTTTTTGGTGTTGACCTGCTGTTTTCCAGCTTTTGCGTCAGGTCTGTCTGACCAGTAAATAATCTGTTGCCATCTTTCTTTTGCAACAGGGATGCTGCTTTTGCATCCATTAAGGATTAGTCATTCCATTCAGGTTGCTAAATAATGTGATGTCCTCGAGGATAACATAATACCTTTTCTATTAACTTGCAGTCACATCGTGCAGCTAAATTTTGGTTTAATATGTTTTCAGAGCTTTCAGATGCCAAGTAAATTACATAAGGAGGAGTGTCAGGTTATATCCAAATAAATAGATAATACTGAAGTAAGTAGTATTTATTTAAATCAAACAAAATTGAAAACTTTGTGCCGACTGATTCTCCTGTCTCTTGTTACGCAACCAACCTCTTTCTTTTGTTTTCTTGTTATGTACATGAAATCTCCTGCACTCTCAAAGGTCTCCTTGTTTGTCGTTGTCCTCGGCGTCCACGCACAGCCAGACATGACCTCTAACCCCAGCCTTAGATACTGACGCATTGTGTGCGGCTGAGCATCCATTGTGATTCTTTTCCGCATGTTCATTAATTATGCGTAATGCATACGCTGCCATCCTCAGGCCTTGTCCCACACATACACAGAGCCGCAGACTCTTAGTGTGAAAAAGCATCTAGCTCCAAGCTCAGTGCACAGTCATAGGCCTCTGAGGATGCTGTGACATTCCCAAAGAAGATTCCATTCCCCCGTAAACAATCCTGGCATTGACATGGGCACTGATTAGTGAGTTGCCAGGGTATTCTCACAATGGCCCAGCGGAGGATAATGAGATCAGATCGAGTTGTCATTCATTCATTTTTTGGGAACAAATTGTATGAAACTTCTTGGATGCATTTAAGGAATCCACATAGCTGAAAGTTTAGTTCATTGTCTGACCAAAAGTGTTGACGTTCAGTAGTTTATTAGTTAGTTGGTACCTGAGTTCAGAGATCTGCGTCTAATATTTTCTGTCAGCAAAAACTCTTCTTTTCCTGGAGATACAAAAATAAGGCGATATTCAGAATTGTGGTGTAGCTGTACCTGTTGTAAGAGAGATACTCTATGTGAAGAGTTTGGCAGAGTGGCAACATGTTCTAATAACTTTTCCAAAAAACACAAAAATGCTAAAGCTAGAATATAAGGAATGGATTGAACAGTGTGTTTGTCTGCTGTAATGTGAGCATAAACATTTACATATCTAGCTGACTAGCTTACTACCTACAGTAGTATCTGAACCCATTATTACTGCAGAGGCCAAGGAGCATAACATTTGCAAACTACATCATTTTCTGGGGTTACAGGTTCCAGAACTGTTAAGGACTGGAGCATCCACTGTGTGGGAGTGTGTCCTGGGTGGTAATTTATCAGCATTTGAGCTAAAGTTAGCAACTCTATCACCACCTAAGTCATTAATTGAGACAATGTTACGTTTACCAAACTCATTGGTTAATTAGTTCTCATCCTCAAATCCCTTTCTCTTGTTTGACTCAAATATCTTATTTGAAACTGAGAAGCATAAACATCTATACATGGTTATGTTCAAATAAATAACATTTACATTTATTTTAGTTTATAAAACATTATGTTATAATACTATACCATAATCCTAGGACTGGCACTAACATTGGTCTTGTTTCCATCCCGTGAAATAAGACCAGTGCTGCTCCACTTTCTGCCTTCAGCCGATGAGGATGCTGCACTTGTTGCCTGGGACCTGTTGCTTTTGCCTCAGTGTTTTGCATTTTTTCATGTATGTAGCCATTATATACACATTAAAGACCTTTTGACAGGGTTTGGTCTCATGGAAACATAAAAAAATCAGCCAGACAGAGTTTTTAACCTGAGTTTAAATTATTTAGCTGGCTAACTATCTACATCTGACACAGTAGTCAAACAGTTGTCATTTCATCAGACAAAATTGACAGTAATAAGTCAGAGATCTTCTTTTGTTTACTTCTTTGTGAAGTTGGGGACCTGTTTGTTTCTAAAATTACTTTGAAATTTAATGGTAATTGTACCACTGTTATCATAGTCTTCTATTTGATTAAATGTTTATTTTCTATCAGCATCTTTCAGAGTTTCGACTTCAGAACTCACGAGGTGATGACATCACTGCTGTCAATTATTATTACACTTGTTAAAATGAATATGTGAGCAGCTGCGATGTCCTGGGTTCAGGTTCAGTGAGTGACCTTTGTCACATGTCACCCCTCCCCTCTCTCTCCAGTGTCTTTTCTGTCCCTCTATCCAGAGCAATCTGATGAAGGCAGGCGAGCAAAAAAATTTAATAAAGATGGGTCTCAAATGCATTATTAAAGCCATGCCAATATTTAGATCATGACAGGGTCCCCATATCTGTGAACCACCTACTGCTACAGCACTAGATGTATTCTTTTCCAATAAATGATCAATGTCAGCTATCTAATCTGTGAGTCTACCATGCTATTAGAGGCTATACTCAATGGAGAGCTGACATTCAACTACTGCAACCACATTCTAGACAGTGGCTGTTCTCACTGTCACCCAACATGACATGAAGCTTATTCATATAGTTTGAAGACATAAAAAACGGTCTGAGTATGTTTTGTTTTTACACAACTTTCTAAAACCATCACAAAGGCCCATCGTTCAACAAGTGACAGCACAGTCTTTCAGGATTGTTTGACTGACTAAAATAAAGGTTAGCAAAATAGTTCCTGGGTTAAATTTTTTTTGGTTAATATTTTTGGTTACATTTTCATTTTCACAAAACGCAGAACATACAGAACTGCTCAGACACGACAAAAAAAAAGGCAGAATGTGGGCATGTGGGTATCGAAAATATAAAATAAAAATAAATAACAGTGGGCATATTTACCATCCTGCCTTCTCCCTTTCAGTCGCCCGCAGCAGAACAAGGCAGTATCCAGATGACAACCAATACAAACACAGCAAGGCTACAAGGTGCTTTTTAGATAGTGAGCACTTATAGCAAAGTCACAAAGACAGGCTAAGCTGATCTGGGAAATCCACGTAGAAAGGAAGATGACAGCGTGGGCCCAATATGCTGCAAGTAAGGGTTCCAGACCTTATAGAAAACATCTATTTTGGAGTGAAGCATGCATGTGATGTATTCACTAGGAATGCAGTCCATAATAATGTTGTGCCATGCTTTTTTGGTTGGGATGGCATTCTTGATCCAGAAGAACATAATGTTCTTTTGAGCAGCAAAAGTAAGCATATTGAAGAGTCTCCTGTGGTTACTGTCAGTAATCTGACCATCTGGGAGACCAAGTATAAGGCACATAGGGTCCATCCGTATTGAGACACAAAAATAGCAGACAGTTCATTCACAATAACACACCAATACCTTTGTAACTTCACACATGGCCAGAGGCAGTGAACATGATCACCAGTGTCAGAATTGCATTTCCAGCAAAGCGGGGAAGTATTAGCATCCATTTTGTTCTTGACAACAGGTGTTACATGCGTGCGATGTACAATTCTAAACTGTGTGGACTTGGTTCGGCTACACACAGAAATGTTCATAGCCTGAGAACAGACTTCCTGCCAGTCAGCATCATCTATAGCAACACCTAAATCTTTCTCCCAAGCTTGCTTGGTGGTTTGAGGGATAAGAGGAGAATTGGAGTTCAGGGCTCTATAAAAAAAACAGTAATGCATTTCTTACTAATCTGTAGCGACAGGGCCTTTTCCACATACGAGGAGGTGTTATTAGTCATTAAGGTGGTGTCTTCAACTATGAAATTTCTCATTTGTAGATATCTTTAGAAGTCACCTTGATTAAATAAGCCAAATTGCTGTTGCAACTGCTGAAAGAATAGTAAAATCTGTCCTTTAAATAGATCACCTAATTTATTTAGCCCTTGGTTACCCCACACTTTAAATCCCTGGTCCTCACAGCCTGGCAGGAAGTCCGGGTTATCAAGAATGAGAGTGAGAGATGATTACTGAGCCTGGCCTTTTATAGAGCGAATAGATCTCCAGGCTCTGATGATACTGAGGGTAACAGGTTTAGCACAGAGGTTTTCAATGAATTCAGGGTTAAGATAAGATAAGATAAGATAAGATAAAATAAGATATACCTTTATTAGTCCCACAGTAGAGACATTTCAGGTATTACAGCAGCAAAGTGGATAGCAAAAATAGAGGGCAAGCAATATAAACCATATAAACAAGGAATATAAAAATATGAACAACAGGTACTGATATTGCAATTGGATGATAGTACTCCTGACTGGGGTATTGATATTGCGGGAGTCGTTTTCGATCATGGATGACAGCGTAGCCATCATCTCTCTCCTGTTACCTCCACTGAGTCAAGGGGGCATTCCAGGACAGAGCTGGCCTTCTTGATTAGTTTGTCAAGTCTCTTCCTGTCAGCCGTCGAGATGCTGCTCCCCCAGCAGACCATAGAAGATGGCTGATGCCACCACAGTGTCATAAAAGGTCTTCAGGAGTGCCCCCTGCACTCCAAATGACCTCAGTCTCCTGAGCAGATAAAGTCTGCTCTGGCCTTTCTTGTAAAGTGCAGTTGTGTTGTGAGTCCAGTCCAATTTATTGTTCAGGTGAACATCCAGGTACTTATAAGATGTCACCACTTTGATGTCCGTTCCCTGGATGTTCACCGGTGTCAGGGGGCAAAGTGTTCGTCTGCAGAAATCCACCACCAGTTCTTTGGTTTTCCCTGCGTTGATCTGGAGGCAGTTCCACTGGCACCAGTCCACAAAGTCCTGCATCAGTTCTCTGTACTCTCTGTCATCCCCATCTGTGATGAGGCCGACGATTGCAGAGTCATCAGAGAACTTCTGCAGGTGACAGGTGGGTGTGTTGTATGAGAAGTCTGCAGTGTAGAGGGTGAAGAGGAACGGAACCAGGACTGTTCCCTGCGGGGCCCCCGTACTGCAGACGACCGTGTCGGACACACAGTCCTGGGTCCTCACATACTGTGGATGGTTGGTGAGATAGTCCAGAATCCAGTGTGTGAGGAGATGGTTCACTCCGGTGTGCTCCAGCTTGTCACTCAGAAGTGCAGGCTGAATGGTATTGAAAGCACTGGAGATATCAAAAAACTCACTGTACTCCCAGGTTTCTCCAGGCGAGTGAGAGCTCGATGTTGGAGGAAGATGGCGGTGTCGTCCACCCCCGATGCCAGGCAAACTGAAGTGGATCCAGCCATGGGCTCACCAGGGGGCGGAGATGAACAAGGACCAGCTGCTCTAGGGTCTTCATCAAGTGGGATGTTAGTGCCACTGGCCTGTAGCTGCTGAGGTCCTTGGTGTGCGGAGTCTTGGGCACCGGTACCACGCAGGATGCTTTCCACAGCTGTGCCACTCTCCCCAGCTTCAAGCTCAGATTGAACATGTCTTCAACAATCCCGCACAGCTGATCTGTGAAGGACTTGAGGAGCCTGGAGCTGATGCCGTCTGGGCCTGCAGCCTTCCTCACCTTGATCCTCTGGAGGTGGTTTCTCACCTGTGTTGTTGTGAGGGACAGGTTGGAGCAGGGGGGCTGTGTGCTGGAGGGTGTGGGTGGGTGGGTGGGGGTGGGTTGGGTTGATGAGGTGAGCAGTGGGGGGTGGCTGTGAGCTGAGTGTTGTAGAGGGGGAGAGGGGGGGCTGCAGCATGGAGGACCGGGCTGGGGGAGGAGCAGATGACTGATCAAATCTATTGAAGAATAATTTCAGGTCATTCACCCACTTTTGGTCCCCTGCAGCTTGGGAGTCAGGTTCCTTGTGGCCAGAGATGGTTTATAGGCCTCTCCAGACTCCACTGACATTTTTCTCCTGCAGCTGATCCTCCATCTTCCTCCTGTAGGTGTTTTTCCCCTCTCGGATTTTCCTTCTCAGCTTCTTCTGCACAGCTTTCAGCTCATCCTTTTTTCCTGTCTTAAAGGCCCTCTTCTCCTCCTTAAGGAGAGCCTTTATGTCGGGGTTAATCCATGGTTTGTTGTTGGAAAAACACTGTACAGTCCTGGTGGGTACGGTGTTTTCCACGCAGAAGTTAATATAGTCAGTTATGCAGTGTGTGAGACTCTCAATGTCCTCTCCATGAGAATCACAGAATTCCTCCCACACAATTGTCTCGAAACAGTCCCTCAGAGTCTCGTCAGCCTCGTCAGACCATCTCTTCACTGTGCGGGACACAGCTGGTTGCCTGTGCACGAGAGGTTTGTACACAGGCAGGAGATGAACCAGGTTGTGGTCGGATCTTCCCAGGGGAGGGAGGGGTGATGAAGTGTATGCCTCCTTGGTGTTGGCATTTAACACAAATCCAGTATCTTGTTGTCTCTGGTGCAACATGTAACGTACTGGGTGAAGGTGGGCAGAGTGGTGGATAGAGAGGCATGATTAAAGTCCCCAGAGATAAGAAGGAGGCTCTGTGGGTGCTCTGTCTGCAGCCTGCCTGTGACAGAGTGGAGAACATCACAGGCTGCATCAATGTTAGGGGGGAATATATGCAGATATCGCGATAACATGTGAGAATTCCCACAGCAGGTAATATGGCCTCATGCTAACGGCTAGCAGTTCATTGTCCTTGCAGCAGAGTTGTTCTTCAATAGTGATGTGCTCAGAGTTACACCATCTGTGATTCACAAACAGGGGGAGTTGGACTTAAACATCTGACCAAAAATGGGTGTTATATGCACTCCTAAGTAAATGAAACCGATGGGAGACCAGCGGAACGGGAAGGGCTCAGCCATACTAGGAACACATGTTAACGACCCTAGGGGCATAGCCTCGGATTTTGCAAGGTTACTTTTACATCCTGAAAAGATGCTGAATGACCTTAATCAGGCAAATGTGGTAAATGTATCAAATCTGCGTATAAGGTAAATTTGTGTTCCCTTTCACCAACAAAGATACCAGAAATAAAAGTGTTCTGCCTTACTGCTTGGGCCAGCGGCCCTATAGCAATATCATAGGGCAGGGGACTGAGGGGGTTGCCTTGCCTATTCCCGCGGTGGAGGGGGAAGTTGTCGGATCTCAGCCTGTTAGTCAGAAATGCTGCTGTTGGAATGTTATACAGAACCCTAATCCAATTCAAAAAATTATCACCTAGGCCTAATTCCTCCAGAGCGTAGAATAAATATGACCACTTGACCCAGTCGAATACCTTCTTGGCATTGAGAGACAGCACGAGGGCCGGGTCCTCACAGTTCTGGGTTATTCATTCATTCATTCATCTTCTATACCCCGATTATCCCTTTCGGGGTTGGGGGGCTGGAGCCTATCCCAGCTGTCAACAGGCGAGAGGCAGGGTACACCCTGAGCCGGTCGCCAGCCGACTGCAGGGGCAACATACATACACACATTCACACCTAGGGACAATTTAGAGTCACCAATTAACCTAGTGAGCATGTTTTTGGTCTGTGGGAGGAAGCCGGAGTGCCCGGAGAGAACCCAAGAACATGCAAACTTCACACAGCTTCACACAGGCCTGACCCGGGGATCGAACCGGTGACCTTCTTGCTGTGAGGCACGCGCACTACCTGCTGCGCCACCGTGCCGCCCCTAGTTCTGGGTTAGTTGGATGATGTTAAGGAGCCTCCTTACATTATCACAGGAGTTCCGGCCCTTGACAAAACCGGTTTGGTCCTCCTTGAAAATATGGGGCAGCACCTTCTCTAGGCGTAAGGCCAAGAGCAGTTTTTGGTCAGATTAAGTAGGGCTATCGGCCTGTAAGAGGCGTTGCTATCCGGGCATTTTCCTTTTTTAAGGATGAGAGAAATGTTGGCCTCCCTAAGGGATTGAGGTAGGATCCCCTTTTCAAACGAATGATTAAGCATAGACAGCAGAGGGTCTAAAAGAATACTACTAAACTCCTTATAAAACTCACATCCAAATCCATCTGGCCCTGGGGCCTTACCAGACTGCATAGATTTCAAAGCAAGTAGCACTTCCTCTCTAGTAATTGGGGCATTTAGTTGTGATTTTTGATCCTTCGTAGCTTTGGGAAGTCTCAAATCTGCAAAAAACTAACGCATAAGGGTCAGGGCATTGTCAGGCTGTTTGGAACTATATAGATTGGAATAAAATGATGCAAAGTGTTTATTAATGGTTCTGGTATCGAATGATCTAACCCCATTAGAATCAGTAATAGGAACTATATTTTGAGAATCTGCCCTCTTCTTGACAAGATTAGCAAGATATCTTCCAGGTTTATCCCCAAACTCATATAGTTTTTGCAAATTTAAGGGACTGTTCAGAGTCCTGAATCAGAAAAGTGTTCAATGAGCACGTGCAGAAAATAGTTCCTTAAGTACATCTGGACTTGGGCTAGTTATGAGACTTTTCTCCAATTCAGCTAGTCGAGATTTGAGAAGTTTACACTGTTCATTTTTCCCATGTCCTTTGGATGCAACAAAAGACATAATCAATCCACGGGAGAATATTTTACACGTCTCCCAGAGGACAGAGGGATCTGTGGATGGTGAGTTGATAGAATAAAAAATCTTAAATTCTGAAGTGAAGTAGGAAATAAATGTGTTATCTTTGAGAAGATAAGGTTGAATTCTCCGGCGCCGTGACAATGCCCTGTCCTCAGCCAGAGAGTATACCAAATAAAGAGGGGCATGGTCTGATAACACAATGTTGCCTATAGAACATAATAAAGCAAGAGACACTTTTGAGTAGGGGATGAAAACGTAATCAATTCTGGCATAGCATTTATGTGGGGCCTAAAAACAAGTGAATTCTGAATCAGTAGGGTGAAGCCACCTCCACACATCAGAATATTCAATTTCATGACATATATTCATGAACACCCTCGCTTGCTTAGATGGGGGAGAAATGTCAGATGGGAGTTTGTCACGAGAGGGATTAAGGTGACAATTGAAATCTCCTCCCACAAAAGAGTCCCCAGAGGCCTTTTCCATAAACACTGCGAAAGCCTTGGATCCTGGGTTAAATTTTAAACCCAGCGTGTTTGGTATATTCTTTTTTACGGGGTAGCGTGGTCACATGTTCAGCATGACAGAGATTTGTCCTGCTGCAGAGTGAGCTTACAAAGACTTTGACATCAAAGTTAAAGTGGTGTTTTCTAAGAGCACTTCATTAAGGGCATTTTGTAGACAAAATATGTGAAATACTTGTTTTTATTGGTGAAAGTGCAACATAGTGATTTAGATACCATATTTTGCTTTGTCTTGAACTAACTATAAGAAAAAAAGGAAAAAAACAAACAAACCCAAACTAAGCAACAACATAAAAAAATGGAAAAATGGTGGGGGGCTAACCAGGGAGTTAAAAATTGTTATTTAGTGAAGTAACTGAGATGAACTGACTACTTTATAGATCAAGTTATGAAAGACAGATTATACATGTAGTGTATGCGTGTCTGCTTTTAGCTTTTATTGTTTTGTTCATACTGTAGTCTGATTTTTCTTTTTCCAGGCCAAGCTACTCAGCTCCACAGCACTCTAAACCCCTGGGGCTTCAGACACCAAAGGCCCAATGAAGCAAAACTTTCCCTGAAGGGGAGTTATCTAGTGGGTCACACTTGGCGTTCACAGAGACCGTTCATTGGACACCCACTTTCCAACAGCCCCCCCCCAATTCTCCCTTTCCCCCTTTCCCATCCTGCTAATAAGGTTGATGGGTGTCATGTTGTCTGAGAGCATTAAGGTCAAATTCACCTATTGTGTCACAACAGGATGTCAATACCTTATTTGTACAAGCAAGTAATCTTCATGTCTTCTTAGTCTGTTTACTATCATGAAAAGTCTCTTTTTACCGTGATAATCACTGAGTGAGATAAAAATTCGTTTAGTAACAGTTATTAAGGATTTCCTGCTTCCCATCAGAGATGTCCACTTTGGAATTCACATTCTCACAGGGGCTTCATGTAAGTTTTCTTTCTGTGGTGGTGTATCTTATCTTCCAAAACAGATCCACAGCTCCATACTTCTCTTCCTTAGACTTTCAGCATGATTGTTTGAAACTTTTTATGCTGCCCATTCATCCAAAAGAGCTCTATGAATGTAAAACCTTTATCACTTGTTTCTCATTCTCTGGAGCAGGACGGGTCTTCTAAGATAAATTCAAGGGCTGATACAGTACAGTTGGGTAGGTTTTTATGGTTGACTTGAGGCTTACATTTGTGTCCAAAACACATTCAATTACAGTATATTTGTTTATATAAGTATTTATTTAATATTACAGCAGCATTAACTTAATAAAAGTGTCACCAAGGACCATTACTGAAAGCAAGCTTAAGTATGCCTGATGGTCCACTGTGGTGGACAGCTGAATTTGGCGGTGCTCCGTGAAGTTGTCTGTCGGGGCTCCTGTATGGGACAGACACAGAGAAACCTGACTGCATTCATTTGTAGGCTGCTTGTAGCCCTTTATTTTGTATTTCTTTATAGTAAATTGCACTGAAAGATCAACTTTAAGGAGTAAGCCATGACAGTGTGACAGCGTGTGTCATGCATCGTATCAAGACTCTGAGACTGAAGCAGCCTCATGGAACTCAGTCGTCATTCATTTTGTTATTTACATCTGTGCTTTTTCTACTGTCTTCCTGATGTCTTCTGTGAAAACAGTCTGTTTTTCTTGTGCTGCATCTGCAGAGGCATCACGGAGCCAGCAGTTCAAACAAGTGTGGCTCTGAACCAGCTTTCTGTGATTTTCTGAAACAATCTGTGAACCACGACCTCTTTACACAGCGATTGGCCAGGTGTACACAGTGTGAAACAAGGCAGGGTCAAACCACAATTTTTTACACAGCTGCTCACATCACTTTCTGTGTATACAACTTTGTGCAGCACAGTGAATGCACTTTGAGAAGACACTGTCCAAAAGTGTTTGTTGTTATCCCTGTTTGCACAGTTCCTCATGGCTGGTCTAGATGAGGGTGGGCCTGTTGCCCTACCCTTGAGTGTGGCCTTTGTACAACTGAGTTCATGTGAAGAATACGAAGACCTTCAGTGTCCCATTGTCCAGGCTCACATCCTCTTTTATTTATTTTTTTGTATCAATGAAAAGGATTGTTAACCAAGGTACATTGAATTATGTTATCACTTAAATTACCTCCGGAGTTTGCAGCTTCTTGATCCCTAGACAGTGATGGTATTGTTTCCTATGTTTGAATCCATGTCTGAAATGCCATGTGAGTAGTGTTTGCAGACTGTGCAGTTCTGGTTTAACAGCAGTTGGTTTCATTGTAACAGAGCAGAACAGTCATTGGCAGCAGTCAGAGCTTTTCTCTTCCTTATCATTTGGCAGACAACATTAAACTGTCTGGTCAGTGAAGCACATTTCTCCCTCCCATTCTTTTTCCTATTGAAAGGACCAGAAGTCTTCCCTTGCCCTGCAGGCCTCAAACTCAAAGACATTTGTTTTTCTATGCTTTTTCAAGAGAACTTGTAATACTTTTATTACTTTGTCTTTTCTTTGTGTGCATACTGAGACTAGTTCAATTAACATCCTCTGGTTGTGCACGTTTCTTCACTTCCTAACATTAATTCAGTGATGAGCTCTATTAAAACGTCCACCTTTCAGTCCATGGGATATTCCAAAGGGATTGGATACCAAGCAGGTCTGAAATAGGCTTGCCCTTGATATTGTATGTACCATGCTACTAAAGGAAAAGCTCTGACACTGACAAGGCTTGGTAAAAAGGAGTTTATTTGCTGAGGAAATTTAAGCTTTTGCCAGTGCAATTTAAGGACATTCAGCCACCATGTCAACTGAAAGTGACATTGGCGGGACAGATACATCACATGCTCCTCATTGGTTAGGGAAAAACAAGCAGACACAAAGCCAGGTTGAATGAATGAAATGATATGAAATGGCTGTGCAGTCTGATTATCATGCTATTTCAACTCCTGAAACTGAACCCGTGTTCTCTCAAGGTTTTTGACTTTCCCCTCTAGCCAGTAAAATGTTGTTTACATTGACTGTCTGGCATTTTGTGCTGGGCACTAGGTATACAATCGGTAAACTAGTTATCCATGTGAGCGAGTGACCTGAAATGTCCTCCCAGTGTTTTATATTGTGGGGAGTTGGTGAGAGCTCTTGGAACTCAACCATGTGGACCAGTGGACTAAAACAATGAGCTGAAATTGGCTGAAAGCTGCGTAGAGCTGCAGAATGATATGTTGGTTCTCAGTGGGATTGACTGTATTGCTAAACTTTTCACTATACACAGAGCCATTTCAAAGTTCAATCAGTGATTCAATGTTAATCATTTCATTGCTTTAGGGAGCTTTAATGACTGACTGACGCACAAAAACCAGATTCTGTTTCACACTCAAACCCTGCCGAGCTGGTAATTTGTCCATAAAGTACATGACTCCAATACCCAACACTGTCCCTGTGCAGACAGATTTGCATTCATCTTACAAAGGTGAACTGAATTAACAAGGTCACTCTGCTGACATCCAGACTCTAGAGAGTCAACACAGTAGACTTTAGAGAAGGCATCAGATGACAAGCATACAGGGCCAGATAAAAACACAGTGTTGAAAAAGAAGCACAGAGTCTGTCACACATTGATTTTTGTCTTGAGTTTGTCTTGGGACAGCTAACTGCAGACAAGGTGACTCCAGTGGTGTGAGGTGGACATTAATTTGAGACTGCGGCCTAATGACCAGATCAGGATCGCCTTAAAATCATTTGGGACTATGGTTCACTTGCCAGATGAATTAACATGTGAGATTTAATTTGAGAGAGTAATCCATGAGATTACAAAATGTCATTCCAGTTAATGTTGAGCAATATCTACAGTAATGCTTCCTTTGCATTTGGCAGCATTTTAAATCCTTAATGCAGAACATGGAGCTTGCCTTCAGCTGCAGCTACGAGGGAACAACGCATGGTACTACTGTCACTCAAAGATGCTGAGTAGACTGCTTTGTCATGGCCTAATTCCTGTAAAGCTCCAAATTACCTAATGAATATGCACCACTGACAGAATTAGGGTCAGTGCCTGTCAGTACAGTCAGTATCATAGTGGTTTGGGTGGTGTATGAGCAGAACAGCACTGCAGGGTTTCTCAGTATTTCAGGTGATTGTCTTATGTTCTCATTCAGTGTGTCTTACCATGTGAATGTTGATTAAGATGACTCACCAGCATTATCACCAAGTATAAGCATTCAGTAATAAGATGTATCAGTCCCCGAGTCCCACAATCATGTAAAGGTGCAATCTACCAATTTTCCACATGAAATTCAGTTTATTTGCCACAAGGAGTGATATAATGTATGTCTTCTGTAAGACTAAAGGGGACTGTCTAAAGTTTGAAAAACAACCTTAATGGTGTCATCAGGGTTATCTCAACTATGGCTTGACACTTAGTCTTAAACAGAAAAGTCTGCATTACAAACTAGAGGTATGAAGTTTGAAAGAAGTGGGTATTGAGGAGGCTGAATTTTTGAATATAGTGGAGCGTTTAGCAGTGAAAGAGCCAAATATTTCCCTTAGGGATAGGTGGAGACCAAAAACAAAACTGAAATGAACATACTTGGATGCATCAGGAGGACACAAACACAGCTCCAAATGAATGCTACTGTTACTCTGTCTGCTTGATGAGTAAATCATCAGCTGTCTGCTAACGTATTCACCATGTCAAATTCAAATGTGATGTCCGTGTTGAGTTAAGAGCTTGTTTCTGCTGCTACTTTGTGGCTAAAAAATCAGTTATTGCAGGTTTCAGGTACCAGGATGGAAAGATGACATATACCTACAGTTTTCCCACAACATGAAATCCATCCTGTCTCTGGTTTTAATAAGGCTAATTTTATAGCCTGTCTTTCTGCCACTATATTTCACACTGGTGTCTGATTTGAAATTGCTGCTTGTCTAGAACAGAAAGTCACAAGTCCTGCAGTCTCACATTTTTTGCTATTCAAGCTCTCAGCTCTTCTTAGCTTTTCACATTACTTTTAGTGTTTGCTAAGGAAGAGCTCCATGTCTTTATGAGAGGACTTTTTTTTTCTTTGTCAAAAGGTCTGAGCTGTGGGTGGCCACACTTGGATAAATTATTCATGGAGAAAAAATGTAGAGGGAACTCTTAATGGAGCTTGTCCTTCATACCTACCAATGAGAGCATTTATTAAAAAGAAGTTTTCTTTATGCACAGATGCCCCCAAACTGCAATTATTTTGGCAAAAAACAGAACAAAATCATATTTGGTATTAAAAGTGACTGTTTTTGTCCATTTTTAATTTGTCGCTTTGATGGATGCCATGTGAAAAACAGTTATTCTTAGGCTTGCAGGTTAAGAAAACAATAGAAATAATACAATTGGAAAATGTCTTGGCCTACTGCCTAATGAATAGTGAAGGAGGATGTAGTGATTGCACACCCAAACATCCACTTTATAGGCTCATTCCATCTACCAGGTGTTCCAAATGAAATGAAATACTGATTAGAAAACATCTTTTTAGTTCCAGTAAGCCTGAGGATGTTAACAGTAGCTGGTTTGACTCAGAATTATTCTCTTATCTTCCAGATACAGACATGACTTTTAACTGGCTCGTCATTCAAACACACAGAAAATCCTATTCAATATCAAAAACACAACTTGTTAAGGTTAAATTGATGTGTATCTTTGCTTAAAAAGCCCCTCTCTCAGCCTTGTTTCTAAGAACACATCATACCTTAACTTAAGCAAAGTGCAAACTTTGCAAACTCTGTAAAATACTCACCTCTTATCGACACATAGTTTCATGGTAGCAAATGTCCAACAGCCTTTACTTGACTTAAGTTTTGACTAAGTGTCATGAAAAATGATACGGCTTCAGAGGAAAAATATGACTAAACAGGTGTGTTACAGAAATGATCAGCTGTGGAGAAGAAGCTTTGGTGGAACAGTCTCCCCAGCTTCTTGAATCAGGATGTAGCATTAGTGGGCTGTCACAAGCAAGACATTATTTAGAAGAAGGCTTGTTTTCACCAGAGAAAATGACTGCATGCTCCTAAACAGCTGTGCAAGGGAAAGCAGCATGCACCACCTGCCAGATTTTATAGCCACAGTTCAACTTTGACCTCGAAGAAGGCTGACATCTCTGGGGCGGGTCCAGTGGCATTCTGGCTCACAAGGGGTGAACATTTATGGTGCCAAATTTGACAGCAGAGATGCATGGGAATCCAGAGTTTTCTGTCTGTACCCTACGATCATACTGTGGCTTTACTGGCAAAAATAGTCACGCAAACGTGCAACATGTTGTGGATACTAGGTTATGATTTGTTTTGTCTCTTTACCTATATATTCTGCATTCTAGTTTAAAGGCCCTGCATACCTACACAGGTGCTTTCACTCATTTTACATAATTAGACCTCTGCTCAGGATGAAGTTTGGTGGAGCTATGCTGGAATGATATGAGGCCTCCAAAGCTGATTAAGCAACAAGAATGATAAAGGTGCTGTACAAAAAACTAAAGGAGGATCAGATGTCAATTGAGCACATTCTGCACACAGTCCAACTCTAATCAGGCTAAATAAGTGAAAATGCCTGTGTGAGTGAGGCATCTAGTGAGTATCTAGATGTTATCAGGATATGAGTCATTTGAAAAGTGGAAATAAGGTTGTAGATGGCAATTGTAGTTGACTGATTGTGCTACTTTGTGTATGATGAGTAGTGTTCATGCCATGATATAAATATATGCAAATGAAGTGCCTGAGATTAAGGGACTAAAGCATGCACCTGGCACAAACTATGCATTTTATAATATCTTGTATGAAAGCCTGGTTAGTGATGTGCTTCTGCTGACAGAGAGTAGCACTGACAAACCGTCCCTGCCTTACCAATCAGAGTAGGAGGAAGATAATGAAGACAAGACATGCAAAGAATCATCCAGTCAGTGAGCTGTGGGTTTGTGCGAGCATGTCTTTCTGTTGTTGCAAACGCTGTCAGAAATAATTGACAGGCGAGATGCCACACTTAGACAGAGGATTAGTTTCAGCTGAACCCACCAGCATTTTCAGCACAGCTTTCCGGGACATTTATGTCAAAGGGTCCCAGATAAATCTCTTATTTATTAGTGTTTGTCACAGTGAGTCAGCATGCCGTGTTGGGGGCAGGGCGACTCGTCCCTCTTCTGTCTACACGGTGGTGGTGACATGCCTCAGCAAAATACTTATTCCATGGCAGGCAATTGCACAGATGCACTGCAGAGGACGTAAAGAGAGCAATTATGAAACCCTAGCCTCAATAAAGTTAGCACTCTTCTCTCATTGTCTTATCTTCCTTGTTTCTGGAGTGCCAAGTGATTAGGATGTACAGCTGCTGCCAAGTCAACAGTGCAATTAAAATAATAGTTTCCAGTAAAGACGTCAAGTGGATGTATGATGATAAGTCAGTCTGAATAATTAAAACTGCAGACACGGAAGCAGCTCTGGTATTTTTACTATTCCACTTGATTTGGCTTACAACCATTAACTGACATTTTAAAGAACTGAGTGATGTATTAGCATGGAGTTGTAGTTTGTAGACTTCCTCTTCACTCCTCATTTATATGATGTTCGCCATGTAGGATTCATAGAGCTTTTGATAGAACTTTCTGTTCATTCTTAGTATTTTTCTACTGTATTTTTACAGTATTAGTACTGTTTTTTTACTTCCATCCTAAAGACCTCATTGAGGGTTCTCATGTCTTCCCTTATTGTTTTTCATGGAGCCTATTTAACAGGACACCTGATGGCCAAGCTGGGACTGGGGGCACAAATTGGATCAGGGATCAAGTCCTTGATGTATTTACTATGAATGTATTTGTCTGGAAAATGCATTTAAATGAGAAATCTCTCAAGAGGATTGGCCCAAAAGTGGAACAGCACTGAGAAAATCCTCTGAGCTCTGCTGAATGACAGTCTGGCTGTTTCAGTGGATTTCATTCACCATGTGGCAGTATCAAAAGCACCACTACAGTGTAGATGTGCATATTGATGTTGTACTATTTTAATAATAAACAAAATTTACATTTAGAAATGCTCAATTTTAGTTTTTTCGCAACATTCTGCTGAAACCTAAATCCTTAACAACTGATTTTATATTTCCAGGCTTCCAGAAGTGTTTTCTGCTGCAAGACACTGCAGTTTCCAGTAAACAGTCCTCTGCTGGTTATTGCACTTGTGTCATGCAGCTTAGCTGATAAATACAGACTGTCAGCATATTTTGCATGAAGTGTTGCTCATTGGTTAGTCACACCTGAGTTAGCCAGATCATTTTTATCTGAAAGGGGTTGTGTGATATTACTGATTTTTACTGGTCACTGTCACTCCGTACCCTTTAGTTCCCTTGTGTACATGTAGAACCCTGACTGTCTATGTCCACGTGAAGGTAATGGCTCACTTAAGGCATTAGTTACAGTGTGGAAGAATATGTGATGGATTGATGGATTAATGGCTGGATTTTGTTGAGCTTTGTTTTTAGTGCTCATGGATTCACAGCCAGAAAAATTAGTGTGTGCAAGAGTAATTTAAGCTCTGTCACTTGAGTTATGCTTTCTCTGATTAGATGAAGAAGTTTACACATCAATTAAAATAACTACTCTTACCTTACTGTTTCAGTTGTATCAGTAGAGTGTGTAAGAATGTAATTGCTGTCATTTTTCTCTCTCCAGTCGGCTCATTTTTCAGTGTGGTCATTAAGATTCACATCTCACCTTCTATTGCATTATCTTCTCTGGTAATTCACTGAGCCTGCTGGCCTCATAGTGAGCTGTTATGAGTGGGTGCCTTATCAGATTTTAGCCGACTAATTATCAAAACAAGTTTTATTACCCATCTCTACTCGAGAGCTTTCAAATCAGCTTCAAGGTCATTCATCTCTTTACTTGGTTACGTTGTCTAAAGCTCCAAGTGACTCATATCCTAATTTGCTCCTGCCAGTCTTGTACTCACTGGGGACAAAATAATCAATTAAATGGTCAGTGTTTAGGATTTAATGGCATCTTACAGTGAGGTTGCAGGCCTCACCTCAGCCCTCCTTTTCCACACGTATAGGAGAACCTGTAGTGAAGAAGCTAAGAGCAGCTGTCTAGACCCAGTGCTTGGTTTGTCCGTTCTGGGCCACTGTAGAAACATGGCAGTGCAACTCAGTGGAAGAGTACCCACTCCCTCTGTAGATATAAAGAGCTTATTCTAAGGTAATGAAAACACAACTATTCTTATTTTCAGGTGATTATACGCTAATGAGAACATACCTATTAATACTACATTCGATTTCTGCCAGTAGATCCCCCTAAATCTTACACAATGGTCCTTTAGAACTTGAGAAAGGAATATGATCTGCTTTCGGGCTCCCATTGCATACTTTTGTGGGCGGGTTGAAGGATAAATGGTTTCTACTGCACACAAAATTGTATTTTAATGAACTCATCTCTGGTGATGATTCCCACTTAGGTTTCAGTGTAAGTCTCTCATTAATCTTAACTGTCACTGTCACATGAAGTCAGCCTCATCGGGGACAAAACTCATGATATTGTGTGATATTACCGAAGGTCTGCAGTCATGTAGCAACAATAGCTTTGTTATTATTACATTATTCACATGCTGATCAAATTCCCCCAGTTTGGCCTGTTGGTGTCTTGATAATCCAAAATCTGCTTTTACTGTGTGCGCTTTATGTAAAGGTGTATTCCACTTTCAGAGTGCAAATATTTGTACAGTTTAAATGAATATATTCTACCAATGCATTGGTTGATTTGAGTTGTCATCTTTCAAACCCATTATTCTGCATAACTGCATCTTTTTCCTGTTGCACAATGTATGAGTTGTCAAAGTGAATTCATCCTATGCACGAATACTGACATGTACTGCTGAGTGGCTCTGTGCAGTCTTTTGCTGGCAGCGTCACATATTCTGCTGCCTGTGAGATTAGCTGTCTTGATGCTAACCCAAATGTCGTCTAGTTTGTCAAATCCTCTACTTCATCTCCTGAGACCCAACCACATGCCAGTGTATTAACCAGGCTTCTATGACTAACAGGGCTTTCAAACCAAACACAAGCATGGCATTGCACGGAGGAAGGCTATTGTTTTCAAAGCAACTTCAAAGATAAGAGTTTCTGAACATCTGCCTTGATTTTCCACTGGGTTCTGTATGGCACATGGTTAACTGAACTCAACTCTATCTCATGCAAACTGTCTGCTCTTATAATGACTGGTAGCAAGAGTATGTGTGAAGGATCAGCATTCAGCTAAGCATCATTTATTGGCTTTAAATCTGAGGTCAGAGTTACCTGGAAACTTTGTTTGGGCAGAACTTACAGAGCCTGTTGTTTTAAGTCATAAGTCATTAAGTAACTTATTTTACACAAGAATAATTGTTGTTTTGCTTTTGCTTCCAATTTGATGAATGATGCTATTGACTATAAAGAAAAAAATTTGAATGGTAATGGGTGGAACATCCTGACATGAAAGATGATCATTTGGACTGCACCCTGAATGTTGAGAAGTCAAATCTTATTTAATCTGTTGAATCACTGCACATTTTTAGCTGTGGCATTGCACTCACAGCAATGCAGGATGACTGCATGACAGACAGAGTCTTGACTCAAAAACTACAAAGCTCTAAGTGAAATGGAGAAGTGTGACCGAAACGGAGGCAGAACAGTGTGACTCGTTTCTGTTGGCTGTGATGCTTTGCCTCTGGTTATGAATGTTAGCCAAGTCGGCTGAACTGCCCGTGAACCAGATGCTGGTACTGCCTCCTCTGCTGCCGTCCTGCGTGACTGACTTTTTAGCTGACAGAGCAGTCAGAAGCCTGACAGGAGAGTTGCTCCATGGTGTGCTAGGATTTTAGAACTGAAGCACCAGGAGGCACACTTTTTTCATCTTTGACTTTGCCTAAGTGGGATGTTTTCATATTACAGATGATGGGCAAAGGCATTAAAATGGGAGTCTGACAGATAAAAAGTCAGCTTGGACAATTCTGATTCAAATACAGCCCTAATAAGAGGACATAAGCTTCAACATTCTATGTCTTCAAATGTTCATATGAGGATTCTACCGACTGTAGCAAAGACATTTCTCCGCTCACTGCAGCTTGTATATTGTCACTGACTGTGGCAGGAAGGCTCAAATGTTGATGAGACTATGCAGAACAGGTTGACAAAACCAGAGGAGTTGAGTGTGGTTCTAGCCTCATTTGGGCATGACTGATACAATATGTAGCCTATAGGAGGTGCTGTTTCCAGGTTATTGCTCCAATGTGCTGCTCGCTAATTTAGGAAGGATTTTCTTATGACAACAAAAAGTAATAGTGAGTTAAGCCAAGTGGTCTGTCTGGCAGAATCATTATTAAAGAGAAAAGGGTGTGTGAGCATGTTTTATTGTTTACAAATGTCTATGTCAATAACTGCAGATATTTCAAAACATTTTACTAGCAGTCTTCAGTGATGTGTGAACAGTGCATTTTTCAGACTTTACTAACATCGTCTGAGGTTGCATATCTGCTAATGCTGCTTTAGTTGAATGGTGAAACATACACATCTGCTGGCTGATAAAATGATTTTCTGTCCTTATTTTCTGATCATCCCTTTGAATTACTTCAGTTTTGTTTCTGAGAAATCATGTCTTGTCCATCAATTCCAGTCCAAACAAAAGACGCCCAAATCAGAGTGGTGGCACATTCAAACTGCTTAGTGTTGAGTTTGTGAATAAAACAGAGCACCATAGTTGCTGCATTCCTCCAAAGTTGACCCAGAGTCCACACCAAATTTGATTGAAGCTGCAGATTGTGTTGATGCAGGAGGTGTCAGGTTTTTGTGTGGCTGTGTGGCTGACCTCAGAAGTTGTAGTTAACTTCTCCCCTGAAGTTTATGTACACAGGTGCACACCATTGACTTTTCAACAAAGAACTAGACATGCTCATCTTTTGCATACATGATTCAGAGGAGTTTCATGCGGATCCAAGCTGCCCTATTCCAGCCACTGATCCCTCCCTTTAAAGTTCAGCTAGCCTTTCAGCACAATAACTGTTTGTCTAATTCTGATGATCTGCTTTAAACATGAATATATATAATGTGGTAATATGTCATGTCAAGTAGAATTCACTAGAATGCTTAAGCACTGTGATTACTGCAGAGTTAAATATCAGATATTCAGAAGTCAATATGAAGTTACAATATGAAACGTACACCGAACGAAATTTCGTTTGCAACAAGTTCAACCATGTGCTGAGCTTGTTGCAAATGAATTTTCTACTGAATGACAATAAAAGCTGTCTAAGTCTGTCTAAGTGTTGACCAGGAAACATATCAGTTTTCTGGTGGAATTTAGTGGTTCAATTGGAAATATTGCACGCAGGAATTGTTTGTGGCCTTATTTGTGTTATCTGTCAGTTAAGATAACAAATATCTCATAGAATCAACAAACGTGAGCATTTCATGGCATTACATATGTCAATGATCACCAAACAATCAAGCAAGAAATATACAGTTTGTGTGAGGTTGATTGCAAATGTATACATACATACAATGTAACAGTAGCAATAGTTCATAACTGAGGCAAAGCCCATTTTTTCACTTTGTCTTACACAGAAGCAGCAAATTAAACAAGGAATGCGAAGCAGAGCTGTTTGGTTAGTATTACATATAATGTCTAAAGATATATACAACTGCATTTTGTTACTGTGTTGAAAACATCACTGCTGCCAATGTGAATAGAACGGAGAGAGAAGGGCCCATGGAGAAGAAACCTCAAATATTGTTGCTACAGATGAAGTCTGCACGCTGCTCCGCTTGTCCTGCTGTCAGGTGGTAAATTAAGTTTGTAGTGGAGAAGTTCTGTAGTGATTTAAGGCTCTCTATGTATCAGCAGAACAAACTTTACAAGTTGCTGCTCTGCTGTCCATATCAGGATCCATGGCATGCCTGCATACTGCCGACATTCTGCTTGGCAGTCACAAACACTGCAGAAGAGTGTTGCAGACTCCATGGAAAGTTGAATGCTGTTGCCAGGGGCTTCAAACACTGGCTCTGAAGTGCCCATGAGACGTCATTACCTAATTTACATATCAATATGTTTGAAAAGTGGTGCTTTCAGTTGATGGGCTACACTGGATGGGCTATGGCCATCAGGCATTCTTTGTTTGGGAAAAATAATCGATTCACTTAAGAATTGTGATTTGTCTTTACTATGATTTTGAGTCAATTCACAAATGCCCAACATAAATTTTATTAATGAAGTTGGTTAATGACGTTATGTGGATGGAGCAAGCATGGCGGAACGTCAGCGGGGGCACTACAACAGGGTATTCTGTGACTTATGAAGTATTCTGTTAATATAACATCCTGCTGGGGTTGGGCGATACAGCCAAAACCGTTTGTCATGGTATCTCACGCTCAGAGATACCATCACTTGATTTACTTTTTTTAAAGGAAAAAAAACTTTGTATTGTAGAATCTGCCATCCTCTCTGCAATGCATGCTTGATAATAACTGCACAGGAGTGAGTTTCTCCATGTTGCTCCAAATGTTGCCCTGTTCCCTCATTTTTGGCCCTTAATCACAATTGGTCAGTCTGAACACCAGCTCCTGTGTAGTGTTTTAGCCAGGCTGGGCACATGGATTTCAACATCTGATGGATTACCATGAAATCTTGTCGGTAAATTCACAGTCCCCAGAGGATGAAGTACGGACTTTCCTCCAGTGCCACTACTGGAGGGTAGAAATGTCTCAACACCTAGGGTCACCTAAAGTCAATTTTCATACATAAGATGTAACACCAGTCCTGCCGCCTGTTTTTATTTGTAAGCCAACTTTTATGTGGTATCCTCATCTGAAATCATATTTAGAGTGAAGCACAGACAGGATGTGTTGATTTAGTATCAGTTGCTTTCCCCAACATTAGCTTCCTGCAGCAATTGAAACTGAATAAGATGGGAAACTGAATGACTGCTGGAATAAAGTGATAAATACGGCAGCATTAAGCACAGAGGATTGCTGGTGCTCTGTAAATTCAGGCCTGGCAGGCTGCCACAACTAGCTAAATGTAATGGACCCGCTGCTTTGTATTTGATAAGGAACTAGGACAAATTGCTAATAGCTGTACAGTTTAGACAGCACATGAACTTACTGGCTGGCTGATTTTTTTGCTTATCACTTTTGAGAACTAAATTGAGACTTAATCTAAATGGACAGTTAGTACTGTAGCGGGAAATTCCCCAAATTGGCAACGGTGACAATAAATACAGTTAACACAGCACAAGAACATTTCACTTGGTCTGTGATGTCCTGCATTATTGCACAGATTTTAATGAGTAAATGAATAACTGATGGATTGCAAATTACAGCTTTGATCATTTTCATACCAATGGCTAATCTGTGCTCAATAAGACTGGTGGTGATGATAGCAGGAATCAAGAAAGGTCACTTTTTTGGTCCGGTGACTTTTCTCACTCTCAAACTGCTTTTGCTTCAGTCATGAGGAAAGGAAACAAAATATGCCAGCAGTGTTCATTCGGCCCTATTATAGCAGTTCTATCCGCATTAAGTCGTAGCTGCAGAGTCTTCCTTTGGAAGAAGTCACGTAAGTGAACTGTGCCATCCTAGTATTGATTTCATGTAGAGGGGTTTGTGTGTATTTACATGGCTCACTTGTGTACTTCAGAGCTGTGGGCTTCCCAGTGAGTTTAGCATGAGATGGAAGCTGCTGGGAGAGAAAATGCAGTAATAGCAACAAGATGCCATGAAGAAGCTTGAAGTAATACAGACTTCAAAAGTCATCCGTGTGTCTTGTCATATACAGTGTCTTTTTGGCTTCTCATATGATTGAGTTCATCTTTTCATGAAAATGTGAGGTTTAATCAAATTTTAGTTCAATACATTTTATTCTCATTGTTGTCATTTTTGATTTTAATGTCTGCTGAGAATTCTAAGACTACAGCAGCCTCCATCTTTGATGTGTATGGTTACCATGGCTACAAGTATTGTTCTCATCTATTGCGAGGTGAGTAGAAAGGCTCTGTTTACTTGTTTCGACCAGACGGTAAGGTTTGTACAGCGTCCATGTGACTCTGCTGTGTGAACAGTCACTCCCTCACTGCTCCCCTTTGTTCATCCTGACATCTGAAGGTAACCTTAATGTTATACCCACATACAGTATGGACCGTGTTGTTGAGCTGCATGTGTCTTAGGCACCCCCAGCAGTTGTGTTGCTGCTTTTTGTCTACAGCATTATAGATTTAGTCTAAAATTTTGTTGATAAATTCACAATAAATCTCTTTAATAATGTTACTGAAATACAAGATTTAAGGTAAATCATCTTCTAAAGACATCTTTGGTGACACAGTTGTTAGGAGGATACAGTGTTTGTGATTCCACAGATACCTGCTGGTCAGTGAGATGACTTTGCATTCAAAGAATTTGTTCACATTTACTTTTGATTTATTGACGAAAGATTTAATACATGTTGTCATACTTTGTCATACTTCCTGACTCAAACCTGTGGTAAGTCATGGTCTTGGGAAAACTTTGTTTTCAGTTATGCTCCCGTCCTGATGAGAAACAAGGATGTTTACTGTGTAGAGACTCTTCAGTCTTGATTTTTAATCTCCTCTGAGCCGAGGAGCCTCTGTCCTCTTTCAAGGTCAGCCATTTTATGGGTTTTCTGCCGCATCAGGTATTTGTGGGGAGCTTAGCCTGCTTTGCCCTGCCTGCCTGCCTGCCTGCCTGCCTGTCTGCCTGCCTGGCATACACAAACTCACTTCCTCTTTTAACAAATGCACGCACTTGATTCCCTCTACATGCAATAACAAAAGATGTGTATTTTTATGCCCACAGTGTAAGCATGCAGGCACTGCCACACAAAAACGCACTTAATATCAGATGTGTTGAACTCATGTCTTCCTGCATGACAGCTGTTTGTGGGTGATATCAGACCAGGAGTTTACTGTAGCCCAGGATATGAGATGAATTTCAACATGGAGCCTGTGTCTGCGTCCACCACTCATCCTGCCTTCATGCTCATGTCACACCACTCAGCTGTTCATAGCAGTTGATATCACCATGTGCTGTAGTTGTCTGGTCAATACTGTGCTGGTTTAAACCAATCAACTTTTGTACTGCACCACTGAGCATAATAGACTGTCTGTTCTTATGTCATGGACGATCACAGGTCAAAACAAGGTGATGAATTGGTTTGTGAGTGGTCCAGAGGGAGCCTTAATCACTCATGATTGCTGCAATTTTTAGAACAAAGTTCCCTGAATCACTTTGAATGAAAAACTTAAACTTTTAAGCATTCAAGAGGAGTTCCTGTTACAGTTAAAAACAAATAAACATCTGTTGTAGAATACATACATTTTATTTGCTGGATCTGTTATCTGCTCATGTCTGAGTCTTTTGTTATAAATAATATGTATGTGATGCCTTTTCTGACTAAACTGCACATCACACAGAGCCTTGGGGCTTATGTATGCCCAGCAAGTCTCAGATGGAGAACCAGCTGCTTCAGTGTGGCCTGTGAGGATCCTCTCCTCCCACGCTTTCACTCCTGCCCCCACCTCCCACCACCCCTCCATCTCTCTCTTCTTGGCGGCATCCTCGTGGGATTAAAGCACATAGCCATTGACTGGCACAGAGCAACGGGCTGTATAGACTTTTCTCTCCTCCCCTGTTTTATTGGGTCATTCCTGCTGTGCTCCTGTCATCTATTTTCGTCCGCTGACAACGTCACATTTGGATTTCATTGGGAAGTTGTCATGTGGTGCATCGTATTATAGAAATAATACCTGAGTGGGCTGCTGCGATTATGGGTACACTGATGATTCAGTGGATAGGAGATGAGCACTGTTGATATTCCCAAAGTAACCTTAATCACAGTTAATGTGTGTTTTAAATGACAGATAACAATGCATGTACTGTGTGAAACGTAGTGTGCATGCATAAGAATGACAGTAAATTAGGTCACAAGAAGGTACGTGAACTGGTTGTCTAGTTAGCAGTAAACTACTAAGTGATATTAACCAGAGTCTGGGAGAAAGGTCAGTTCTAAATAGCTGGAGAACTGTCCCTTTAATGTAATTACATGTGCACTTTAGAAAGAATTTTTTTCTAATTTGAAAGAATTATCTGATTAAGTGTGTAGTACAGTACAGGAACCAACAATTTTAATCATTGATTTATGTCATTTTTCAAGCAAAAATTCCACACTTCCCATTCTTCCAGTTTCTCAAATGTAAGTTTATCATTTTGTGCTTCAGGAAATTGTTATTGGGAGGTCCACAAGTTCGCTGCTGCTTACATTTGCTGACTTAAAGCAGTTCAGGGAACACCATAGTGTTCCTCATGTTTGTCAGAGCAAAGTCTTAAATCTTATAGTAAGGTTTGCATAGCAAGCTTGTATTTTTAGGACGTATGGGACTGTGTTGTCTTAAAACCTGGGTGGAGAATTGCTAGACATGTATTGGACGGTTGAGGAGGGAGACTTCAGAGAACACAGTCACCACAGGGCAGCAGGGCAGCCAATGCTGGTGTTTGTCTGGTGATTCACACTGGAATGTGTGTGCCAGAATCTCCATGTGTTAACACCGAAGTGGAATCCTGCTCTGCAAAGCTCCATCGGCATGACTTATTTGATTTACAGACTATACATACAATTAATGATTTTTTTTTCTTCCTCTCCCCGTACCCCCCACCCCAACCCTGTTCTTCTCATCCTGCTCTCATGCAATCTTTGCACTCATTTCCCTTTTTTCACCACTCATCGTTTTCAGTCTTCTCCTCTCTCTCATTATTCCCCACATTCCTCTTTCCTTCTGCTTTTCTCCCTGTCATCCTTCCTCTTGCCTCTACATGTGATTTCTTTTATCTCATTCGTCTTTCTCCCTCCTGATCTACCTCTTCACATCTCCCCCCTCCCTCCGCATCCCCTCCCTCTTCATTTCTTTGGCAGACTCCTCATTGCAGTGAGTCAGTATCATGGAGGCAGGCAGCGGGGCTGCCGCAGCGGTGGGGAGTTCAGCACTAGGACTGCTGGGAGCCACAGCCACGTCCAGCCATGACATCTTGGACAGGTAAGAGCACAGGAAAAGCCTGGCACACACCCTCGGGAATGGTGGGAAGGGGAGGAAGAGTGTGGACCACACCTTGGGTTGTGGTTTGATGAGCATGCTAGTTTGTTTATAGTCAGAATAGGGGGCATGGAGAGTGTGTGAATGTGAGTGTACATGTGCCTGTCTTCAAATCCTCTGTATGCGTGTGTGTGTCTTCCCCTGTATCATTGCTCTCCCTGTATGTGAGGCAAATGCTCAAGTTTTGACAGCAGGAGAATCTGGTTTGTGCATATAGCAGTGCCAGTGTAGAGTGCTGGAGTGTGTTGATGATAGAAGTGGGGTATTACTTGGCTTCCTCTATGCCTCAAGGAGAAATGACAGCAGGTTATGCGCATGCAGCGGATGAGGGGGAGGCATCGGTAGACGTGCCTGAGCGCTGTAGCTGAGCCGATAGGGTGAGTTTGCACAGTCACCACCCCACCCCCCATTTAACCCCCACCCTCATGCCATCAGCCCATAGCAACTGGGCGACAGCCATCACTAACCATTACTGCTGGAAACCCCTCATTCAGATTTCTTTTACTGAGGGAGCCAGTCAGCTCCCAGCTCTAACAACCACAGCCTCCACGGAGGGGCTGAGTGTATCAGCTTTCAGCTAGTTACGTCATTGCTACATCTGTACACCCACATGCCTGTGCACTGTCATCACACACACGCACACACACACACACACACACACACACACACACCCTCAAGCATGTATATTCACAAAACACACATGGACTTGTATCCAGTACACATGCCTCACAGGGATGTTTTAGGACAAACATTGCTGTCACACATGCAGGCGATCAGCACACTGACAACAAACAGCCATTAATCTGTGTTGTTAGGGGTGTGTTTCCCTGTGCATGGTGCGCTCTCTCGTCATCTATCTGTCTACATTACAGTTGTTACTCTCTATGCCAATGAGGGATAACTAATCTCCAACACCTCCTGGGGATCTCCTTTGACACATTGTACAATCAGAGATGGAAATTAACTCTGTGACTCATTTGGCTGTCATTTCCTCACTATATCTGTTAGTCACCACTCACATTCTGACTTCACCTGCCTTCTTTATAATACACTCAAATATATGTCTACATGTGTACATGTTCTCATGCCTTGCAACCAGGTAGCCAATGGATTCTCTCCCCGACATTATTGCTAAGGCAGCATGATGTGGGTTTGTTCCCACTGCTGGATTAGAAGTGTGTGTGTGTGTGTGTGTGTGTGTGTGTGTGTGTGTGTGTGTGTGTGTGTGTGTGTGTGTGTGTAACTGACTATATACTTGTGTGCATCTGACGCTGTTTTTGCAAATGTGTGCTGCTGTATGTTATCTTTTTTGGAGAGTGGGGGGGGGGGATTACAGTTAAGGCTGTTCATCCCCTCCACCTGCCCCTTGCACATCGCCCCCTCCGGTCCTGAACTAGGTCTAAATCCTGCACCGGGGTTACCATGGCAGCAGCAGCTTAGCATACATTAGACAGCAGCCCAACATTACTACTGAGAGAGAGTGAGCCAAAAGAAGAGAAAGGAGAAAAAAGAAAGACAGTGAAGAGAAAGATAGAGAAGAGAAACAAAAAACAAAATAGAAAAGGATGTTTCTCTCTGTGAAATAGTTTGTAGATGATGTCATGTACAGTGTATATAGGAGGGTGTGTGTGCTCAGTCTGTTACCCATTGCAGTAGATAATTTTTTTTTTTTTTTATCAGCGATGATGGGGAGGGTGTTTGGCCCAGGCTAGTGCATTAGGAAAGTTGTCCAGTAAATCTTGGTGGACAGGGCTGGATCACAGGATCAGCAGCCAGACCTGAGGACAGGGGGCTGGGGACACAAAGCCCCAAGGAGGTGTAGGAAAGAGAACGAGAAAGAAAATGCTGTAAAACTATATACTGTTTGTGATTCCCTAATCCAGTCAGACACAAAAACAGACAACAGAACAGTTCTGTGCAGAGGAGGCCCTCACCAGCAACCGAGCTCCTGAATCTGTAACTAAACATATCACGCAGCATCGAATTTGAGCTACACACAGGCTGCAAGGGGTGCAGTATTCCATGTGCTTGTACAAGCAGTTGATTGGACATAAGGAATTTGTTGTTTTAAATTAAACTGGCAGTAAGCCAAGCAAGTTGTCTCTTTTACTTTAGGCTAGAGGCTTCGGACTACGAGGTGAATTATGTCTGTATTTTTACATTGGTAGTCATTCTGATTTCTTTTTTCCCTATTAGTTTAGTCATGATGCGACTGCACCTTGCTTGTAATGGTTAGTCCTGCACAGCATGTGCAAACAATTGTATAATGTGATCTGTGAGGAGCTTTGTCAAGTCTGAGAAAATAACTGTGATGATGTCATAGTGATGTCATTACTAATTTTTTTTCAGTTTGGAGATGACAAATGTCGAACAGAAATTCCTACACTACAAACTGACAGTGTGGATTTATGGGCATTTACCAGGCAGGGAGGGTCTGATGAAAGATGCTACAGGCGTAGACACCCCTCTGTAGTACTCTGTGGATCACTGTCGCTTTGAGCTCGATAGCTTTTGCTAACACATAGTGGAAAAATTCAAGGTTTCAAAGTCATCACTTTGAATGTTAAGGTGTTTGAAAGAGGATGATAATAGCAGATAACTATAGTTTCATTTTGTGGTTATGACACAGTAAAGAAAAAAATTTGACTTTTAATGTTAAAACTCAAATTAGCTGGCGCCTTTTAAGGCATAAGCAGCACTGTTGAGAGAGAGAGGGTCAACCCTATAACTCTCTCTGTATGGCTCTGGGAATAACTTAGATTTGGTCGATTAATATAGCAATTAATTTACCCCAAATAAATGTAACAAACACAAGCTCAAACTGTTATGAAATTAATAATGATAATAATAATAATTAACCTTATATGTCTGAAGACTGATGTGAAAGATACTGGACCTCAAACTCTAAAAGTATTGCTCTGATTGATAGTTTCATGTAATTACTGTATGTCACAGCAGCTCTTTCCCTGAACTGGACAGTCAGTATTTTACTCAAATACTTATAACTTAAAATGGTTCTGACATGGATTTATTTAATCAAAGGTATAATATGCAGTTATGATCATCACTGGAAAATGTATTTTTGCATCAGTTTGGCCAATGAAAATTCCTGAAATGATTCACAGACTGTCACAACAGTCCTTAATTTAAGCCATTTTTCCCACTCATATATGTCATTGAAAGGGAACAGAAAACATAAAACAGACAAATAGCAAGTTTAGATGGTGCATGATACAACGTCACATTACTGTAACAGCAGTGGTGCTGAATTACATTTACATGGGGTCGATGAAGAAAGATTTATAAAATCAATTTTAAGTGACTACTACTAAAAGAAATGTGTTTCACATGTTGATCATCCTAATTTGAGAGGGGACAAAAATGAAACAGGACAGTGTGTGTTCCTGTGACTGCAGCATTGACAAAGTGTTCCAGGATTTTTTAGTATTCATGCATAGCAGTTCTTATAGAGCACAAATTGTTGGGTCTTGTCTAAAATACACTTAAGATGATAGTGGGCTAGGTTTCTTAGCTGCAGCCATCTCTGTAGCCATCTCTGCTGCACAAAATTGATTGGCTGAGTAGTATCACGTGAGATGATTTACAACGTATGCAATTGGTCTGTGAGTTTCCTGGGCCTAAACCAGCGCTGTAAAGGCTATAAAAGCTGTGCCCGTTGAAATAGAAACGCTCTGTCAACATTTGATAACTCACAATTTATTGATCATAGGTCATTCAAAGTACTTCATACTTGAAATTGCGCTTCCTTGGGTCCTCAGCAATACACCTGTCAAGTGTATGTTGGATGGATGGCTGGCTGAGTGAGCTGCAGTGCTGACTTCGAGTACAACTGGAACACCGCAGTATGCCAGACCAGATTGTCTGGGCAGTTTGCACTAGCAGAATGATACCTATTCATGGAGTGACTGGTGTAGATACATGTGGATGGCAGGAACAGAAACAAGAACAGACAGACAGTTGACTCCTGTCTTGTCTGCTATACCATGTATGCTAGACAGAAAACTAAACTGCCTCCTATCCCAAGGAGCTTAAACTGCTGGCCGACTGGAGGGACTTCCAGCCAGTGGATGAGATCCAGAACATGCATAAGGTTGAAATCCTGTGCACTACCCACTAATAACTTCGTCCCTGTTGATTTCCAAGGCAGTGGAAATGACAGGTGTGCAGGGTCCACAATAGATTTGACTTTACTTGATGTCATGTGTCCTTAGAAGTACCATGACGAGTCACACGAGTTACTCAGACTCAGTCTCAATCAAAAATATTTAATTGACATTTTTCTGAGCAGTTGTCATTAAAATTATGATTAGATATGATTGTACCAAAACTGATCACAAGCCCTATTTCTCCATTAGATAATCAGATAAAATAATGTTGTCACTTGTTGTTGACTTGACTTGAGTTGACTTATCTTACCTAGTGTTCTACAGACTGAATTTATCAGATTAGCTCACATTTATTAAAATATTTCAGTAGTGGTATCCTGGACATTACTCACTAACATTCAAATATAATTACAAGATTGACAACAGCTTCATAGTTGACAGTTATGGTTTGCAGGCAAGTAAAGAAGTCACATCTGACAACGTTTTACTATCTAACTCATAGCCCCAAATGCGTATTGTTGACAGCGCTGCTCTGTACCTGCTTAAGCTGATGTTAGCTTCACAGACTGACAAGACAGACTGCTTCACCGCGCTGAGTCTTAGTTCAATATCAGTTTTGAGGTGAAAAGATTAAAACAACGGTATGATGTGCTTTAAAGTGTAACTGTTCACCAGTTCTCTCTGTCTTTTAAGTCATGAATGATAGAGTGGTATTTCTGCTTCCAAAAAAACCTCTTTGGCATCCAAAGAGTGATGATAATAGCCAGGCCAATGTTTCTTCATAATTTCTCCAAGTCACAGAAATAACATAATTAGCTGCAGTAAATTTACAATTTATTCGCATCGCTTGCAATTTGAACTGTCCAGATGGGTTTTTTGTGTTAAGAACAATTTAATTATTTAGAAGTAGTTCTTATGCCTCTGAGCTGGTGACAGGCATTATATTTTCCGGTTGCCCATCCATGCATCCCATTCTGGTGAATGTAATATCTCAGCACAAATGTTCAATTAGACTCAAGGATTACTGGATTAGATTTTGGTGGTCAAAGGTTTTTGGCCATAATTCAAAAATCCATTCACTGATTGCAACAAAACTTCACACAAATATCTCATAGGATGAAATAGAGTCACGACGACATATCTTTAAGGTCAAAGGTAAGCTCCTCTGTGACATCATAATGTAATGCAAAAACACTTCTCTGGCTGTTATTCAATATAACTCAGGAACAGAAGGGGATATTGTGACCATGTTTCACATTTGATCAGATACTGAATTGATGACAAAGCATCCACTTTTAACAGTTTGTAGCTTCTTTGCAGCAGCATCCATATTTGAAGCATTGTAGTCCACCACAAGCTCATTGGTTCTGCTGATATTGAGCTTCAGGTGATTGTTGTTGAATGTTGATGTGTTGAAGCTCTCTGTCACTGTTCTGTACTTATCTGTAAAAATAATCTATACAGCATGACAGACACCATGTTTCTCACTGGAAATTATTCACTGGAATCACACACGTCAGTATAGTGACAGCTTCCATTTCACCAAAAAATAGACTTGATACCTTTTATTAACTTCATTCAAAGTCTTCACTACACACATTATATGCAGTGTGTAGTATATGTAAACAAACAGTGTGGCAACAATATGCCATTGTAGTGTCCAATCTGCCTAATCCAAAGAAGAAGAGAATGGCTTTGTGGGTGTTTGTGGTACTGGGAAATAGTGGCAGAGTGAGACCTTTTGCTTTCTCTGTGCCAAAGAGCAGCTAGCCTGGCTCTGACAGCCATTCTTAATGTCATCTTAAGGTGTATGTCTCTCCTTTTGCCTGTTGGTCTGTAAGCAACATCATATTTGCCATCAGAAACGCTTCCATTCCAGTGGAAGATGTGGTGAACAAGACTCACTGGTACAGGTTAGCTGTGCTGCCTAGCTAAGAAGCAGCACAAAGTTCACTTAAGCCTCTTTCACAATGAACAAAAAAAAAAAAGCACCAACACCCACTAACATCTGGCTTTTTGTCTTCAGTGGGGAGGGTATGATTGGCATTCATTCCTGCATCAAATGACTCTGCAACAGTGACAGCTTTTTATCAGCTCCAGCTCTGATCAGCAGTGATGGAAACATGACGCCTGGGTGGACATGCTCATTTTCATTCCTTTTCTGGCCAAATGATGCATGCGTTGAAGTTCCGGACTTTGTTGTACTGGTGATATAGGACAGAATTGCCAACTCCATACACTCTGTTTCCATCACATTATCATCATCTAATAAAATATAGAAAAAAAGTAACCATCATACTATTATCACTGGCCTCCATGACAGAGAGGCAAACTCTGGATATCTGGATAAAAGCTCAAACATTCTTTGAGTACCAAGTCAAATTCCCTACAACGTACATAAGTGGGTCATTAGAGATGCTTTATTTTTGCAGAATTATGCTTGAAAATTTTAATATATACATTCTTCATCTGGCCAATTCAAAGAGAGTCATTCAGCAATTTATTCCTTGTTTCAGCTAAACCAAAAACACTATTTTATTCTTGTAGAGCCGAACATGAGGCACTACGCTCCCCTCAGCCTTCAGTCACCACTCATTAGATATCTCTTTCATCAGACCAGTGCCATAATATTCTCTGGAGGGTATTATTGGCAGTTCTAAAAGTGGCATGTATCCATGTGTGTTCAGTCCCGTACAGAAAACATGCAATGCTCTTAAGAGTTGCTCTTATAAACATTGATCACACCCATCCAAAATGGCAACACTGCCTGGGTTTGGCTGGATTTAGTCATTTCTTGCCTCCTTAATAGATTTGTGCAGTTTATTAGGTTTAGCCTGATTGTCAATTGCAAATAAAAGTTTCTAACAAGACATGTACACACACACACACACACACACACACACACACACACACACACACACACTTATGAAAGCTTTCTAAACCTGCCTAATTATGAAAAAAACTTAGGAAGCTGAATTGCCAACCAGCTCCAAAAGTATGTCTTGGACTAATTAAAAGCAATATTAGGCTAATAAGACTGTTTTATTAATATATTACACAAATATACATGTATGGAAAAATCATCTCTCTCTCTCAAATAACCATCATAGCCAAAATGAAGGTTGAGTTTTTTAATGTAGTGTGTCGCTAGAACCCACTATATTAAATACCCTGATAAAATTTGTGTTTTTTGAGTAACTGTAATGTTAAACTTGTGTTTGATGTTATATGGTTATAGTTATGGTTATACTAATGTATGTCAAAAATGTATTCAAAAATTAAACAAATAAAGTCCCAAATCTGTCAGTACACAGCAGACAAGATAAGATGAGATAAGATAGGACTTTATTGATCCCACACCGGGGAAATTCAGTCATTACAGCCCGCAAGTATTACAGTTTAGAACCGTACTGTAGCCAATATGGATAATAAATAGTGTTATTGCACAGTTGAGAGAAATATACAACTTAGAAACTACACCAGATGAAGTTGATAATGTGAGCAAATATTAGCATTAACAACAGTTGTGCAAAACAAAAGTGGGTTTATGATGTAGAATTGAGAAAAACAGCATCAGCACAGTGCTACATTACATGATGCTGGAGTTAAACAGTCCGACAGCTGTTGGGATGAAGGACCTGTGGTTCTTACACACTTGATGCAGTAGTCTGTTACTGAAGGAGCTGCTTAAGCCCCCCACTGTCTCATGCAGGGGGTGGGATGGGTTGTCCAAATGTCAGTCCTCTCACCCACTTCGTCGATGGTGTCCAGAGGGTAGTCCAGGACGGAGCCAGCTGTCCTGAGCAGTTTAAGTCTTTTCCTGTCTTTCTCAGAGCTCCCACAGCCCCAGCAAACCACTGCATAGAAAGTTGCGGATGCCACCAAAAAGTCACAAAATGTTTTTAAGTGTCCTACATACTTCAAAGGACCTCAGTTTTCTTAGCAGGTGGAGATGACTTTGGCCCCTCCTGTGCAGGACAGCTGGCAGAACACGGAGGTCATATTATAGAGAGAAATTTTAGCTTTTTCTGGGTGAAAAAATGTTAATGTTTAGAAACTTATGAAAATGGGAGCTAAAAAAGGGCAATGAGAAAGCTGAGCTTTCATGTTTCATCAGGAGTCATTAATAACACCAACAACTACATCATGCTTTGGAAAGTAGTTGAAAAAGACTTATACCTGATCAGACTACAGATTTTTTTTTCTTTGATGAAGGTCACTGTGTCAGATCTAACAATCACAGTGCCCTAAACTCTGTGTCTTGGTTGGGTGACTCACGAGACAACACATAGCACGTCTTATCTCACGGTCATGCACGAGTTCAGAGGTCAGACAGACAGAAGTGTTGTGTGTGATGAAAAGAAAGAAACAGCAGCTGTGGATGTGCTATAACATTAAAAGCAAGAGACAGAGTAAACTTTGACCCTTTTGCTCATTATTTATACATCTACTGGTGTCCAGATAATAATTACAACAGATACAGTGAGTTTTACATATAGTAGCTCTATTTCCATATTCTACAAGAAGCAGGTTTGGCTGTGTTGGCTGCATCAAACAGGCTACTTTAGCATTTGATCCGGAATTAGTAATGATAAGCATATTCCCGCAGTTAGGACCAAGGATAATGTTATGACAGCACAGTCAGGCTGATGAAGTGCTTCCACTATTTCTTGCCAACATTTATCTTTTTTGACTCGGTCTCGAGGAAACATCAAATAGGCAGGATTACTGTTGCCACAGCTTGACAAACTGTTCCTCTCTTTTGCTGTCCCACCTGACAGCAGCAGCCTCAGCATCCCTCCTCCTTCTCTTCTTCATATTTACCTGACTGCACTCTGGAGAGAGCACTTGATTGGTAAACACTCAGGAACATGTCATGGGAGATGTCACTAGATGTGCCAAGACAAAAAAATTCTGACATGCCAGTTTTTCATCTGGGTGTCATTGGGTATTTAAGTTGTTTAGCATGGAACACTGCATGGGTACAGATGCCCAACTTTCATTCATGATTGACCACAAGGCTAGGACACGACAAAATTGTCTCAAAATTGGGCTAGATCATGTAGTATGATCCAGGCATTAGACAAAGGGCAACCATTTACTGCATACTGCCGGTAGAAACCGAGATCAATTGGCTGATACTTGGCCTGATCAGCCACCATCAGTACTGAACAATACATACATTACTCGACTATGTAAATTATGTAAACCATTAATCGAACTAGTAACTAACCGCAGTCAATGAGTGTCTGACAACCTTATCATACTTAAGCAGTTAGCTAGTGTTTCTGTGGAGCTGAAAAAACGTTCAAAAAATCCAAGTTTTTTAATTAAACAGAGACTCTCTGTGCTCTCCAGGGAAAATATTCTTCCAAACTCCCTTGTCCACAAAACCAAAACAAAATAGAACAAAAAAAAAAAAATTACTCTAGAGACAAAAGAGACAAAAGATTAAAGGCATCATATGTCGACAATCTTCTTGTAAATTCAGCATAAACTGTATATTTCCTACAAAGTTTGAAGATTGTGGATTTTGTTGCCCCAATTCCGACAAGCGTTCATTGGTAAGCTGCACTCTTTGAGTGGGCAATCAGGGGAATTAATAAAAATGTATATTTCTCACTAAAATATGGTATCAGATACACGCCAAATTAAACATAATTTCTAATACAGGAAAAAATAAGGTGCTTCCCTTGAATGCATTGTCAGTGAGTTTACTGCGTCCTTTCAGATTTTAAAGCAGGATGCATACCTACCACTGCACTTTTCAACTTTTACGGTCACAGCAGCCAGTTCAACACATTAAAGTGGCTGTGTGGTAGAAGGGGCATTATGGCACTGGCCATTTGGCTGTGGTGTAATTCCTGCCCTCTGTTACTATCACCTGTGGAATGTTCCAAAAAGGTGTGTTTGGAGCATTTCACAACTTTTCCAGTCTTGTGTTGCTCCTATCCCAACTTGTTTGAAAGTTTTGCTGGCATCAAAATCAGAATAAGAATATATTTATAAAAAGCAAGGAAGTTGATGAGGTCAAACATGAAATATATTGTCTTTGTGCTGTTCAATTTAGTAGATGTCAAAAAAGGATTAGCAAATTATCACATTGTGTTTTATTTAGGTTTTACACAAACACAGCATCCCAACTTTTTGGACTCAGGGTTGAAGAAGATTATAGCAAATCAACAACTCGGAAGGGGCGCAGAGGAGAAACACTTTTAAGGCATTTAAGACATGAAAATTTAAAGGAATAGATCAACATTTTGGAAAATATTTGTTTTCTCTCTGACAGCTAGATGAGCAGATCATTACCAGTCACGCAATATCTGTGCACAGCATATGAAGCTACAACTAGCAGCAGCCTATCTTAGTTTAACAATAAACACTGAAAGCAATGTGAAACAGCTGGTCTGCTCTGTCAACAGGTAACACAACTTCTGCCTGCCAGTACCCCTAAAACTCACTAATTAACATGTGATATGTCACATTGCATGATTCATACAAAAAACTAGATGTGATAATGATCATTTCTGGTATTATGGAGTGTTACATACTGATTACACACGAGATATAACATGTTAACTGATGAGCTATAGAAGTATTGCTTGGCAGTTTTTTTTTTGTTGTTTGTTTGTTTTTTTCTTTTTTCTTATGTTTGGACAAAGATGGGCTAGCTGCTTTCCCCTGTTTCCAGTCTGTATGCAAAGTTAAACTAAATTAACTAACTATTCCTTTAAAGATACTGTACAATTCCATTAGAAGTTGTTAAGCAACAATATTTACATAGATCTGTTAATACTGTTAATCTGACAATTACCTTAGTATGAAAAGGACCTACCAGGAAATTATTAGATATACTGCAAATGGTAATTTTAGTAGCTTGAAATGGCTCTGGCTCATTTGTGCTTTTGGTTCTGTTGTGATGAACCACTCCAGAATGTGGACTTATTAGTGCACAGTGCTTGTGTTTAAAACCCTTGATGCTGTTGTAGCTTTTTCCTTTGATAAAGTCACTACTAGTGGCTCATCCCCAAAGCATTGCAGCAGAGGTTCTGTGACTGTTACGTCCTCTGGCAGCCTTCTAGTGTACTTTGAATCTCATCCACCCTCCAACCTGTTGATCTCTCTGAGGGAGAAGTCCTGCGTTTAACTGGCTGTTGCAACTGTTAAGATATGATTGCATGAAAACCCACATGGTTTCTGTTTGAGGTTGAGCATATGTTGAGTCAGGCATTCAGTGGCCAGGCAGCCTAATAACAGAGACACAAGAAAGTAGTGGCTGAGGATAAAGGCAGAGAGATATTCGTGGCTTTCATTTTCTGAGTGAAATAGAGCTGCTGTTGCTATTATGGAGCAAACTTCAGAGGGAGTTGGAAATGTTTGGAAATAGTTGAGTTTGAAGCATTTGTTTTAAATCTCCCTCTTGTTTCTTAGTGTTGGAGAGAGAAACATTTGACTCTGCAGGAACTTTGGAAGTGTGAGGGAAGTCTTCCCATGTACCTCCTCCGTTAGTTTCTCTTTATCCAGAAAGGGAGAGCGTAGGCAGAAAGCAGTGCTGCTCAGCACGAGGTTGAAGCAAGGTTTTCTGGCTGCTGTGTTAAGAGAGTTCGGAGCAGGTGCAGTACTTCCTTTCTCCTTATGTGCCTCCTCACCGAGGAATGCTGGGAATGCTGGGAGGACACAGCACTTCTGAACAGAGAAGGTGATACATGGAAAGAGTGAAATGCACGGTTGAAGCTTGGCCTTTGTCCCTGGCATCTGAAAGTGCTTCACACTGTGTCTGTAGTTCTCGATCCATCCCGGGTAAGTGGTGCTTAAAGCATGTCATTACGGCTGTGGGATGTCAGTCAGTGGCCGAGAAATTCTGTAAGAGTACTCACAAGTTATTTCTTATTACTTACCACATGTTGGAGAATCTGCATTACTGAAGACGAGCACTTTCTTACGCTATGAGAACTATGACAAGTAACAGCAAAGTGGGGAATTATATTTGTGCTTCAATTCTGTAGCATGCATAATACAGGCAGTTTTAATGTGGCTGATCCATGTATTTTATAGGGAAATTCTCATACAGAATTATTTAATTTGAATAAACAAGAATCTATTTTGTGTGTCAGTATATTTTTCTGTGTGTTATTATCCCCATAAGCACAGACTAACTCTCTGTTATTCACTGACAGATTTGTCCTGCAAACATTTTTCTGATCTGTACAATGCCAAACCCTTGGACACTTCGTCAGTGTCTCTCTTGCTCTTTCAATGTCTCTGCTGTGTGCACTCACAGGTTGTCATGCATGCTCGCTCAACCCAACAGTATTACACTAGGTTTCCATCCAAATGTAATGTGAATTTTAACAGAAATTGCAAAAAATGGGCAAAAGAATGTCAATGTTGGGGCTTTTGTTTGCTAAGTCTGTTTCCATTGTATTGTTGCATTTTCCTGTTATGCATACACCAACATTTCCATGTCAGCCAAGCGCAAACAGTCTTTTACAATATTTCAGTCCCCCCCCCCCCCATAATTGAAAGTGCACATATGAATAGGTGGATAGAAACACAACTCGTGTGCCAGTGTGTCTCCAATCCAATCATTAGTTTGATTCAGTCACAAGGGAAGTAAGCACTGCTAGAATTTTAAGTGCTCAAACCACAGTAAGGAGTTTTGGTCACATTTCTAGTAAATTTCATTTGTAAGCTACTCTGTACTTCATGGTCTTGCAACCCAGTTATCTTGGTAGGTAGCTAGCTATCTTCACAAGCAAGGCATTTCTAATCATTTAAGTCCAAATGAAACAGCATTTCGAGAGTATCTAGCATCCATATTGGGACATATTTCTGAGTTAGACAGGATCGGCAGGTGGGACCTATCGTCGGAGGGAATTTGATTTGAACATTGGAAAGAGGGCATGTCATAACAACCATGAAGAGTCACAGTGATCAGAAAAATGCCTTACACATAATCTGGAGTTGCCAGACTTTCCTCAAAGTGACAAGATTCTAGCCAGCAGGCCCATAACGGTATTTTAGGCAAATGGAACAAAGGCTTGAGGTACCTGAAAAGTACCCAAAGACACCGACATGCCATGCTGTTGTTAGCAAGCTAACTAATGAACTTGAGCTCTGTGCTGCTAAAAGGTAAAGGCTGACTGATGGGTGGATATCATGGTGTTATTGATTGAAATTGGTTGGTTCAAGGTTATATATGCATTTTATTGTACAGGAAGAAAACATGATTGGATTTTAAATAGGGGCACAATATGACCAGGGATACAATGTACTGTATCTTCTAAAAACAGCTGAACTCATCAAGTTAGCCAACCCTTACCATTCTCCTAGTGCTTCCCTACTTTCCTATTAACTGTTAATCCTACTTGCAATTGAATTGGAGACAAAACAGCTAATCAGAAATGACCTACTCCAGCACTTCTAGCAAACAGAGGGGAAAATTAAATGCTCCACTGTCCCCAAATGTAATGCCATAAACAATGTATAGGTGCCAAAGAAAGGGAAATTGATGCTTAAAGACATATTTGTTGTCCTCTGCTTTACGTAAAATGGCAGAAATATCTCTATCAATAACAGTTCATTCAGCGCCAAGAACCCACACCAGTCCATGTGCTAAATATTCCATCCCCTATGTAATCCATACTAAGTGAATGTGATAAATGCAGCACCTTCTTTTAAAGTAATCCAATACAGCAGACCTGCAATAACTAGTACCTTTTTGACACTGCTGCAGAGGTGTTCATTCGAACTTTACTGTTAAATTGTGATGTTGAATACAAACGTGGATGATAGTTTGCTTTTTAACTGAATGAGGGTGATGATTTGAATCCATTGTAAGCACCAGCAATTGAGCTCATCTTTAGACTAGGACTGCAAACATTTTAAAGCCCACAGGGAGCGTTTGATACTGAGAAGATTTTGATTGTTAAGAATCGTCTGTTTTTTGAATATTGATGAATGTTTATCTCCCAGTGCATCCTTGTTGGAGCACTTTCTTTGCCCTTTCTCCCTGATCTCTTGATTTAGCAATTTCTAATCAAGGTTATATTACTGACCTGTAATATGCTGTTAAGTGTCTGCAGTATTTCTGAAGAATTTCAGTGGTCTTTTTCAGCCTTACTGCCTTTAACAAGGTCCATTGGGACTCCTGCTTTTTGAATCTCGGGGTATAAAGACTTGGAATGGCTTTGCTGACCCAAAGTGGTGTAAGTTGACTGAATGATGGAGTAATATCATTGAGTAGTAGTGGAGGAGGATTTGGGAGAATTGGGAGCCCAGAGAATGGCTTATTACTAAACTTCACTTTGCTGCATCTTGACTCAGAGTTCCTGGCTCTTAAGTCCAATTATCTCAATCGCAGAGACGTTGTTTAAGCATTTGCTAGACGCTGTTGTCTCAGAGCAGCAGTGTGTGTTTGGCTGGATGTAGAGCATACTGTATGTACACTATGTGTATGTCACTAGTCAATTTGTGAAATGCTGCTGTGCAAGTCTGTTTCATTTTGATTCCCGTCCTCCGTTTCTCTCAGGCTCTGTGGAAACATGAACAGTCTTTGAAGTTGATGAGAAGCCTGTGAAGAGAGACGTCTCATCAACTTCAAGTTGTTCTGTGAAGGCAACACTAACTGAACATTACCTTCATCAAATTGTCCAATGTCCTGGACTGTATCATTCCTTTCCCTCTGGATACTGACCATATTATATTCAAAGTGTCCTGAAACGTCCTTCCTGTGGACACACTACACTTTTTCCTTGCAGAATCTTGCTCATTGATTCACCTAGACTACAGCTCCTGTGTTCAACTCTGAAAAATTTCTTAGTAGTGTTTATTTATTACTTTCATTATCATTTTGTCTGCTGATTATTTGATACAATTATTTGAAATGATATTCAGTTGATTTAGTCTAAAAGATCGCAGCCTCCTGAAGCCCAAGGTGACACCTTCAAATTGCTTAAGTTGTTTGATCAACAGTGTGACTAAATTCCAAAGATATTCCATATTCCATTCACCGTGATAAATCAGACAAAAGCAGCAGCAAATACTCACATTTGATAAGTTGGAAATAAGGAATGTTTGCTTGCAAAAAAGTGGATCAGTCTGTTGATTGACAAATTGTTGCAGCTCTATTCCATAGGTTGAAATAACTTGTCCATCTGGAGAAAAACCCAATGATCCTCTTGCATTTAGTTGTCTCGCCTTGCATCCATCTTCCATTTTATCATCAGAAAAATCAGTAATGAAAGTAATTGTTATTTGTAGCCTTAAAGCCAAGTATCCTAGTGAAATTAAAATAAGTGTGTTTGTGTGTGCGTGCGTGCGTGCGTGCGTGCGTGCGTGTGTGTGTGTTCGTGTGTGTGTGTGCGTTCGTCTGTGTTGGTTGTAGGGGCCTGAGGCCTGGACGTCAGCTGGAGGACGACGACATTGTGCCTGAGCTCGCTCACATCCATCCCAGAGAGAGACCTGACTGGGAGGAGACCATCAGTGCCATGGTGAGACACACACATACACATGCACACACAGTCATTGTGATCTCTTTTTTGCATAGATACACACATTGGCAGATGTGAGATGGTTTCTGTTTTGAGTGTATCTGGTGCATTCATCAATGTCCTGCTCTCATCCCGAGTCAGCTAAAGCTCATCCGGGAGTCATTTCTGACATGTCAGATCCATTGATCACTTGGTCAGCTGTTTTCTGCCTGTCACATTCTTATCAGCATCTGTTTTCAACACAGCAGCTTGGTTAGCTGTGTCCTCTGTTCCTGAAATGCTATCACACATTCATGATTAATGCAGGTGATTCTTGGCGTCCTAATGCTGCCCAGCTCCAAACTCTGAACATATAGTCATCTACCTGCAATCTGTATATTCCTGTATTATCTGTTTATTTCAGCTTCACGCTCGATTCCATTCACCAGGCAGCATCATTCATCATTTCCTTTCCTCCATCTTTGGTATGGGTCTTGCTTCTTGCATCAACAGCACGGTGAAAATGAGGCCGTCTCCATGGTAACATGTCGAGCCACCCGTGGTCGGTGCATGGTTGGAGCCCTATTGCAAGTGTTCACTTCGATCGGGCAACAGAGAGAAAGAGAAACAACAATCTCTCCAGGCTAATGAATATTGATCACAGAGGCGGGGCTTTTAATACTGCATGTCTGCTATTCTTTGTTCAATATTTGATACGAGAGGGACTCTGTACTGGAGTGCCATGCATTATATATGACTCCGGTGGTTCAAGGAGGTGATGAGGAGCACTAAGCAACTTAGTGTAAGCTGTCACACCAACGCCCTGTTGCGCTGTGTAGGATAGATCATATTCTGTGTTGACTGCAGAACAAGGCATAAAGGAACAAAACATTCCCATAATTCCTGCAACATAATGATCAAATGAATAGTATAATCTTTTTCAATAATTACAGATTTGCCATGACGTACAGCATTTAGTCCTTGCCTAGGAAAAGGCGTTCAAAGCTTTCACGTTCACATACAGCACTGGAGCCACACAGTCAGGAAAGCGCACGCATGCACACACACACACACACACACACACACACACACACACCGACGCGTATTTTCATCATCGCAAAATTTGCCTTTTGGATTAACCGATTAATCACAGAGTATGAAATGTCAGAAATACTGACATACACCTGTAATAGTCTACTTAAGTCCAAGGTGAAAGGTCAAAATGTTTTTTTCTGACTATCACTCCAATACCCAGAGCTATTCAGTTTATTACAACATAAAGGAGAATAAGGCAGCGAATCCAGTTCAGATGAGAAGTTGGAACCAGGGAAAGTTTGGTGTCTTTGTTTGAAAAATGTTCGATTTTTCTGTCGATGGGCTTTATATGAACCATTAAAATGACTGCTGTGTCTAAACAACTGCTGTTGCTTGTCCACCTCTGTCAGCCTCATCCACTGAACACCTTGGATAGAGGTGGTGTGGACTGTCTCGGCTGTCTTAAAAACTACAACCTCATCTGCATAGCACCTTTACTGTCACTGACCGTCTGGCTGTAGAGCCACTGGCTGAATACGGGAAACTTTCATAGATCTGGTTCACCTTGACTTTATTTTATCCTCACTTCACCTGGCCAACAGCTCTTTATTGCAGTTTTCCTACAGATCCTTTCTCTTGCTTTTCTTCGTAGAGTTTTTCAATTACTTGCCCATAGATATGTTTTGAATTTCTTTCGTCATCCTAAGTTATTTTGTCTCATGGTTGTCTTCAAACGACTGTGTTAGATTACTGAAATGAAAACTCCACTATGAATATAAACTAATAAAATCTGCTTGCACCAAAATAAAAATGTTCTGTTGACCCCAGCTGCATTTTACTTTCACTCTTAATTTAAGATAGCTGAAACAAGTGAGTGGCTTTTTTAAAGAATATTTTAATAAGCAAGGGGAGCAGCTGATTGTTCATGAAGCTGTGTGTGGAGTAGATGTATTGGCCTAACACTGAATATGGTGCCTGCTCACCCTGTCGGGTGTAATTTGAAAATGTAATTGAAAGCAATTCTTATCGATATCAATCTTGATGCTTAGACTCCTCCATGTGACTGGTGAGAGCTTTCTAATCTCATGTAGGACAAAACTGAAATGTGCAAGGTCACTCCTGATACAAAGCCAGTGAACAAACAAGATTTGTGCCCCATCAATGCAGCGAAAAGGCATTTGCCAGTCAATACCAGCAAACGCAGGTATAATATACTACAAGCAAATAGGAAGTTAGGCTGACATCCATGTGTTTGAAGGTTGATCTGTTGCCAAAGCACAGAGGGTTATAATAGAGGCTTATATTATTATGATGGATTTTACAACTCAGTTATCATACTGGCAATTATTTTATCTTTCAGCACAATGATCATAAGGTAAACAGCAGAAGTTCATGTTACAAAATAACCTGCAAGTAATGTACGTTAGCATTATTCAGTCAATGCAGTGCCTTGAGCTAGGTTCAACTTTTTTATATGCATTGCCTGTTATGTTATTTTCTATGTTGACTACCCCCCCTGTGTATATTTGAACAACTCATGTCCAAATGTACACCTCCTACTACAACATTGCTTTGCCACCTAGAGTACTACAGCCCACATTTGACAAGCCAACGGTTTAGTCAGTTTCAAAATGATGAACAGGTTATCTAGTCTCCCCAAATCACATTTGATGAGTTTATGTAGATGCCCCAAGGTCCAGATGAGTCATCAAATATATTGTACCATCGTAAAGGTAGAGAAAATAGAGATTTTGTTATAAAAAAAATAATTTGTTGTTTACATATATATTTGGCAAATATCAAAAGAAGTATACAGGATGAGAACCTGGAAAAATCTATTTTTCATTTCGTTGTGTATTGAAGTAACCAATATTTTACTTCCACTACTAGGTGATGAGTCATTAAAATAGCTTTAATGTACTGTAATACAGCAGTGGGATGCTCTATAGCTTTGACAGAACACTGTCATAATAAATTAAAAGCCAAATAACTTTTACAGTATACCACTAGGCCTAACCTGACCTCTTGATCTACATTTGTAAACAAACATGGCTTACCTGCTAGTTTAGTTCTGAATAAAATGGAAGTTGGTTTGAATCTGTTAAACTGTACCACTTCACCATTTCATGTTCTCAGGTTATCATCCTGTTCACAAGCCCATTCACTAAACATCACAAAGCCCAAGAAAGAGAATCCATCATCAGTGTGCAATCCAATGATGTTTAGAACCAACTGACTTGAATGTTTGAAGTTAAAAGCCTGCTGGCCATTTGAATGTTGCTGCAAAACCTAAATGGAAAATTGCCCAACAGTAGAACAGCGGCAGAAATGTATTTGTGTGCACCAGCTGGATCGCTTATGTTAGTGTGTATTGGTGTGTTTAGGCAAGGAGTGCAGAGATCCCTGAGCTGAGGACAGAGCCCCTCATGCGCTCCTGCAGCAGCAGCACGGCCAGCATGAAGGTCAAAAATGTCAAGAAGTGAGTACACACACACACACACACACACACACACACACACCTGCCTCTGCCTGTCTCCTCCACCTCTCTCACATCTCTCCTCTCTGTTCATCTTTATTTATCGCTCCTAACTGGCTGTTTATCGCCTGTGTTTCCTGCTCAGGTTCCTTCCATTCCATGAGTCTATTTCTGTGTCTTCCTCCTCCTTTCACTCCCTCTGCACTCTCCTTATACTAGAGACACACACACTCAGAGGTGTGATCATGAGCAGAGGATGAAGTGCTAACCAAACAGTATGTGTGTGCTATGTTTTCAGACTTTGCTTCACTAAGGGCCACTTCCCAAAACTGGCAGAGTGCGCTCACTTCCACTATGAAAACGTGGACTTTGGCACAATTCAGGTAAAGACCATAAAGCTTTCTCCTTACATCACCACATTGATTTGAAGTAGAATCTCATATGTCCCAAATGATGAACATTTCAAACTGGGCCTGCAGAGATTACCCTCAGAGCAGTGTGTTCATTCCCTAGTGTGGCTTTACAATGTTGGTGGAAGTGGCTGTATAAGATTACAGCACCATGGATGTCAATCATGGTGTAGGCAAATCCTTGAACTTCTGTTTTTTCAAAGACTTAAGTTCTCTCCAGTTATTCCCCTGCAGTCTTGGGTAAGAAATGGAAAGATGATGCTCATAAAGATGGATGGATGACTCATATGTCTCTTCCAATTGGCATCAAGCACAATTCATCCTTTTCACTGTTGATATCATGAAATTGGTTCATGATTTGCATTTGTTTGATATCTTTGATTCTTGAATACCCAATCCAGCATGACCTCATTCACTCCAGCTTCACACACCTCAGATGACTAAGATTTTTTTTTGTTGTGTTTTGTTCTTTTTGTAGAATTGGTTGAAGTTACTTGGAGATCTAACCACTGCTTGTCTACCTTCCAATTAAGCAAGTAGCTCCTGTAGCCTTCTAAGATTTCCCCCTGCTGCTAGGAACTTGAATGTTAAAGATTTCATCTGTGGTAGGATGTTCACAGCTAAGATGCTTGTCTACCTTAAAGATGCCTTACAGACTCTGTCAAGGTTTGTCTGCACTCTGTATATAAAGGCAAGTATGGTAATTAATTGTGGGATATTTTTGAGAAATACCTAAGAGTTTAATGTGAACACTAAGAATGAGTGAGGGTTAGACAAATTAAAGAAACACTCCACTGATTTTGCACAGAAGTAGATAAGTTTGCTTGAATATCACACAGCCTGTGAAAACAGTTGTATAATGTCTTCTGTGCCTCTTAAAAGTTTGAAAAAATAACCATGATAGTGTCATTAGAGTTGTTAATTTTTTAACAGAAAGTCTGCATTACAACCTGAAGGTAGGGGATTTGAAAGAAGTGGGCGTTTAGGAAGTTCTGATGAAATATGCTGCAGGGAAATGGGAAATGTGTTTTTGGTGCTTGGGCCACACTATGGACTAAATGTCAGGATATCTGCTTTGATTTGTTTTTTCTCTATGTCACTTGCGAGCATTTCTCTGAGTGCAACGCTAAATACCTTGAGGCCTCCTTAGAATGTGACAAAACTGATTTTAGGATTCACAGTGCTGTTGAATATGCTCTGTTTGCCAAAGGGGTGTAAAGACAGAATGCTTAAGTCATGTTAAATTAGCTGTCGTTCTTAAGCTTTCACCAAATGCATGCAGAGGATGCACAGGACTAACAGGTGTGGAGAATGAAAAGATCAGGTCATTTTTACTTGTCATGACTGTCCTATGTCAAGGCATAAAAGGTATTTTTACTTTTAGAAAACGCATGTGAGTGTTTGAAGGGCAATTGTCCTGCTGGATTTTGGCTTTTGCCTGAAGACTGTATGTACAGTCAGATCTCTGTCTTTCTCACTCAGACATTGTCATTATGTTAAGAAACCAGCAGAGGTCAGCAGTCAGCCAAATTTATTCCACATTGCTGCTGGGGGGCAGGGCAAGATCTAAAATCTAAAGCTTCCATCTCCTTCACCTGCAGATTATTTGTTGATGTAACTCAGGTTACACCACATAATTCATCTATTCATTTGCTGAATAAGGGAAGCGCTCAGCTAATGTGAACTGTCTGTAGTTATTAGATTGGTTCTCCCTTTGTTATCCCAGCTATGTGTGCTGACTGCTCATACTGGCACAGAGCAGCATGATTGTCTTGCCCTTCATGGTTTTCATACTGCTTTCAAATGTCACTGTCTTTTGTTTTGCTTGGTTGTTTGCTGCTCTTTGGTTCAGTATTCAGCATAGCTCCTGCTTCTTCTTCAGTGAACACAACCCCAAGTATGACTCACGTCTTCTTTGTTGTTTGTTTGCTTGTTTAATGAATTGGTCATAAATGTATTCTGTTTATTCTGCCCAAATGATTCTGACATGATATAAATACTTAAATATTTTTTAAACATTCAGAGAGTGTTTCCTTGCATAAAATATTTATGTCCTTCGTGGTGATTGTTTGACTTGTGTCTGCCATGCTACATGATACCAATTTTGTGGAGTTTTGTAAGTTCCCAGTATATTCAGACAGTTAAAGATGCATGTATATATGAACATATGCAATGACATATGTCATCTCTTATATCTGGACCAGTTATCATTAAAGTCATGTCATCTGGTGAAGTTTAGGAGTATGTTTCTGTTAGAAATCCACCAATAACTCTGCAGTCTGCATCAGGGCTTACAGATTTTGCATACAATGTACTGGACTGAGGCAGGGCTCGGACTGGGGCTCTGGCTGGCGTTAGGCCTTCTGCTGGAAGACATATTCCTTCATTTCCATAATAAAAAACCTTGCCAAAGGAGAATTTGAGTCAGTCGAGGTTTTGTTGTGGAAACATTAGGATGTCATAGTCACAGAAGGCCAAAGAGGAGAGTGCCAACATTCAGAGCAGTACTTGTGCAGCACTTGTTACTGAAGATACTGGTATTTCACGGAATATTTGCCTGGTAAACTGCCAGTTGTTTTGTCAGATGGGTTTTTTTTCTTAGCCTTTGTGTTGCACAGTTTAAGATTTTTGTTTGTTTTATTAGCTCATTCAGTATCCTTCCATATTTTTCAGTTTTCACCTAGTTGTGCAACCAACTACTGTTAATCTAATCTGACGAGCAGACAGTCATACCTCGCCTCTGCTCTTACTTTTAGTGGAGCTCAGTCTGGATATCATCAAGCTTGTGTCATGTGTAACTGTCAAATCTACATGTGTGGTTATGTAGAGAGGTAACTGGCCACACTGAAAGCAACGGGATGCATATTTTCCACTTTCACCTCTAGTTTCTACTTAAATGCCAGTCTTAGGTCATTTATAGGTTTACCTGTAGCTTTATGATGGTGACTAATAACATACTGTGATCCTTTCACCTCAGCAGAGAATACTGCTAAATCTGACAGCAGGTCAGCTCCCAGACATGTTATTTTATGGTGATTTGAGATGAAGTGTATACAAATTACATGTTAAATGGCTTACATGTACTCAGTGTGAATGAGTCAGCCCAGCCACTTGCATCACCTACACTTCCATGTGTATTGTGTGTTTCTGTAGGTGTGTGAGTACACAGTAAAATGCGGGATCACCGAACGGGAATAGAGAGAGGCAGTATTACATAAAATGAGGCTGTATGTCTCAGTAGATTCAGATTCAGACCTCTAGAAAGATAGTTGAGTCCTTGCTTTAATCTTGCCAGATGGTGCCAGGTCAGGCTGAGTCAGATTCTTAGCTTTTACTGGTTTCTAATGGAACTTCTTCAGTTGAAATGAAATCTCTTGATTCCATGAGTACTCACACTAACCTGAATCTATCTTCCTTCCATGTTAGTGTGCCTGCTGGGATAGCAGTGTCCCTCCAAACTGAAATATCTCAAGAACTATTGGATGGATTGCTGTGAGGTTGTTAATAGATATTCATGGTGCCCAGAGAATGAATCCAAATCACTTTGGCAATTTGCTGACTTTTCCTGCTAATATTGTCATTTCACTTTGTTTTAGGACCAAATACCTACAGAACTATTGGCATTCCCATCAGTCTCAGCTGTACTTTGGTGCTAATTAGTAAATGTTGGTATGCTAACAAAATGGTGACATTATACCTATACCTGCATGGAGTATGGAGTTTTAGTCTTGTTATGCTGAATCAAACAGAGCCTTCCCAGAACTCTGTTAACGAAGGCAGAAGGCAGCCTAGATTGTAGTTTAGGAACCAACAACTTCAACTGCAACCTGTGATTCCAAAATAAAATGCTGGAATATAACTCTTAATGGAGTTACTTGCTTTGAGATTAGAGACACTTTCAGCCTCATAGTTTTTGCTACTTTGTGCTTCCGTGTAAACTCTATCATCAGTAAGAGGATTTGAGGCCTCTTGCATGAAAGTTACATTATGGCAATAGCTGTTGGGCCCATAGTTTTCCATTTTCCACCTACACTACTATGGAGAGAGCCTCTTGAAAGTGAAAGCATGTAATGATAAAGCTGTACCATCACACACAATTGCCCAATCAAGCTGCCAGAACAGTGTGAGAATACTTAAAGCTCAGTTTTATGCCTGTGGGAGATGGGCTACTTTAAAGATTCAAATTCTGCTGCTGAAATCTCATACAGACCTTCAGAAACCATCCTTTCTGTTGATGGAGGTGATGGTACAGTAAACAGTTCTGCATTTCTGTATCAGCTCTCATCATTCTTTGTTTTAGTTCAAATATATTTTATGACAAGTGTTAAAGAAAAAGGGGCACGGCTCTGGCATCAACTTTATGTTCAGTGGTGGAAAAAAGTTTTCGGACACCCTTAAAATTTTACACAATATTAAATATTATCATGAAATATTTGTGGAAAAATCTTTTTTGTGTTTCAAAAGGTGTGGCTGCATTAGACAGACACAAACAAATACAAATGCATTTTTTTTGTTTATTGTTTACAAGAAAAACTAACAAAACTAAATTCTTGACAGTTTCAACATGCCAGCTCTCAACATTGTCAGTATCCAAGTCAACAAATAACAGAGAATGTGTTCAAAACTGAACAAAAAATAAATAAACCATCACATCATCAAATTAATATTTAGTTGCAGTAGAGCTCTAATCCTGGCTGGCATGTTCCCCACGAGCCTTTCACACTGTTGAGGGGTAGTCTTGTCCCATTCTTCTTGAATTACTGCTTTTAATTCTTCTAAATTCTTTGGTTTACACTTTGAAACAGACCTTTTGATAATCCACCACAGATTTTCAATGGGACTCATGTTCGGGGATTGAGCTGGCCACTCTAAGACCTGGATACTGTGCTCCTGCAGCCAAGTTCTACTGGCCTGGATGTGTGGCAAGGGGCATTATCTTGTTGAAACATCCAGTTTTGACCTCGACAGAACAGTGCACGTGCAGAAGGGAGCGTGTGGGTTTAGAGAATGGCACTATACTTGGCAGAGTTTAATGTGCTATCACAGACAGTGAGATGACCAACACCAGCAGCACTCATGCATCCCCAAACCATGATACTGCCTCCACCATGCTTGACAGTAGGTACTGTACATGCTGGAGATAATGCTTCGCCTGGTCTTCTGCATATCCTCACATTAGCAGGAGGAAGATGAAGCTGGAAACTGGACTCATCTGACCACAGAATCTTCTTCCAGTTCCTGGCTGTCCACTTCTTGTGTGCTTGGGCCCAATGACGCCGGGCTAACCTCTGTCTCTCATTGATCAGGGGCTTCTTGACAGCCTTGTAGGACCTTAAGCCATGATCTAAAAATCGGCCATGTACAGTGCGGGTGGAACACTGGATACCAGTTTGGTTTGACCACTGCTGCTGAAGCTCCTGTGATGTCATTTGGCGGTTTTCCCTGCACATGTGGATCAGGATGCGGTCATTTCCTGCTGAAGAAACCCTTGGACGCCCAGATCTTGGTTTGTCTTCCAAGCTGTTGGTTTGTCTGTATTTCTGCAGAGTGTATCCAACTGCTGAAGGACTGCATCTGCCCTTCCTGGCTATCTGGTGGCAGCTGTACCCTTCCTGGCTGAGAATCTGTATCTTCAGGTGTGTTTCCTGCATTAGGTTCCTTGTTTTAGCCATTTTTGTGTCTGAAGAACTTTCAAATGTGCTAGCTTTATATAGACATGAAGCACGGCAACAAAAATTGTGTCTTTTAATAAAAAGCACGACCTTCATTAGTGGATCACTGGTACCAAAATGACCCAATACTCAAAATTTCTTTTGTATTTTTATGGAACCAATCAATTTTTAGTTTTTAATGGCTTTTTTAGGATTTGTTTAGTATTTTGGCTGTGACTGTACTAAAAGAAACTGTACTTGAAGACCTAAGAGTGATTCTTAATGCAATATTTCACAAATGCATTTTTTCCACCACTGTATGTTTGCAAACACATAAGTTGACAAACATTCATTGATATCAGGGAAGCACTTTTTGACTGTCCTTTTGCTGATACACTTGCTCTGCATCACTCTCAGCTATATTTCTATGTATCTATCTATAATGATCACTTGATCTACCTATCTCTATCTATTGAAAGATTCCACTTTATTAAAAGGTTATTGTTGATTTATTGGTCTTGATCAACCACCACCTTAATTCCTTTGAGCCATGGCTGGAAACACTCATTTGGGGATGTGTCCAGAATCAGAATCAGAAATACTTTATTGATCCCTGAGGGGAAATTGTTTTTTGTCCAAGTCCACACTGACTTAGCAGTGTCAGTTCCTGTTGATCTTTTTGTGTTTCTGTCATGCCACATATTCTCTCCTCCTCTCCATCCCACAGTTGCTCTTTAATTGGAACTCTGGAAAATGTAGAGGCAACTTCAGTCAACTGAATTCTCTGTAGCGTTTCCGCTTTCTTGAGAGTGTGAATGCTTTGTGCCTAATCACATAAATCTCAAACAGGCATGCATTTGAAAAAGGTAGACTGATGATAAAGGGACACAACCAGTCATCAACAAATTGTAAGTAGGCTGTGAGCACCCAGACATGCACCAAGAAAACACCCCATACTGCTACACAGCCAGTACACTGACATAAGGCTGGATGCATCTGCAGACTCTTGCCGTTTCTACTGAATTCTGACTCTATTGAGATTTATGGTGATCATATGCCCACTGCAGACCTGTATCCTGAGAGAAGTATTTACTAACACCTTTCCGCACAGCACTATTGTACTGAGCTGTTATTTGCGGTACCCGTGGTAGCTGGAATTCCTCTGGCCTGTCTCCTCTGACCTGGCACAATGACAAGGTGCTTTGGCTCATAGAACTGCTGTGCTCTGCATGTTTTATAAATATGTCTATTTTTTGATTTACTTGATCATCCTCTACGTTGTGTAAAAATTGTTGGAGGCCAGGCATTTATGATATGTTGGAACCACTGTGTCTGGCGACAAGAAATCAAACAATATGACATTCAAAGTTACAGTTCCAGCTGCACAGTTTGTTGTTGAAAGGAGATGGCTGTTTGCCTTAACAAGCATGTGTGTCCAATAAAGGGGCTACTTTCTTGAAACCTCATTTATTCTTCCAGCAGTATTTTTCAGTACATACTATATCTACTGTTATCCCCAGACAGTTTGACAGTTTGTCCATGGCTTCTACCCTCCTTGATGTCTCTCTTGCATGGCCTTCATCTTCCCTCTCTTCAACTCTTGCCCTCTGTCCTCTCCCAGCCCTGCAGACCAGTCACTACATGAAACAGTCTGCATCCAGACACCAGGAAAACAATTTTACTGACATCAACACTACTGTGCCACTGGGCCTGCTCTTCCATCTGGTTTATCTACAGCCTAGCATTTTATCCTGCCTTGTTGCACTCTGAGGTTCAAGCTTGTATACATTTTACTATTAATGGAGACTTCAAAACCACACAGACTAGTGCTGTCCAAAAGCTGTCAGTTTTCGAGTGCTATTTGGTGGACAGTGATTCAGAGCATTTGAAGATATTCAAAGATTTTTAAAGGGGACCTCCACTCAAAAATATGTTTTGGTTATTGTTCCTTGACTGTGATGTTTGTTCTTCTATGCAGTTTGACAGTAGAAAGCTATTTTCATCTTGAGTTAACACGTGTATGTATGAGTGGCATTTTGTGGCATCTCAAGTAGCCAAACGTGGTCCAGTATGCAGTTCATAAGTGTGATGTGGAAGCTTGAAGTCTTCAGTGGATTCAGGCTAAGAATGGGATTTTCAAGTGAAGGAGACATCTTGTGTTCAGCAGTTAAACTTCTAAGATTCATAGAATCTGGACTTTTTAATGACAGTGAAAATGAGATGTAATTTTAAGAATTTTAAACAAGGCGATTGAACTCTTTTGAGACACAAGATATTTTTCAAAGCAGAGTATTGAAGACGAAACATATTGGCCTCATTACCTCCACCTCTTTGATTAATCATAGAGCCATTTTTGAGTACGTATCCTTGCAGACTGCAGTGCTTTTCATTAGAGCTGCAGTGATTAGTTGATTAATTGAGTCAAATGACAAATAAGTATCAGGCAGTTATAGTGATAATCAATTAATCATTCTTCAACAGTCACTAGTTTCTGGTCTTTTGTTATGATGCTGCTTTTCTTTGTGTCACATTAATCGAGAATACATCCAGTAGATGAATCAATAATGAAAATGATCATTAGTTGCAACCGTACCTTTTTCCCCCATAAGTTACTGAAAGGTTTCATGCTCAACCAGCGTCACTTTCTGAGTGTATCAAGCTCATATCCACCACCTTTCATTTTCCTGCCGTTTGTTTTCAGGGCTTCCGCTGGGGCTGAGGTCACAGCCACAGACTGTACACGTCCCTTCAATACAAAGGCTCTCTCTCCTCACACACAATGACTTTTGAGACAAGAATTTTACTACGGCAAATTGCATTATGCAAATGTAGCAGATGTGGATGTTTTCAGATATATAGATTCATTGATTAATCAGTAGACATAGAGTTTGGTAAGTGACCTAAGACATTGCGTGCGTGTGTGTGTGTGTGTGAGAGAGACAAAAACTGAAGGCTGGTATATCTTTCCTTAACAATCATAACCAATCAGTCTGAGTTTCACAGCTGTGAAGGAGGTACCCTCTCTCATCTTGACAACAGTGCAAGCAGTTGTGATTTAAGTGTGCAGGAGAATGAGAGCAGTTAGTAAGCTGGATGTATATGTGTGATAAAGACTGATGCCCCTCTCAGCCATTGTTTAGGCCAGCACACTGTGTGCTGCTGCACTGCTGATGTGTCTCAGCTGCTTCTACCTTCACACTGTGACCTGACCTCATCTAGAGGGGGAGGGTATCTGCTCGTCATTTTATATGTAATTTTACTTATCCATCACTTGCCTGTCTTGCCTGTCTGCATCCGCCCCGCTCACTGAGCATCATGACACAATATGCCCACTCACCCCCTTCACTCACAAAGGACCAAGAGAGATCCATAGAGTTGAATTCCCTCCCCCAGTGGGACCCAATCCATCAAATGCAGCCCCATACTGAAGACAGCACTGGGCAGCACACACCCAAGCAGGCTGTCCTTTAAAGGCACAGGGTCGACTAGCAGCCGGATCCAGAAAGTATTCATGACACTCTGCATTCTTATTGTAGGAGTTTGCTATAGATAAAAGAAACCCAAGATCAACATGAGATTGTTTTTGACTGTGTAATTGGTAGTCTGAACAAAGCAAACTTAGAGCCATAGCCTTGAAAGGTATGATGTCAAACCCTCTGTCACATGGTCATTCAGAGGAACTCTACACTCCTTGTGAGCAGAGGATGATGTAACGGTTAGACTCATTCTGCCTTTGTTAGAGGAAACAAAAGACCAGCCAGAGCACATGCGTGCACGTGCGGGCAAACACACACACACACACACACACACACACACACACACACACACACACACACACACACACACACACTGTACACATAACCTCTCTCTCCTCTCTCTGTTTCTCTTATGGTCATTATTGGAGGACAACAAATGGGTTGAAAATGTGATTGTCCACAGAATGCACATTACAAAGTGGTTCCACTTTGTTAGACTGCTGAAGATGTGATTCAGTGTGGAAAACCAGCTCAATTGGTCATGTTTAAGTTTGCATTTTTTGTCAGTGCGTCTAATTCGTTTAGTGTTGTATTTTGAAGTTAAATGTCACACATGCGTCTGCAGTTGTTATAAACATTGATTCACTGAAAGCTTGCACCTTTTACCAAGAGTTTTGTTTTTTTATCCTTTAAAACAAAGCGAAGCCCCCTGTCACAGGTTGCATATAGGTTTCAACCAGTATTTGATGTCTCAGGATTGTTCGATTTAGTTTTTCGAGGACAGCTGAGGTAAAAACACCAGTATTTCACAAAACCAAAGATGAGTCCCTGAAAATATCCATCCATTATCTATACCTGTTTGTGCTTGAGTCACTGGAGCTGCTTTAGCCAGTTGACACTGGGCAAGAGTCACAGGGCTTTGATTGGGAAGAAACCAGAGCATCAGAGAAAACCCATGCTGGCATGGGGGGGAACATGCCATCTTAACACAATCTGTTTCATCAGGACTGTATACAGATGCACAAATGTGTTCCTAGAGTGATATTCATGTTCTCCTTCACTATTTGTGATTTGTCCATTAACTGACATCCAGTCAGTCAGCAAGAAACATTACTGGCCCAAATTCTGTTCCATATGCTCTCTCTTGCAGCTTGGCTAGACAGATTTATTTCCCTTTCCTCCTTCACACTTGACAAACCATCCTGTCCTCTCCTACCTGACCTTGGGGGGCCACCAGCAGGGAAGTGCCTGGGACGTGGGAGCATTTTAACTGCTGAGCTGGCTGCTGGAGTAACCACTTCACTCCAGGAGCACTGAAAGCATGTTTGCAATGCCTTACCCCTCTCTGGCCTCCTGAAAATGAAGTTGAGATAGAAAAGACAAAATTGCGTTATCCTCTTGACATCAAGATGTTTTTGGAGTTCTGTGCATTTCAGCCATTCTGTAAAACTGGAGTGTTGAGGTGTCTTGAGGAGGATATAGATCATAGCCTTATACATTGCATGTGTTTGTGGCTAGTACCATTTCTCTGTATCATCAAGAAGATTGATGTGTGATTGTAATGGGACTAACAGTGAGATGAGGTAACAGCAGTGTGCAAGTGGCCTGAATTAGTAGGATGCACATATTGACAAAATACTCTCTGCACTAAGGTGGAAAACCATTTTAGCCCCACTCAGTGTCCTTTTATGTGAGGGTTAGTCTGTGCTAGGTCACTGCCCTTCACCTTGTACTGTGTGTGTGTGTGTGTGTGTGTGTGTGTGTGTGTGTGTGTGTGTGTGCATTTGGTGTGTGAGCAAATCTTTCTCATAATGGGATTATAGGAAAAGTCAGGATCTCATCCACTTGTAGCAATCTGTCTCTGTGTTTAAATCCCATTGCACTCCTCAATCCCTTGCTCTATCCATTTTAGCAATGATTTTGGATGTAGCTCCTTCACACTTCCTCCTTTTAGCTCTGAAGTACTGCAGCAAAGCCCCGCAGGCAGTCCTGCACTAGAAACCCCTCTAGTTCTGCATTCAGACAAAAATAACACAGCGTGAAAATAGTGTCATGGGACACCAGCCATTATTTTTAATCACACATTACTCTCCCATTTTCTGCTTCCATTTTCCATCTGCATTTTTTGCATTAGTAGCTGGCTTCAACCTATGGAGGGCCTGTTCTTAATTGGTGATAAATCACCAACAGTGACGTGAGTCATACTCCTCACCTTCTTTGGACTGACTAATGGACATAGGTCTGTTTGTCCATCATAAAGAGACAAAGATTTATATCACAGTTCATTAAACAGAGTGCTTTTGCTGCTAGAGTCTGTCATAGTGGCGTTTCATGATAATGGCAACCATTGACTAGAGTTTCTTGGTGCAGGAATAGCAAAAGTTTTTTTTGTGGATTTTTTCATTTTGTTGTGGTAGACAAAAGTCTCATCCACCAACCCTTGTGAATTTGCACAAAGTCAGCTACCTTTTTAGTGTTCAGTGCTTAGCATTTGATTTGAAAAGTTAGCATAGCTCTAGGTCTTCAGTATAGAGCAGATTTAGCCTGACCTCTCTGAGGTCACAGCTGTAGAAAAGAAGGAGGAGACTGACGAATGCTGTGGGAAAAGAAGCACTGTGGCTCTTTTTGATCATAGATGATAGATTATAATTTAAAATATGAAAAAAATGCAGCATCATTGACTGAGAAATCCTCCATAGTATCTATCTGTACATGTATGAAAATGAAGGATTATTTGAAAAATACAATGAACTGTAGCCCGTGGCAGTTCTGCTGGTACACTACTTGTTTTTATTAGCCAAGATCAGCACTGTGGTTTGAGGGATAGCAGTGTCAGTGTGTCACTTGGTCTGTGAGTCCACTGCTTTCGTATTTAACCCAGCCATGACAAATACACACAAGCAGAAGATGTGGCAAAAAGTAACTGACAAAATCATGGTCCAAACCCAGCTCGTGTTCCCTCTTAGTGGGTTAACAATCCAACACTCAGAATTCTGGAGATGAAGTAATGAATGAATATGGAAATATTACTCTGACAGCAAGAATGGCGATAGCAATAGCAGTTGACACAAACTGCAGAGTTTCAATAAATCAATAATGGCTAACATTAGTATATGAAACAGTTATTGTACATTAACGTGACTAGTTAGCTACATCAAATCTATACTCTCTAATACTCATTGGTCATAGTGCCCAGTGGATTTTCTGTGTATTGGTATCTCCTTTCTCTTCAGTCACTATGAATTCAGCCATTATCTTATGATCCATAAATTATTTTACTGTGAAGAGACTGATATGGGCCCCTTAAAAATCAAAAAAGGAAAAGGGTTACTAAGGACTGTCTAGCAACACATAAGGGAATACTTATTACTTAGCAACTGCAAATCATTTTTTCATAGGCATCCATAGATGAAACTTCAAGGGCAACCTTAGCCTGTGTGGTTTTATGCACCTGGCTACTGGATTCCCTGCTTGTTGAGTAACCTGCTACTTAGTTACTAGTAGCTGTCATGTCTAATGCAATCTAATGCTAACATTTTAGTCTTCAGTGAAGTGGAAGTAATTCACAGTCTTTCATGCCTGAAGGAAGTCAGGAGTCCTCAGATTTGGGATTGGACTTCTTTGTGGGACTTGAGTACTGGATATCTACGACTGATGAGACATTCACAGTAATGAGGAAAATTAATTCTGCAGTATCAGAATGGCTGAATATACTCTCTCTGTCAATTTCATATTAGACTCTTTCCTGGTACAAAACAATAGTGTAATTTGATGAGAGTTTTTGCTTTTTGCGACCACTGTGGTTGCATTTCCTGGACGTCTGATCTTCTATGTGTGGTTTGTGATAAATTAGTCCAACCTGTCACTGGCAGAGCGGAGCAGGAAGCTGAATGAACTGGGTCATCGTTGGATTATCATATGATATTCAGAAGCAGAGAGTAGTAGAGAATGTTTTGATGTTCTGCTCTGGCAGCTAGTCCTGCCAGACATCCCAGCAAACTGAGATGAACGACTCATGGCCTTCTGCTTTTTCAGGAAAGCTTGGAAAATTTTGGCTCAGTGGTGACTCTTGCCAAATTGACATATTAGCACACTTCTGCTATTAATGTTAGGGGGACATTTTTGAAGTTTTGATCAGTTTTACAGCAGTAAAACTAAGTATATTAGTTTGCAATGTTTGAATCTGACTTGCAATTGAACTGTTTGGATGTTTGAACTTTCCCTCTTTTACACAGAGAAACACACACACACACACACACACACACACACGCACACACGCACACACTTTGCATGTCTTTCAGGCAGCACAGGGAGGCATTGTGGGAGTGCTACAGGTCCCGTGCAGTTCTGTATCCTTATGGCCTCTCTTGGCTCCCACATGTGCTCCTCTGTGAGGCTGGCTGTTTGCTTGGATTTCTGCTCTCCTCTCCAGCAATAGGTCTTCCTAATCCATCTCATGTGTGGATGGCACATATGAAGCCATCACAGCTGATGCAATGTACACTTTTCTTTCTGTTTTTGTTTGAGGTATTTGGCTGCAACCTGAGAGCAGAGGTTTATTTTTTAGGTTGTATTCTTGGTGACTATTTCTACTTTGCAAGTGTGGTAGACTGCCAGCTACCGCACTCTGTGGTTATTTATTGTGGAATGAAATTTTAGATACAGGGTTTGGTTGCCTAGACTTGAAGTAGTTTCCCATTATTTGTTGCCCTTCGAAAGAATCAGATATTGATATACTTAATTAAATGTGCTTTGAGTTATAATACGTAGATGTGCTTTCACTAAATTTTCAACTTGCAAGAACTGCTGAGTTCCTCAGTCGAGCATTTTCAATAAAATGCCACTTTGCAAGAGGACAGCACAGAGAGGACTGCACATGTGGATGGAAACTGCTCTACTGCAAGTGCACCCCCTCCACTTTTATTGTTACCTCCTGCCCTCTCCCTCTCTGCTTCTTTTTGCTCTCTCTTTCTGTCTCTGTCTCCCTCCATCCATCCATGCTCTTTGTCCTGGGAATGTACCAACCAGAGAGGGAGAAGAGGAGGAGAGAAGGGGGAGGGGTGAACCAGCATGTCAGACAGTGGAGAGGAGGGAAAAGGGAGAGAATAGCATGTGGTGGAGGGACAGAGAAAGCAGACCATGAGGTCCACAGAAAACTGGAAGTAAATAGGTTTTTTTTCATCTCTTTGCTCCCTCTCATTATTAACTGCTGCTGATTAAATTTTGTATTGAAGTCCTGTTGGGTGCCAGTCATCAGAGGAAGGAAGCCAAGTAGAGAAGGAAGACATGAAAATTTGGATGGACATCACAATGGTTGGATGGGAGAGAGGGCAAAATGGAGGAGATGAAAGCTGTCCTGTTGCAGAATCCACCAAATCACCTCCTCCTCTCGTCCTCCACCAACACCACTGCTGCTGCTAATATTGTTGCCTCCCGCCCTCTGTGTCTGGATCCTCCACTGGGAGAGCATACACTGCATGTGGAAGAAAGTGGATGGCTGACATTTACGTCAGGGGAATTGTGTTTGGGACCGGCAAAACAGGACTCTGTGAAATGGAATGTCCATTCTCACAGGAGAAAAAGCCGCATGGAGAAATAGAGACTGGAGACAGGTGTTTGAGTGTTAAGGATGGGCAAACTCTAAGAATGAAGGGAAGGGAAGTGTAGGAACGAAGACAAGAAAGGAGCGAAAATAAGACTGCTGTGAGTATAAAGTGTCTTTCTTTTTTTTCACTGTGCCATTTGGTTCTCTTCTGCTATTTCTCTAAAATTCTGAAAGCAGTGCTCCCCCTTGTCCTTGTGTGCCTGGAGGACTCATCAGAATTGCATGTGTCCAACATAGGGCTGTTGGATTCAGTTTTTTTCTTCTGCAGAAACCTTTGTTTGAGGGACAGTGCGACTTCACCTCTGTCTCTAACTTGCTGTCTTTGGAGAATAACCACCATGGCTGGGATTTCTTTTGCTTTGGGGAATTTACTGAGACTGCTTGTACAATGGAAACGAGAAGAAAGTGCATACTAGCCACTGATGTGTATGTTTGCTATAGAATCATATAGAGGTTAAGGACAGGGAGAATGCTTCAACTGTATAATTCCAGTGTTTTTTTTAGTTGTCACAGTGATGTGTCTCAGGGTTGTTGTGTGCCTTCATATTGATCTTTTCATTGTTCCCATAATGTAGAATTTGGATTAGAACCCAGTATATCAATAATAGCTAATTCTTTAATATTTGGTGTTATATTTTATTTTATTCTGATCTCACTTGATTATTCTGGTGCTTTTAGTTTAGAAAATTTAGTTTGGCACAGTCTGGCAATATTGCCGCCCTTTTCCTGCTAAGCATACAGAGACAATGTGTGCTAGTGCGGTGCAGGTTGGCCTGAAATCAAATTATAGTGTGGTGTGTTGCATGCACAGCAGAAAACAGCACTAGAATGGTCAACCTGTCTAGCAGGCTGCTCAGTTTGAGTGCACTGCATCTGGCACTGGATCGCATCGTAACTTGTAATTACTACAGGCTAAAAGCAGAAGCACTTGCTGAATGGTGAAATTGTCATATACAACAAACACTCTTAAAATAATGTTTTTTCAAGTACTAGCTTGAGTATAGTTTGAGAAAGGTTTGTTGGAGAGTTCTGTTATACAGCTGGAAGCCAATTATAGTGTTCTTCCTAGCTAGCTTTGCTTATTCATCAACCTTATTCTAAAGGTTCTGTTAGCAGAAAGTTTAGGACTTGAGTTGTCTGTATCTTCACATTCCCAACCATATTTTATTCTCACAATAAGTGTCTTCATACAATATCCCTCAGAAGATTGCAGCTCTGTTCATATGTATGCTGTGTACATTTTAGGAGGGGTAGACTGCTGAGTTTATCAAGGTAAAGCCCTGGCCTGGAATTTATTTATCTGCAGAATGCCATGTCACCCTCTGCTGGTTGTGTTGAAGGACTATCATGGAATTGCAGAGGGAACAGACTATACAGTCACTAAAAGAGTGTTGTCTAAGAAATTCATATCTTAAATAGCAAATCTCAAGTTTTCAAGTCAAGGGGGACAAAATATTCATATTTCACTTGTTTGGGCTGAGCACTCACTGTTATGCTGTCCTTCCAATCAAATCCTTAGATCTTTCTTGCTCACTGGAAGTTGTATCAGGTCTCAGAGCCTCCAGATGAAACATCACTCTGTGATGACTGATATATGAAATGATGCTGCCAACAAGCAGCTTTAGTCACAAATTCAGTCAGTAATAATGAATACAGAAAAGTATAGCAATGAATAAAAACAATAACAAATACAAGTAAGTACACAGGTTAACTCCAATATGACAGCTGTCTATGTCACTTATCACAAAAACCATTTAGAGAAAACAGCGAGCGGGAGAGCAAATAACCAGCCAAATTCCTTTTGTTTAAAAAGCCAATAGCTGATGGAATAAATAATTTCACATCCTGTCTTCTTTTATTGTTGAGAAATAACATTCACATAACTTTCACTCAGACAAAAGGCTGCATCAGGCAAGTAATGAAGGACTAGATAGGCTGACATACAACCTCATAACTGAGGTCTGAACTGTGCTACCGCGAGGGAGGTCCTGATGGAAGCAAATTAAACTCACTGTATAAAGGCTGCCGAGAGCCTTCTAAGATGACCTGAGTGGTCTATGTGGCCCTGACTTGATAGAATTGGCAAAGATAATTTGAGTTTACATCAGTGACTTTAGAGCACACATTCATATTTCATATATAGATCCATGTAGAGGAAGGATGCAGCCCTGATAAGATGCTGTGGAAAATTGGTTTTCTAGAAAGAGGAGTATTCACAAAAATCTCTGCTCTCTGTTTGTCAAACAAGACTAAGAGCCTACAGCCACACTAGCAGTTCTGTGAGACTATACTTAGGCACAGTAATGCAAGCATGCCAACATGACACAAAGAAAATGCATCATCCAGAAATTTAACATGTTTAATGTTCACCATGTTTAGCATGATAGCATGGTAATATTTGCTAGTTAGCACTAAACACATTACAAACACATTACTCCATCTTTGTAGATAACGTTAAGCATTACAATGATAACATTTGTATTTGGAATGAAATGACGTGGGTAATAGCGGACAACGATCATCACTTACGTTTTCTTCGTGTGTCTGTCTCTCTCTGTCTCTCGAGTGCTCTGAGATAGATGCAGTATGGATGCAGTTCTGGTTGGCACAGCAACATTAATTGATTAGTTTGCATCCCTGTTTCACCCGTGTACATTCAGTCAGGTTGAGTGACCATTACGCCTGCCGAACACGCTTGCGATGTGGTCAGATGAGATACTGATCAAAATATATAAATTTAGGTCTGACTGTATGTGCTGACTCAGGTAGTTGCATTGAATCGTGGCTGTTGCTAATTATTGATTGCAGTGAAATGCCAGACACTGTGGAAACCTGCCTGTAAGGTATTGGTGACATGGGCGCATCACTACGCCGGTTTACGAAAATCCACTTGCCCAGCGGCGCGCCACTGGCACACAGAGTTGACCAGGTCTGGGGTGGCGAGCTTTCAGCACACTTTAACGCCTCTGGCGTGGACCGAAATGGACCGAAAATCCAAATCCGCTGGCTGATCCTGCCGACACCTCCCCCTACTGTTCCACAACGCCCATCCTGGCGTACCTCTGTGTGCCTCGGTTTACCAAAGTACCAAGTGCGCTGCGCGCTCGCCTACGCTGCACGAAAATACCACTGCGTGGGGTGTGCACCCTGAGCCCCGCCAATGGCGGGGACGAAAATAGAGCCCTCTGTCTCCTCAGTCAGAGCTGGTCATTGGGCAGCTGTCCTTTTCCCCTTAATACAGGCCCAAACCCTAAAACCCTTGTAGTGGAATGGGAGAAAAGCTTGTTGCACTCGCTTGAATATAAGCCTTGATGCACTCACTTCTTTGAGTTTGTTTTTATTGCTTTTGCTGGCACCTCTGTCAAGAGAGGTCATTTGGTGTCCTACTACTTTGTGTATCTGAAAAGAGATACAGCCACAGAAAAGGACATTGTTGTGCTGTGAAGGCTCTATTGAGCACTCCCCCTCCATTAACAACTGTCTTTAAATCAAGCCCTCATTAATGGGAACAAAAACGCTTCGATGTGTTCTCCCCTCACTGGCACCATGACATTGCTTGGACAATATCTGATTAGTGGACCTTCAGCACACATAAATGCTTTCAGTCTCAGTTTTAATGGTTGCTGTTGTGAAAGCAGAAAAAGTTTCAGATAAAGAAAACACTATTGTACAGTTGTGAGAGAGAGATGGCTGAGATGTACCAAACGTGCAAGCCTAAAAACCAGAGAGACACATTCAGAGATAGACATTGAGAAAGCCAACCTTGAATAAGAGGTACTGCCAGGCCAAGTTTCAGTGGCTGTGAACAATGTAACCGTTGTTTCTGATGGAGACTCCCTCCAGCCTGAAGTGCTTATGTGCATAGACCTCACCCCACCTAGCTAGGTGATGTGCTACATCATATCTTAATACAGTCTTGTGGAGTTACAATCATTACAGATAAAACTCTACGGCAGGAGGTTCTGCTACACGGAGGGGTGCTCTGGGGAGACCAAAGAGAGACAACAGGACCAGCATTACTGGTCTCTCCAAAACTGTGCACACAATCTACAATTCACATGAACAAGGCAGCAAAACACGATAGATATTCTGAATCGCAGTGTTGCCACCATATTGGAACAAGCTTCCTCAGACTGCTTATCTATACACACACGACATGCTTTATTAAATGTGGTGTTTGATGTATCTCCTGACAGCACTTGGAATTTGGATGTGGTACCGCCTCCTGAGCAGTGCCAAAATTTAGGTTCAGGAACTCAACACCAAAAAAAGCAGAACCTGTGACAATGGGCACAGTTTAAGGTTCATTAAGTTTGTGAAATGTGAAAGGACTTTGTTAATTAAAGTTTGATAAAGAATTGAAGAAGATGGATATGTAGATGGATGAAGATGAAACAATCAAATCAAATGGATCCTGTCAACAAACAATATCAAATATTAATTATTGAATTAATGAACTGTTGCTGCTGTTCTTGGGGACTACGTCTTTCAAATATAGAAATGTGTAATACGGCCTTTGAAAGACAAGTTAGTTATGCAGGGTAATAGAAATTTCAGTTCAGATTGAACTGGAGAGCTCTATAAAGAAAAGAAAGCATACAATTTCATGCATCAGATAAAACCCTTGACCACTACAGCACTGTATGGTTAACAGTCCATCAGTTAATGAAAGTACATTCCGTTATGCCAAAGTATTTAATGCCAAAGTAATATTATGTGGCATAATATTGAGATGACAGAAACATATTAAGGAAGGAGTTATAACACTGGAAGATTTTGCATTATCAGATTTTATACAAAGTTTACTATACACCTGTAAGATGAGGACAGTGTGTGTTGGTGGCATAACACAATACAAGGGACTCTGTGGGAATGCTCTTAATAGGAACAGAATTAGATTTTTATTTAGTTTCCATGAAGGTGTGAGTTCAACTTTTCTTTCTAAAAAGAAAGAAGGAAGAAGAAGAAAGACAGTGAGGTTGTAGACATGAAGCTGCCAAAGATGACCCTCATCAGCAGCTTCTTAACATAGCTGTCCATATCATTCTGTTTTCTACGAAAAAGACGCTAGCTGTGCCAGTGCTCCCAGCTTCATGCCTGTTTCTTCATTAATATTTCATCAATATGTGGGTGCTCAGCCCTGTTGTACTCGGAACTCTTGAGTATAATGGTCTTACACATTTATCTATTTTCAGAAGCTTCCTGTCAGTGGACTGTGCTTGAATGTTTGATTTTCTTTTCTCAATTATTTTGTGGTGCCCCCCTTGTTTGCATGTAGTATAGGTCTGTATTGTAACTATAAGCTGCCTTTCATCTTTGCATTGTTTGTATGGACTTCAAAGGGATGTCAGAAAGGAAAATGTATTTCTTGTAGAGGTTTTCTTTGAGTAATACTATCTTCAACACCTGAAGTAAAGGCAATGTTGGGATAGTGAAAACTAATATTGCCTTGAAAGTTCCTTTACAGTTGCTTCAAGTTTAATTCCTACACTATTTGACTATTTAACAGCTCATATTTTTTCACCCCATTTTCACCTTGTTTTAAAATGTGTGTCATATCCACATTATATCTAGATATGCTTTAACGGGATTATGTTTAATGTGTCTCCACTTTCCACATTGAGAACCGATCTCTCTGTCCAGCTTCTTGTTCTTGTTCCTCTTCCTTCTTATACCTTCTCATTTGTGCAGGTTCAAAAATAAAAACAAGACGAATTTGCGCTCTTGTATGGACTTTTGATTGCTTTTCAAAGCACGGAACAAAGCCACTTTTGACACCTGGAATGCTGAAGATAAATGTAGGAGAGAATTCCGTTGTATGCAGCTGCTTTTATTCAGCTGTGGTCAGTGCTACCACTGTCCAGAGAACACCTGGAAGCTTGAACACAGTCAAGAATGGCATGAGAGGATAGTGATGGGATAAAGACTGAGTGTCAATGTGCCCATTATGCACAATCAAATGTTTTATTTTTTTGCTTAAGGCTACAACCGGTGTTATATCTGCCCAAGTAGTTGTTGTATTTGGATTGACAACGCTATTTCATCTACATTTGTGTTCAGTGTGGTCACAATCTGTCCTCAGTGCATCTAGGGTTCGTTTTTACCTGTACTTTCATGTGCCCAAGCACTATCCAATTGCAGTCTCATCACCCAAAATGCATTTTAATGGAAGGTGGAAAGGGGGTCTTCGATCTTGTGCCAGCAATTCATTAAAGCTACACCATACTACACTTCTGACTGAATCAGTCATGCTGCAGCATTAACTGAAATGACAAAATCTTGGTTTCTCTTGTCTCGTTTTATGCGCACTTCCCTATCTGATGTGTAGCAAACATTATGATCATGAATAGAATCTAATCTGGCGTTTTATGGGTTTTGTGATACTGTAGTGCTGTCCACCCATGGTGTTTGTAATAAATGGGCCTTTCAAATCAATCACCACAATCACATTTGATCTCTTTTCTTGAAATGAATAATGTGTTTCTAATGCTGCACCCCTCTCTTTCTGTTTTCCAGTTGACCCTTGGCGATGAACAGTGTGAAGTGACGCGGAACGGCTTTGAGTCTAAGGAGCTGGTGTACTTAGTTCATATTTACTGCCAGGTAAGTCAATGGACTGGTGTAGTCATAGAGAAATACAGACGTATATCTAACGTTCCACAGCATGATTATGCTTAGATATACTGTCCTTATGTGCAAACTTTCACACAGACTCCATTTCATATGCAAACACACCCCAACATTTGTGGAAAAAAACAAACAAAACTTGGTGATTTCCAACCTACAAATGATGGTTCTGTATAACCTGTTCAGATGTCCAGCTCAGTCCTCAGTGAGCAGAGAGCTGGCTCACATTCAGACATTTCTGGAATACCTAACTTATTGTTTCAAACATCCAAGTTATGTGGGCATTTGGAACTGAATTGAAAAGAGCTGTGGGTGAATGCCAGGATGGGTGAGCAATTCTGAAGAATGTCAGATAGAAAGAGTTTCAGAGAGTGAGTTCTTCAAAACTAGAGACATACCGTACATGTTTCTGCACATTTTTATCTTACCTTGGCTGAATTTTTTTGGATTCAATTGCCTATGTTGATCTCTTTGAGGATAGGTTGCGGATTGGTCTCTAGGTGTTTTTGTGCCATTATCGGAACCTTCTGTCATTAATTGCAACAGTTTATGATGGTAGCATCAACCAAGTATCAATTTTTATTAATGGTTGCAGGGACTATGTTCCCTTCGTTTGACACTGCTGTGTCCATAGTTGTCCTCTACTTGTACATAGTTGTGCCTTCCTTGCTTTGTTTCATTGCAGAAGTCTTGTCAATGTAGAAAAGACAGTTGATTTAGTCATTGTTAAATGTACTTTTCAAGGAGAGATGTCAGTGTAAAGTAACTGCCAGATTATTTATAATTACTTCATATACAAAGTTTTGAAAGAAATTTGATTAACCAAATAGCCTTAAAGTAGAACACACATGCACACCAGCTGCTGAGAAGCTTTGCCCCAGCTTCCTTTAGTGACATTTTTACTCTGGTCTCGTGAATTTCCCTCTACAGATCATATTCCATTTGCACAACCTTGGCAGCACTACACAAGTATGCGGCTATGTATTTGGAAATTCCAACTTCTTACAGCCATCGGAAAACTGCTAAACCTACATTAGCTCTATTTGAAAATGGAGTGAAAAGAGTTGGCCTTGAGTTCTGTACTCAGAGGTCTGAACAGAGAAAGTAGCACAGCATAGTGAGATTGGTTCAGTTCCACAGACCCGGAAAGGGGGGTAGCTAGAAGCACCATCTGAAAATGGGACAGGAAAGCATGAAGACTTGCCTGAGCCCACAGAGCCCTCCCCGTGTGTCTCATCCAGCCAGCAGAGGGCTGAGTGGTGCACTGCAGTCCCAGTCACACAAGCCCTGGCCTCGGTACAGACAGATATTTCTAGGCCAAATCAAAGTGAAATACTTTTTCCACCATTAGTTGCTCTCTGTGGGGTTTGAGGATTGGAGCCCTGTTTTACTGGACAAAAAAGAAACAACAAATCCAAATCCATGGAATAAGTCTAAGATTTTATTTATTTGTTTATTTTTTAAGAAAAGTTTAACATTTAATGTGGTGGATTGAGGGCAAAATTCTATTGGTTTGCACCATTGGCACTTAATCACTGCATTTTACTGGGAAGGGCGGAAAGGGAAGGGAGTAAGCTGTTGACATTTCCTATATCATAGTATACAAGCCCATGGGAGACTTGTTTCCCTTTTTGATTTTTTGAGACAGTGCCATTTTATCAGAGGCATGAAAAGAAGAGTGTCTGTGTGGACAAAAACAAAAGAGACAATCCAAGAGGAAAAAGGGAAAACACAGGAGTGTCACAGTAGTTGATAAAGGTTGTTGTGGTCTTGTCTTTATGCCAACACAGAGGCTGGTTGCTCTTTTCATAGTGATATCCATAGTAGTTCAGCTACAAATATTTGGTGTCAGACTTTGAGTTTTTAACCACTCTAAACAATGCAAGAAGACTGCTTTGGTTTGTTAAGGGGCTATATCAGATAATGACATGACAGCACATAGCATGTTAAAGTAGAAGGGTATTTTTTGATAATGGTAATAAAATAAACTTTATTTGTATGCCAGTTTTCTTAACAGAGCTATGAATTGTTTTCTAAGGAAAAGAGAAAAAAATCAAGAAGAAAAAGCAAATAGAATAAAACAGTGTTAACATCACGATGTATGTATAAAATGACATAAAATGGCCAAAGTGGAGCAGCACAACCAGAGGAAACAATAGCATAGCACATAAAGCAATAGTCCAAATGGGAAAAAATTAAAATGTGCATAAGTTTCAGGTTTTATGTGCCTGTCCAATCAGTGTTAATGGTAAATGTAGTCAGTTGAAGTAATACATTCTTCAGTGGGTGCTATGTTGACAGAGAAAGCTGAATTCTCCTGCTGCAAAATTTGTTCTTTTTCCAACTCCGGTGCAAAGATATGACATGTAGAATGATGTTGGTGTCAAGGAAGAACTACAGGTTATTTCAGCTTTGATTTCTAGACTCCAACTCTGGGTAGCCTGGGTATGCTAGTGCTGAAAAACAACACTTGATCTCTTCGCTTGTTATCTTGCTGTTTCCAACAGTGAAAATGGCATCTCAAAACATGAATGCAGAGAATGTTATTGACGAGGATACATTTTACAGTGTTTTGGCTAATACAGATATTTAGCTGTATTCGTTCGAGTGGGAGTATATGGTTGAACAAATGTCGTGGAGCAAGGCTGAGGCTGTAGCTGCACTTTGGATTTGTATTTGTGTGCACCACAAAAAATCTGACTTTTGCTCCCAGATGGTCCTCTATGTTCACTAACTTTGTCTTGTTTGCTGAGCAGGTAGTGTACAATGGATTTATCAGAGCTCTGACACTGAAAACAGCAGCGTGCTGTGACCCAAAACGATGTAGCTGAGTGGTGAAAGTGAACCAAAACAGTGAAGTTGCTATCCATAAAACCAGAACAATGAGCTGAAAGTCAGATTTTTTTTTATCATTTATTTTTTTTATTGGAACAATAATAGGCTAAAAGCCAATACAGCAAACTGCCATTTACATTTTAGGTTTTCAGTTTTCATTCCCCTCAACCCCCTTTTCCACCCCCACCCCCCCACCACCAACAACCAGCAGGGTAGATGATCAGAGCAGTCCTATTCAGACAAAAGGTCTTTCAAGTCAGATACCACATTTGTCGACATTAAAATTGTGTTTGCTCCTGCATCATTAGTCCTTGCTGATGATAGTCCCAGGTAAGAAAGCAAAAAGCTCCGGAGCCAGTAAGTATGTGAAATATTGTGAGGAGGTTTCCAGTGTTGGACTACATTCCTTTTGGCTGCAGTTAGACCCGCCAGCCAGATTTTGCGTGCTTTATCCGTGAGGGGAAAACGAGAATCGTCATTTAGAAGATGTACAGCAGGATCCATTGGTAATGTCACCCCAGTTATTCCTGTAGGGGTATTAACAACGGGAGATAAGTTCATGGAAGGTAAGGATTGCGCTTGCCCCATTAATATCTTGAAGAGTTGTAATACCTTTATCTTCCCAGGCTAGGTTTCCCCCCCAGATAAAAGGTGACCATTATTCCATATTGGGGAAGATTTACACCAAAGACTTGTAATTTTGAGGAATTTTTCTGCTTCTTTAAACAGTAGCATATGAGTTAAAATTGGACCATAATGCAAACCACATTTCTTGACTGAAATGCCATTAAGAAGAAAGTCCTTCAACCTTATCGGCGCTATTATGTCTTGGTCTGACTTTTTTCATGATGTAACTCTATCCTCCTCCAACCAATAGCAGAGATTTCTTAACATAAATGCCCAATGATATAACTTAAATTTTGGACACGCCCATCCCCCATCTGACTTTTTGAGCTGAAGAGCTGACCATTTCATGTTGGGTCTTTTACTGTTCCAAACATAAGACCGTAATAGGGAGTCCAGCTTTTTCCAGTATCCAACTGGAGGAGCAAGTGGTATCATTGAACTAATAACATTAATTCTGGGTAAAATGTTCATTTTAATGACTAATATACACACTGGAACTGACACTTACTAAAGTAAAGTGCACAAGCACAAAGAATAAAAACAGACATATCCTAACAATAAGAAGCAGCAGCAAAAAGTTTTATATATAAGTTAGAGGTTGTAATAGTGCAGGACAGTCAGTAATAGCAACAGAAGTTTTCTATTTGACATAAGTCCGGAGCCTGTGGACATCCCCTGTCAGCCATGGCTTCCAGTTAGCCTGAGTGATGATGCTTTTTGTGTGGGTCACATCATTGAAGCACTTGGTGAGGTAAGAGATCACAGTGTCTGTGTACTCATCAATGTCTGTATGGTTGTTGTAAGTGGCTGCCTGCTTAAACATTTCCCAGTCTGTTATGTCAAAGCAGTCTTGAAGAGCAGAGGAGGCCCCCTCTGGCCAGACTCTCACCTGCCTCTGAACCAGTTTGGTGACTCTCTGTCTGTACGCTGGCATTAGCATAACAGTGATGTGGCCAGAGAGCCCGATGTGGGGGAGGGGGTGGCTTTGTATGCTCCTTTGTGAGTAGTGAAGACCAGGTCCAAAATGTTATCCCCCCCTTGTTGGGAAATCAGTGGGACAAGCCCCTTTATTTGTCACAGCCACATCCACATGCACACACACGCCATGCACTGGTGAAAATTTTCCTCCACCTTTAACCCATCCTGGTCGTCCTTCCTCCACGGCAGACCAGGAGCAGTGGGCTGCCATCCGACTGGCGCCTGGGGACCCAGTTCCTTTCGTCACCATTGGTCAGGTATTTTAGTGGGGGTATTTTTATGGAGGATACGGGGAACACGGGGAGAACATGCAAACTCCACACAGAAAGGCCCCTTTCCTCAAGCAGCAGCCACCGAAGGCATGCTGGAGGACACGCCCCCGGCGCCCACAGCGAGAATCGAACCCGGGATCTTCTAGCTGTGAGGCGACAGTGTTACCACCGTTTCACCGTGCCACCTAAATCAACATGCTGGTGAAGTTTTGGAAGGACAGTCTTGAGATCAGCATTAGAGTTGGGCGGTATCCAAATTTTGATACAGTCAAACCGTCCCCACATATTAAGTATTACTGTGACTAATTAGAATCACTTTGCAGGGCAGTGTGACATGCGCACAGTTCAGAGGGTCAATGCTCAAGCTAGGAAGCACCAGTCCTAACTTGTAGCATACCAGAATGACGGGGAGGAACTCAGCTAAAAGCTTCTGCCAAGCATTGCCACCTCAACAAAACATAATTCATACCCCAAGAAATTATATGTGCATGTCAATCATATTGCATCTGCTGATTTCACTACTTCATGCAAACCACACAAGCCTGGTATCATATGACAGCAGAGAGTCTGATGATCACGAAGATTTCTGCCTCCTCACTGTGCGACGAAAACTTGGCAAGCTAGCAGCCAAAGAATAGCAGAAAAAAACTTCACTAAATCATAAAGTATGTCTTACCTTTGCTGTTTTGTGGTCAAAAGTTATATTCCAGCTTAAAAACGCTGCTGATGTCTGCTCCTATGACTCTGTGTTAGTTTGAGACCAATTACGAAGGTCCTGGTTGTTTACATAAAGAGGAGGGGGTTTCTAGAATGGACGGTGCGCTCTTCATGCAATAACCTATCTCTGGGGTTACTTCCTTTGGGATTGTAATTGGTGTTTCTATGGTGAATTTGGGTGCTGCCTCTCGATTTTCTTGACTCTGACTGGTCGATTGAGGTGTTGATCATCAAAATAGACCAATGGGTCGCTGAGCTATTGACCGGTTAACTATGCAGTTAGTTTCACTGCTCCGTCTCATTTACACATGAATGAGCAGAGTGCTCACAGAGGACTCTACTGAGCAGCCCAAGGTGTTATTTTACTGTTGTACTATGAAATAGCTTGCGCCGAGCCCCTATTGTTATACTGCGTATTATTCCTCTTCCGTGTCAAATTTCGATTCGCTACTTGTCCTACAGTTTTGAGAGCACCCAGGCAAATTATATATCGAAATGTGCGTCTTGATCGGGATCGGCGTGCTATTACTTTTCTTGAATTTATATTAAATTTCCCATAAGGACTGAATGGGAGGAGGTCAAAAAACTGACAAAAAATTGCCCTTTTTCTACTGCCTACTGCTCCGGCATACTTTAACCTAGAAACTCCATTTAAACTTTAAAATGTAGACACAAGTCTTGTGTATTGGTGTGTTAATCCACGTTTTGATAGGTCTTATAGTTTTTGATCAATCGCTGTTCAATGACCATGATCGTTTTTGGGAGAAATTTTGAGCTTTCAATGGGTGTGTATTGCACGGAATGTTCGGGCTAGAGTGGGTGATGTCATCGGTTAGAGTGGAGGAGAGCCAAAAAAAACTCCTGATTTTTTCTCTTTCCACACTCCTCCCAGCCACAATTTACGCTCTACATGCATGATTTTTGCCACGTTTGTAGACAAATTTGTTCTGTCTCTCACAATGTGCTCGAAAAGTCGGAGAAACTTACAGAATTTGAATTAGCAGCCTCTAAGTGCAGCCACGTCTATCTCTGCTCCTCATTTACTCCAATACAAAGATTTTCTGAGAGAAACAGAACGGACCCCCATTTTAAACTCACGAGTGTCTGCGAAATATTGACTGTATAAACACCAAAAGCACACCGAAGCGTTCAGGAAGTCCTTACAGCGATGACGGTCTGTTTTTTATTCTGATTGGAGCTACTGTTCTCTCAGTATTAGCCTAAATGTGAGAGCAATGCAGAGACAGAAAATTGCTTTTTCTCCATCTGAATGTGTGTGCGTGTGTTGAGCTGAGAGCACGCACGCGACCGCATGCATGCACACCTGTGTGCGTGTAATTGTGCTGTAATCTTGTGTGTGCCTTGTGATTCTACTGAACTGGTGTTTGAAATGCTAGCAATGTAATGAGTGATGTTGGCCTGTTAGCACTAGCCACTGTTAGCATTGTGGCTAATGTTAACATGAGGTCCTATGAATTTATTGGTGCATATAGGCTTGACTTTTGATATCAGGTTGTTGTGCTAATATGTTAATGGTTAGCATGCTAATGCTAACATGCTAACCTACAGCCAAATGATTCTTACATGCATTCTGATGGTGTTTGAGATCTTCTCAATGTGTCATTTGACATGTTAATGTTAGCTTAGCATTAGCCGCTGTTAGCATTGCGGCTAATGCTAACATGAGGTCCTATGAACAGGTTTGACTTTGTTGACAGGTTGAGGTTGTTGTGCTTATATGCTAATGTTAGCATGCTAATGCTAACGTGTTAACCTACCATAAAATGATTCTTAAATGCATTCTAATGGTGTTCAAGACCTTTTTAATGTGTTATTTGACATGCTAATGTTATCTTAGATTAGCTTAACAGCGGCGGTAGCCCCCATGGCCCTTTCAAAATTTCCCCTGGGGAAATTGTCTAGTTACCGGATTATCGCCCAACCCTAATCAGTTCCGGCTAGGATGGTGAATCCATCTGGGTGTGCTCTCTGTTGATCACCGATGGCCTAGTACAGTTCATTAAGTGCCACATTCCTATCACTGCTGTTGTTGGTGGGATGTAAACCGCGACTAGCAAAATCGCAGTAAACTCCCTGGGCAAATAGAAAGGATGGCACCTTATGATCATAAACTCTGCCAGTGGTGAACAGTGTTTGCATACCACCACAGCGTCCCGGCACCACGCATCACGGATGTAAACACAGACCCCACTGCCACGGGTCTTTCCTCTGTTTACCCGGTCCACTCAATATAGCATGCTAGCTGTTCCAGTTGTACAGCAGAGTCGGGAACGTTGCCGTTTAGCCATGTTTGAAAACAAGCACACAGCAGTTACTCACTGTCCGATTCGCTGACCTCAGCAGTCGAATATGATCAATTTTATTGTCCAGTGATCGTACATTAGCCAGGAGGATGGATGGTACGGCTGGGCAAGTCGGACTAGCCGCTAGCCTAGGCCGGATACCACACCACTTCCGACACCTCCTTTTCCTGGGAGGAGTAGCAGGCGAGTCCGGTGTGATCGCAGGCCAATGGAGTAATCCGAGCTCTGTTGCATCTCTGTTGCATAGTCCAAAATGTTGCAAATCTTGCTTTTGCAGATGTCTAGCAGAGCCTGTTGACTGTATTCCGACATAGGCAGACGAGACGAACACGAAAAACTTTCGGACAAACACTTTTTTAGCAAACAAAACACCGCACGTTTGGGACAGAGAGAGGTCACTGCGTCTACACGTGCCACCATCTTGTTCCAGTGAACACTGATTTGAGGAGTGAGAGATATTTTATTTTTGTCTGTATTAATCAGCATCAATGCCTCACCGTAGAGAGAGTTTGTTGAACATCTGCCATATAAACTAACATGTCCGAACATAATGATACCGAGTGAGACGTGGCCCCTACCGTAATTGGGAAGATGTGAGGAGATTTTCTAATTAATTGTGCAAGTGGTTCAATGGATAAGTTAAAGATTAAAGGAGGCAAAGGGTCCCACTGCAGTGTGCCCAGCTGAATGTCAAAAAGATCTGAGAAACCTCCACCCACACACACTCAAGCTGATGGATTAGCATATAGTGTCTGAATCATATTGATAAATTTATCTTAAGACTTTGGAGAATATCTTGAGATCAGCATTAATCAGTGAGATTGGACAGTGATTGGCACATTCCAAGCGGTCCTTACCGGGTTTAGGTATGACCGTGATCAGGGCTCAGCCGCCATGTGTTGGAGTTCTCCCCGCTGAGCGAGAGGGTCGCTTCCCTGCGCCTTCAGGTCGGGGATAGGTCTCTCACTGTTGTTTCGGCTTACGGGCCGAACAGCAGTGTAGAGTACCCAGCCTTCTTGGAGTCCCTGGGAGGGGTACTGGAAAGTGCTCCAACCGGAGACTCCATTGTTCTGCTGGGGGACTTCAACGCTCACGTGGGTAACGACAGTGATACCTGGAGGGGTGTGATTGGGAGGAACGGCCTCCCCGATCTGAACCCGAGTGGTGTTCTGTTATTGGACTTCTGTGCTAGCCACAGTTTGTCCATAACGAACACCATGTTCAAGCATAAGGGTGTCCATCAGTGCACGTGGCACCAGGACGCCCTAGGCCGGAGGTCAATGATCGACTTTGTAGTCGTATCATCTGACCTTCGGCGGCATGTCTTGGACACTCGGGTGAAGAGAGGGGCTGAGCTGTCAACTGATCACCACCTGGTGGTGAGTTGGATCCGCTGGCAGGGGAGGAAGCGGGACAGGCCTGGCAGACCCAAACGTACTGTGAGGGTCTGCTGGGAACGTCTGGCCGAACCCGCTGTCAGGGAGGCCTTCAACTCCCGCCTCCGGTAGAGCTACGACCAGATTCCGAGGGAGGTTGGAGACATTGAGTCTGAATGGACCATGTTCTCCACCTCCATTGTTGACGCAGCCGCCCGTAACTGCGGCCGTAAAGTCGCCGGTGCCTGTCGTGGCGGCAACCCTCGAACCCGGTGGTGGACACCGGAAGTAAGGGGTGCTGTCAAGCTGAAGAAGGAGTCCTATCGGGCCTTGTTGGCCCATGGGACTCCTGAGGCAGCTGATGGGTACCGGCAGGCCAAGCGTGCGGCAGCCCGGGCGGTTGTAGAAGCAAAAACTCTGAAGTTCAGGAGTTCGGGGAGGCCATGGAGGAGGACTACCGGTCGGCCTCGAAGAAATTCTGGCAAACCGTTCGGCGCCTCAGGAAGGGGAAGCAGCTTGCTGTCAACACTGTTTACAGTGAGGGCGGGGAGCTGTTGACCTCAACTGGGGATATTGTCGGGCGGTGGAAGGAATACTTCGAGGATCTCCTCAATCCCACTGTCATGTCTTCCGTAGAGGAAGCAGAGACTGGGGACCCGGGGGTCGGTGCATCCATCACCGGGACTGAAGTCACTGAGGCAGTTTGCAAGCTCCTCGGTGGCAGAGCACCGGGGGTGGATGAGATCCGCCCTGAGTACCTTAAGTCTCTGGATGTTGTAGGACTGTCTTGGTTGACACGCCTCTGCAACATCGCGTGGCAGTCGGGGACAGTGCCTCTGGACTGGCAGACTGGGGTGGTGGTCCCTCTTTTTAAAAAGGGGGACCGGAGGGTGTGTTCCAACTATCGGGGGATCACACTCCTCAGCCTCCCCAGGAAAGTCTATTCCAGGGTACTGGAGAGGAGAATCCGGCCGATAGTCGAACCTCGGATTCAGGAGGAACAATGCGGTTTTCGTCCCGGCCATGGAACACTGGACCAGCTCTATACCCTCCACAGGGTGCTTGAGGGTTCATGGGAGTTTGCCCAACCAGTCCACATGTGTTTTGTGGACTTGGAGAAGGCTTTCGACCGTGTCCCTCGAGTCATTATGTGGGAGGTGCTCCGGGAGTATGGGGTTGGAGGCTCTCTGTTGAGGGCTGTACAGTCCCTGTACAACCGGAGCAGGAGCTTGGTCCGCATTGCCGGCAGTAAGTCGGACCTGTTCCCGGTGCACGTTGGACTCCGGCAGGGCTGCCCTTTGTCACCGGTTCTGTTCATTATTTTTATGGACAGAATTTCTAGGTGCAGCCAGGGGCCGGAGGGGGTTTGGTTCGGGAGCCGGCAGATTTCGTCTCTGCTTTTTGTGGATGATGTTGTCTTGTTGACTCCATCGAGCCAGGACCTTCAGCATGCACTGGGGCGGTTCGCAGCCGAGTGTGAAGCAGCTGGGATGAGAGTCAGCACCTCCAAGTCCGAGGCCATGGTTCTCGACCGGAAAAAGGTGGCTTGCTCCCTCCAGGTTGGGGGAGAGTTCCTGCCTCAAGTGGAGGAGTTTAAGTATCTTGGGATCCTGTTCACGAGTGAGGGAAGGATGGAGCGTGAGATTGACAGGCGGATCCGTGCAGCGGCAGCAGCAATGCGGTCGCTGTACCGGTCTGTCGTGGTGAAGAAGGAGCTGAGCCGAAAGGCGAGGGTCAATCTACGTTCCTACCCTCACCTATGGTCATGAACTTTGGGTCATGACCGAAAGAACGAGGTCCCGGATACAAGCGGCTGAAATGAGTTTTCTCCGCAGGGTGGCAGGGCGCTCCCTTAGAGATAGGGTGAGGAGCTCTGTCACCCGGGAGGAGCTCAGAGTAGAGTCGCTGCTCCTCCACATCGAGAGGAGTCAGCTGAGGTGGCTCGGGCATCTATATAGGATGCCCCCTGGACGCCTCCCAAGGGAGGTGTTCCAGGCATGTCCCACCGGGAGGAGGCCCCGGAGAAGACCCAGGACAATCTGGCGCGACTATGTCGTGCGGCTGGCCTGGGAACGCCTCGGGATCCCCCCGGAAGAGCTGGGGGAAGTGTCCAGGGAGAGGGAAGTTTGGGCGTCCCTGCTCAGGCTGCTCCCCCCGAGACCCGGCCCCGGATGAAGCGGGAGAAGACGGACGGACGGACGTGATCAGGGCTGTATTTAGGTCTCTATGGAAACTGCCATTTTCTATAGCATGGTTAATGGTGTCTAACCATACTGGTCCAAGAATTTCCCCAAGTACTAAATATAGTTCCACAGGTATGCTATCTATACCTGGTGTACAGCCCTTGTTTGTAGCTTTTAGTTGGTCCTCCAGTGTGATTGGAGAATCCAATTCCAGTTGAGCTAGGAATTCCTTATTTTTTAGAAGGGTGGAGTTAAACTTCCATCTTGTAGCCCTATTTTTAACACTCCCATAGTTAAAGGTAGATATGATTGGGTTATGATCAGGTAAATGTTTAGGTAAAAACTCTATAGCGTGTACTGAAGGGAGCAGACCAGAGGATTTAAGGACATAATCTATTTGAGAGAAGGTTTTATGTCTTGTGGAGAAGAAAGTATAGTCTTTAGCTCTTTTTAGTCTACTAAAGTTTCAGTTGAAACTTCAGTTTAAAAGTCTGAGCATTTTAGTCTTATTTTAGTCAGAATTATCCGTGACTATTTTCGTCTAGTTTTAGTCGATGTAAAACTGATGACATTTTAGTCTAGTTTTAGTCAATGAAAATTAGATTTTAGTCTCTTTTTAGTAATGCAATTCTATTTAACCCAGTCAATATAGTATAAGTACCTAATAATATAGACAAAACCAAAATTTTCTTTTAACCAAACCCATTTCACAATTCAAACAAGGTTGTTTTGTTATTATATTATTGTTGCCTTATAGACCCAAGAATACATCCATTCCACACACGGAAGACGGTCTTATTTGAATTTAAAACATATTTATTTTACCAACCAAAGCCGGCTGGCCAGTTGTTTGTCGTTAATGCTAACCTACCGCAGCTGCATCTTCTAAACAATGCCACAAGTCGGGATTGAGGAAGTGACGTTGCCTGCGACTGCGCAGTGCGACCTGATGCAGCCCCTGAAGTGAGACACAGGAAACAGAAATACTGCAAAATAGTAATAACAACGCGACTAAACCAGACGAAATAACGTTATAACATTTCATCTCGTCTTGTTTTAGTCAACAAAAATGAAGCGACATTTTAGCGGAGTTTTTTATCTTGTAAACCACATTTAGTCTCGTTTTTATTCGTCAACAATATATTGCATTATATATTTATTTGACCAGCATCTACATTGCGTCTTGTCTCATTTTCATCACGTGATAAAGGTTCGTTGACAACGATATTTAGTCATAATTCTCGTTGATGAAAGCAACACTATGACCAAGTAATTTGATTGGACAAGAGACATTCCATGAGTGCTGATACAAAGTACATCAACACTGGGACTTTTTAGCTAACAATGTTTTCAGAGGAGTCGTCAAAGAGATAAGAGGGGCAGGGAAGGACAAAACAACACACCACCCCCCGATCTCGCCTGAAGACCAGCGCATCTTAAAATATTCTGCAGCGCTGAGTCCAGATAATCCAAAAGGCTTACTGAACAAGGTCTGGTATGATATTCAGTTGCACTTTGGACGCAGGGGCAAAGAGGGGAATCGGGATCTCAAACCTGACTTATTCATCCTTAAATGTGATAACAATGGAGGAAAATATTTCACCATGACATTCAATGAAGAAACAAAAAATCATAAAGACCCACTGGAGAGAGACAGAGAAAACTGGAGGGGCCCTATGTATGACGAGCGAGGAAATGCGCTCTGCCCAGTAGCATCGCTTGAAATATACCTAAAGAAAATTCCGCCTGATGCAAAGGCCCTGTATCTGCAGCCAAGGAGGGTAACAGTGGCGACAGACAGCTTCTAGTATACCTCTTTGTTTAGCCTTGCTAAACTTGTACCTCGACTCTTTGAATCTGACCTTGTCCCCACTCCTGAAGGCCTCTTCCTTTGCCAACCTTAGCTGTCTGAGTTTGGCTGTGAACCAGGGTTTGTCATTGTTGTAACTCACCCTGGTGCGTGATGGAACACAGCAGTCCTCACAGAAGCTGATGTAGGACACACAGCCTCCGTGTACTCATCCTCTTGAGAGGCTTGAGCTCTTTGACCTGAGTCTTCTTCCATATTCCCCAGCACCGATACTTTTAGAGCTTCTTTTGCTTCCTCCGCCGAGTTCAGTGACATCCTCATGCCCTTGTGATTTACTCTCAGGATCACTGGGTACACCAGGAATGAGTCAACGCCCTTCTGCCGGAGTTTTGCGTGGATCTCTCTGTACTCCTACCGTTCCTGCGTCACCCCGGGGCTGTAGTTGGCGAAGAACTGCAACTTGGTGCCATCAGGGAGAGTAGGTTTAGCTTTTTGTGCACCTTCCAGGATGGCCTGTCGGTCAGTATAGCATAATAACCTGAAGATCATGGTCCGTGGTCTCGACCTGTTGTTGGAAAACACCTGGTGTGTACGGTAAATCTCCACTGGAGCACCATGGGAGCCCCCGAGTGATGTAATCCAGGGAGCATCCTCTGTAGGTAGCCTCTCGGGTCGTCCCCTTCAATACCCGTCGGTAAGCTGACCAGCCGCATATTGTTTCTCCTGCTCCTGTCCTCCAAATCCTTAAGTTTTTTTGTGTAAGTTAGTCATCTCTGCGAGGCAGAAGCTAGTGTCTTTATCGTTTTTGCGCAGGCTAGCTTGGATGTTGTCTATTTTGCTGAAGACCGTGCTAATTTTTTTAGCATGACTGTCCGACTGTTCTGTCCGACCGGAGAATGTTGCCATTCTCTATCATGTGTTTCTCTATAGGGTCGAGAGCCTTATCAAGTGCATCTTTCAGCATGTTGGCTACCATCTCTTGCAGCGTTTCCATCTTTGTTGCCATTGTTTGCTTGATTAGCTAATAGCTAGCTAATTCCTCTGAGTAATTGTTAGCTTGTTGCTGTCTGCTGGAGTCTTGTTTCTTTGTCGAATTTGGTTCTTTTTTTGAGGCCATCTCTTTAGTTGAGTGTTTCTTGGAGTCAAACTGGTGTTGGAACTGTCTGTGTGCCGCAATTAAAACACAAAAGGAGATTTGTCAGTGCCATGCAGCCATCTTGCTTTGTGCCTCACCGGAAGTCTCTCAAAGTCAGATTTTTTTAATGAAATATTGTGTAGAGCTGATTCCCCTAGCTCTTTAGAGCTGCACAGTCCTGTGATAATTATCTATGGGTTCATCGCTATGAGCGATGCCTTTCATAAATGAGTTGTCATGTGCTCCATTGTTAATATAAAAGCAGTCATTATAAGACAAGAAATAAATTTGACTGCTATAAGTGAGACATAGATAATCCATGTAGAAGTGGAAGAGAACATCATGCCTTTGTATCACTTGAGAGAAAGCATGTAAACAACAGTGGGCCAAGAATGGACCCTTGGGGAACTCCACAACTAATTTACAGAGGAATTGGAGTCTGCCTTTATGATAGGAAAGGTTGCATTTAATGAATATGAATGTACTACAACTACTAACTAAAATCACTTTTTCAGTTTAATCAGTTATTGCTTGGCTTGACAGACTTGAATTTCATAATTTCATCATTTTTATTCACCGTTCTCAATAGATATATATAGCTGCCACTTTGGCCCACACCAATTGTATGAACAAGACTGCAAACAGTGGTTTTGCATATTCTACCCCTTCAAGTACAAAGCACATAGTCATGAAAATGTAATTTTACACTACAGCAAATAATTTTCTAAGCATGCTATAATTATTTCAATTGATAAATCATTTTTTCCTATCTTAAAGAAGGAAGCGTGTTGGAAAAAGAAACACATGTAAATGTTGTTGTTAAAGGATCATGCAAATTGGAAACCATTTACTATCTGGAAATAAATATAAAAATTTATATATTTCTATAATATAATATACACAGTTTGTGTTATGGGTGACTACCGGTTGCAGGGTATCTCATGTGATGATAATGATTGTGTATTATTTCTTTTTTTTGTTCAATTTAGGGGATGTTCATTTATCAATTACTCTTATTTTTGTCTGGCCAACCCAAGCATTGCATTCTTAATAAGAGTGCAGCAATTCAAACATTCTTTTGTGTGATTGTGATTTTATTTTTCTACACGCGTCTACAGGGTGAGCATGAAACAGCATTACATTTCCCTGTGTTAATTACTGAAAAACCTTGCTGCAGTTAAATGGAAACATTGCTCACATGTAACTCTTTAGTCGGTTAACATGGTCTCTGTCTCTGTCTTTTTGCTGGTTGTGTCATGTATTTTTGTTGTCATTCTGAAGGGTCGAAGTTGGATTGTGAAGCGCAGCTATGAGGATTTCCGTGTCCTGGACAAGCACCTGCACCTCTGCATCTATGACCGACGCTTCTCCCAGCTACCTGAGCTGCCTCGATTGGACAGTCTGACTGATCAGTCAGAGGTAGGCACTGAAAACACATCTACACACTCGCTTTGTGGATTATTGTGCTTATAACCGTGAATGCTTCAGTTTGTAGTTAAAAGGGCACTGAGGAGATTTGTGGATTTAGATTCCATTTCCTTCACATTTTAACTTGAAATGAATCCTGGCCACAGGTTTACTCTCTCATACATCCATCCATGCCCAGTCAGCCCCTTAATTAAATGAATGATAGCATTTGCTGCGCAATTTTAAAATAACAACAACAAATCACAAGGTTTCAGTTGTCTAAGTAAAGCCTATTCCAATTACTCTACTTTGATATCCAATGTAGTTAGTCCCTCTTCAACTCGCCTGTGGAAAGTATTTTGAGCCAGACAAAACCTTTATGGTCAGACTGAAGCTTTAAAAGGAATGCAGGGGTTAGATATCAAACCAAATTGGTAGAACCAGTTTATCATGCAAGGGTACTGTGCGTGTGTGTGTGTGGACACTTTCAGAATAATAGCTGCACAAAGCTACTATTATTTTATTAGACTTTTCACTAATAGCTGTGTTTATAGGAGTCATGAGGTCCAAATAGTGAACAGTAACATTTCTTCAGGCTTAGAGAAGAAAATCCCAGCTGCAAGAGCTGAAATGTGTACCCTACCACTTCTCTATAAAACTTAGTGTTATCATTAGTCTAAGTGTGCTGATGTTGTCCAATGGAAACTATAAAGAGGGAAATTTACCTTGTAATATGAAATCATAGCTCCAGGTGTCATTGTGTCAAGTGCTTTGCTACCATTCAACACTCTTAACTCATAATTAGCTGCCAATCAAAAAACCCATAACAAAAGGAGCTGATGACCTTTATTGGTAATTATTCACATGCGTTGTAACAGCAAAGTTTAATATTCTATATATACTATACGTGTTAGGAGTGAATTACAGTAGTAAATGGTACTATCTGAGGGAAATGTAATGACTCTAACTGGCCTGTGTGTTCTCTTCTATGTTAGTCAGTTTCCCAGATGTTGTTAGCTTACCTCTCCCGGCTTTCAGCCATCGCTGACAACAAGATCAACTGTGGGCCTGCCCTCACATGGATGGAGGTAAGGCTGCACTGTCCACTGTCTTTAAGAAGTACACTGACTCTTTTGCATCATGTAGCCTTTTGCCAAATATTTGAGGCTTTGCTTTTGATTAGTAATCATTTATTTTTATTTTTGCCTTTGAATGGTCTTACCTACACATGAAGTGGTCATTCAGGAAATTTGTGAATACTGTTGCACATTGTGAATAAGGAAAAGCACTGTCCCATTCTTTTCCAGGTATAAAACTACAAGGTGACATCCATTTAACATAATATAATAGCCATGCAAATGTTGCTGTCTGAATTGCTGCATCTTTAGTGTCAAACACTGCAGTGTCATTGGATGCAGCAATGATAAATACCAAAGAAATCACAATGACATTACAGAGTAAAGCTGCATCAACAAATAAGGAGAAGTAGACAATATAGAAATACTACAGTATTGCTGTAGGATTTACTAGAATATTGAAGTAGGTATAAGCAGCACATTCTAGCCTTCCCAGCAAGTTGCTTCACTACCTCACCAAAATTGCTTTTTATGGCAAGACTATCATATTGTCACGTTTCTGTATTTTTCCCATTTGATAACCAATGGCTCCATCTGTTGAAATGACACGTAAGGTCTGTCTGTCTGTCTGTCTGTCTGTCTGACTGTCTGTCTGTCTGTCTGTGTTTGTGCGCTAGGTCGACAATAAGGGAAATCATCTGTTGGTCCATGAAGAGTCGTCCATCAATGTGCCAGCTATTGCTGCTGCTCACGTCATCAAGCGCTACATTGCCCAGGCCTCAGACGAGCTGTCCTTTGAGGTGACAACAACAGTTCACACACACCACACACTTCTCTCTGTGTGTCTCTGTCTGTCCACTTGAAAGCTTCGCTGATATTTTCTCATCTGTTGTTACCTGCTACATGAAGAATTCATAACAGTGAACTTGACAGAGAGAAAAAAAGTAAAAGGCCTGTGTGCTGTCTTTCCAATACAAATGTTGACTGTTACTAAACTCAGTAGCTGAATAGGTAAGTTTTTAGACTGGACACATCACATTGCTCACAACATTTTAAAGTTCAAGCTTTGCTATATAATGCATTTCTAGCAGTCACTGGTGTCATCTATGGACAAGAGGTAAAGGGACAAGCAGACAATCTTTCCTCTCTCTGTTGCTTCTTGCAGGTTGGTGACATTGTATCGGTGATTGACATGCCCCCTAAGGAAGACACCACATGGTGGAGGGGCAAGCATGGCTTTCAGGTACACAGCTCACAAAACACTTTTCAGGCTGGGGCTGAAAATATGGTTTATTTTTCTCTGTCTTTTCCTCTGGCTGTGAAGTTTTGATTAGATTTGTACTTGATGTATTTTGAGGACAAGAAAAGAATGTTGCTTTGTTGAGCAGACTTCAAATCTGAATAGAAATTCTCTTTTATGTGGTGCTTTCGAGTAGGTTACGGAGTGTGTGCCTCCCCCGTAATGCTGAATTGATTCACATTCCTGTGCGGTCTTAAGACCAATCCTATCACACTCTGAAATGTGTGCTGTTCAGGACTTCTTCCAGTCAAATTTAGGTCTCCCAGTTTCAGCTCTCAGCATTATGTAGTCTGAGAACTTCATTTGCTTATGGTACTCTCAATTTTGCCTCTAACTGAAATAAAGTGAAAAAATGTAAATAGAAAAAAAACAAACAAAAAAAAAACGAATAACACAGCATTACATTTTGAGCGTAAATCTTTTCCAGGGCTCGAAGAAAAGAAACTGTTCAATTAACAGCTTGTTGCGTATTTGAAGTTATTTTGAACTGGTGTACACAAGTTGCACCCAGACAAATGTGTACAAAACACTGCGGGCCACATTTACTCAGTGGGCATTTGACAGAAAGCAGCCCTGCAGAAATACACTGATCACATTACAACGTAAGCTTAACTTAACTAACAGGAAACAAAGTGTACACATTGGTAATTCTTACTCCTCATACCGCGACTGTAATATTGGTGTCCCCCAGGGGTCAGTACTGGGGCTCTTGTTTAGCCTGTACATTAACGACTTACCTTCAGTTTGTCCATCTGTTAATATGCAGATGTATGCAGATGATACAATTCTTTATGTGCATGCAAAAAACAAACAGCAGGCTCCAACTAAACTAACTGAAGCACTGGTCCATATTTCTGACTGGCTAAAAAGGTCATGTCTACATTTGAAGATTAATAAAACAGTCTGTATGTTCTTCTCTCAGAAATCCACAAGTGCACAGCATGCTGATGTTTTTATTGAAGGAAAAAAAATCATGGTTGAATCTCATTTTAAATACCTTGGTATCATTTTAGACTCTAATTTAACTTTTAAAAAACATGTTAAAAAGGTGGCTGATACCATCAGATTTAATCTGGCTAACTTTAAACACATAATGCCATATCTAACAACAGATGCAAACTTTTTATGCATGCCATGATCCTTTCTCACATGTCATACTGTTTCACAAGCTGGTCCCAAGCAAACATGACAACTCTTAAACCAATAGAAACCCTTTTTAAGTAAACCTTAAAAAACTAGATCATAAACCTATCAGCTATCACTACTGCCATATCATAACTAAGTACAACTTATTTAATTTTGACAGTTTTTTTTACATTATCTAGTCACTTGCCTCATTTTCAAAATATTACATGGGCTTGCACCTCCACCACTGGACGAGTTTATACAGCAGAAGAACAGCAGTGGCAGGACAACTAGGGCAGCCACCAGTGGAGACTGTGCATTACAGTATAGACGTAGTAAGTTTGGCCAAACAGTCTACTCAGTACGGCCCTCAAATTATTGGAACTGCCTTCCTATTGAACTCAGAGAAAGCACCAGCTCTCTGTCATTTAAAATCAAACTTAAGAGATGGATTAAAAACAATCAAATTTTATTTATTTTCATGTCTCTCTCTCTCTCTCTCTCTCTCTCTCTCATCCCATTGAGTTGCAGCAGAAGCTGAGTGATGTTTCTTTTTCCTGTTAATCCTACTGCATTAATTAGACATAAAGATTATGATAATGTACATTTATGAGTCATATTTTGTTAAGCAGTAACAGGATCAGATGAATTTAAACCATAGCAATTGAATTTTAGGTCACTGTGTTATCATTTCTTTTCTGATCTTGATGATAAATCCCACCACTGACCTGTGCCTGTTGAGGTCCAGGTCAGTCTCAGGAGCAGTATGAGCTGCTGCCTTAACAAATCACGAGCTAAATTCGCATAGAATGCAGCTACAGATTAAACAAAAACTGCAGTGTACATTTGTATTGCATCATTTTCTCAGTAAACCAATCCTGTGTGTGTTTAAACGTACGTGAAAGGTACTATAAACCCTTTCAAGCTGTGTTTTTAAAGTTGCTGTGTAATTGAAGTTAATATTTTTAATACTGTCCATCATTCAAACATATTAAATCTTAACACCTAAACTCTATTGATTAGATTATGTTAGCTACAATCTGAATTATTTCAGTGCTGCAACAAAGCCTGGCTGAACGTCCACTGACCTGCTGCTCTCTGATTTTGTGTGTTTTGGCTGTCTGTCTCCAAAAAGTGTTCGTGGCAGCCAGCAGGGACTTACTGATCAGTTCAGTTATATTTCAAATGAGCTGTCAGTGGCTGGTGACCGCTGCCATCTTTTGGATTACATCGCACATAAGCACATGGAGAAGCTGTTTCTCTCTGATAGATGTTGACTATGAGCCCATGATCACCTGCAGCCTGGAAACCTGACTGTTAGATCTATCAGGTCTACGGTTTCTACATTCATTCTAATGGCTGACTGAAGCTCTAAGGGGACTTGTGTTGGGGAACTAACTGAGCAACAAATGCACAGTGAAGTGACTTAGACATACATGCAGTACAATCTGTGCCCATTAGGGGGAGTCAATAAGCCTTTCAGCAAAGTTGTGTTTGTGCCATTTTCTGCCCTGCTTCATCTGGCATTCTTGTACAATGTAGAGTTTAAGTTTTTTTTTTTTTTTTTTTGAAGAATTGCTATTTAAAAGCAAAATACAGCTGTACCAAAGTGCCGTTCACAAGAGCAGCTGGTACACAAAATTAATATTTACCGTGTGTGATGTGTTTGTGTCCATACCACCTGACCAATGAATGTCCAGACCAAGTCAAAAATGCCGCCTTAGTAACAGAGTTTCTGATACCACAATTAGGTGGTTAATGTGACAACAACACCTCACTTGTAGACTCATTTTATTATCTAATCTGATTGTACTTCCTCCCATTTCACCCTGCCTGTCTCATTCCTGTGCTGTCTCCAGGTTGGCTTCTTTCCCAGCGAGTGTGTAGAGCTCATAAATGATAAAGTGCCGCAGTCCATGACCAACACAGTGCCAAAACCAGGTACTCCTCCTCCTTCTTTTTAACCATTCACAGGAAATGTGTTGGAAGGAAATTATCACTGAGGGCAGTTAATGTCTCAGTGATTGCTGAATGGCTGCATTTTCAGGAAGTGGTTTTGTCTGTGATGGATGTTGTGGCTCTGGATGTGTGTGTGTGTGTGTGTGTGTGTGTGTGTGTGTGTGTGTGTGTGTGTGTGTGTGTGTGTGTGAGTGTAACCTGAAAATGAAATTGAATAAACTCCTGATAGAGGTCTTTGTCTGTTTTCATACAACTGGATTACAATACAAAATCATCAGTGTAAAGATAACATTACTTACATTTATGAGCATGTTGCAGTAAAAGGAAACCCATAATTTTGACACATCATCCCCTGAGATAGCCCATTAATCATTTTGCATTGACTCAGCACTATGCAAATCCCCTGGGAATAACTGTGCAAATCTATTGCTGACCAAAGCTAACAGATAAGCTCTTTAGCACACTCTTGAGCATGTCAAAGGCAAATGTATACCATAAACCCTCGTGGAATCAAAGAGAACACTTAACATTTGGCAGCTGCGATACAGACTTGAGCTGAACTTCAACTCTGCCCTCACTTCTTTTGACACTGAAATACAAACTGCAGCACCCAACACAAATAGCAGCTTGTGTCATTTTGCTATAACCAAGCCCTTTTGATCAAACCTCAAGGTCTCATATGATTCTGATTCAAGCAATATGACTCACTGTCACAACCACCAGGGTAACTGTGGACTGGGCGAGTTGAGTCGGGGTTCCTAACTACTGAAAAGACTCTGGGGTCTGGATTAAGTGATGACACAGCGAAAACACACCAACCCCACAAGATCCACAATTCTGAGGGCTTGTATCATTATAGACGACAGGTTTCAGGTGCTGTCGGGTGCCCATGTTATCTGATGTGCCAATCAAGTTTTTGAGCCTTTTAGACTGTGTGACTATGGTGGAGAGTGAACTGTTGCAGTGCACTCATGGCACACTCCACAATCCATCCAACTTAATCTGCCTGCCCACTTTCCTTTTTTTGAGCAATGGTTGGTGCTTGTTGCTGTTTTTTTGTTAATTTTTCTGCATGTGTCCTAATTTGTCAATCCTGCACTTTTCCCTTTTCAGAGTATCCGCAGGTTAAGTATATTATTTAGATTTCTGGAATAATTAGCAGCATCTCTTTTTCTCTTGAATTCCTTATTTTTATTTATCTTTGTTATTGATTTTTTATATTCTTTAGATGACAAATATGCTGGTAGATTGGTTTTTAAAATAATCTTGCATATAAGCTTATGTTCTACATGGTAATAACCAAAGTCTAATATTTGTTTTCCTAAAACCTGCTGATGCCGTGTTGTCAGTAGTATTAACATATCTTTGAATGAGCAGATCCTGGATCAAGTTGATTGTCAGTGGCAGAACAAATAACTAAATGTAATGGTGTATAAGCTGCTTGTGTATGTGTCAAAACTGCGCTGCTTGTTCTCCACCGCAAGGCATCATTAAAATTGTTGTTGTCTCACTGCACAGGGATGTAAAGTAGTATTAGCATGTGTCTTGATTTGTTGCATTTGACTGTGACTCCTCTGCTTCAGCCTCCCCCTGCTCTGGCCTGCAGCCTGCTTCTTGGAGTCTCTTCCCTCCCTGTGCGTGTTGGTATACACACTTCATCCACCTCACCTGTCCAGACACTCCACTTTTACTTGCTCACACACAGTGCATTTGAGAATTTGGACTTGTATCACATTTTGTTCATCAGAGTTCTGATGTAGTTGAAGTTATAATCCTTAAGATTTTAGTCCTAATTGATTAGACAGTGCCACTGATTACTGTAGTTTAACACTACAGGACCCAGAATTCTTTTAGCAGCAAACATTCCTTCAGCAGCTAATTTGTCAGAAATACATCAGATGAGCAACAGGTATATCTGTTTACAGCACAGCCAAACAAGCTGAGAAGGGTCTCTCTGCAGTCTTGCAGACTGGTGACACAGCCACTTTACTACATGACACACCCACTGAGATGTTTTCCTAAACGTAACCAAACCAGCCAACCAAACTTCAGCCGTTGCAAGAGTGCATCATACTGTAAGTGTGGTACTGTGCATCTGCTGATAGACGAACTTGAACAAACTTCCATTGCTATACCAAAGAAGTAAATCAGTAATTTGCCTTTTCCTATCGTCAGCAACCACCATCTGGTTTCATGTTGAACACGATGAGAGTAGTTTGCCATACAACAGCAGGAAACCGTGGTTGTTCTCCCCAATTCCATTACCTCTGAAATATTGTAAAGTAAATGCAATAAATGGACAAGTAGATACATTTTTGAAGAAGCAATTGCAGTAAGCACTAGCATATAAAGAGAAGTAATTACAGAATGTAAATACACTGAATGGCTGTTGCTGAAAATGTGGACTGTAAATAGTGTCAACAACAGGTTGATTTCATCAGAATCTTAAGGTTTCTAACTTTAATGTTAATTTTAAGTTCTTTCATCTAAGGAGATATGTTTTATTGTTGAATGCAAAGTTTCTTTAATTGAGTGCACTTCATTAATTTTTTTTTTTTAATCTCTCCACTGTCTCACAAAACAGTTTACTGCTTTAAGGTCAAAGTACCATTTCTATGCAAAGCCACTGACCTCACCGCCCCGAAGTACACAGTTGTTCTGTTCTCTAACTTGAAGTGCTTCTCTCCCTCTGCTGATTCTCTCATGTCTTCATCATCCATCCATCTGTCTGTCGGTCCATCTGTCCATCGGGCTGCATGCAGACTTGGAGATGGAGAGTGTAATACAGGACAGTGCATGGGTGGCCGACCCGCTAAACCACTACAGCCTAAGTTCAGGTAGACCATAATCCTTTGGTGTGCTGCACCGCCACCCCCTAACCAAACTCCATAACCCCGAGTGATTTATTTGCACTGTGTGACTCTAATACGACTCGTCTGTATACCTGTCACAGTAGATTAAATTTTGGGATATAGCTGGGTTTATAGCTTCACTCTTCAGACGGGAAGGTCTTTCACAGCGTAATCAACTGTCCTGTCTGTGACCTTCAATACACTTGTCCACATTCTATTTACCAATAAGCCTTTAGCCACATGTGGTTGTGCAGTAATAGTGGAGCATGTATGGCACTGTAATTGCAAATTTGCAAGGTCTTGTCATGTGTGTTTATGTGCACTTTCTTTCATTGGAATTGCTATATGCTTGTATAAGAAAAGGTCTGTGTGACGCATATAAATGCATTTCCCTTTTTTTTTGTTTTTACTTCTGTATTGTAAAAGTCTTCTTCTCATACTCCTGTATTTTGTATATATCTCAGGTTTTGTTACAATTGATATTCCTGAGTCTGTTTTTCATGGCATCTGTAAAAGAAAAAAAAATGCTTCATCCAAAAGTTTTGGCATTAGATGTACTAGTTTTAAAATGCAACCCCAGTTTTCAAATGTGCCTCTTAAAAGAGTGTATCTGTTTAGGCAAAGCTGTAAGGCTGCAGCAGGGGTGCTGTGATGCTAGGTCTCGACCGGCCTTGATTTCTTTAATCCTTTTACAATAAGGGGGCCTGTAAACCCATCCATTGAATGTTAAGCTTTGTCCTGCAACAGTAAGAATCTCTGTCTCCCTCTCCATGGTGACTGAGAGAGCACATTCCTGCCGAGAGCCACGCAGCATTGGAAAAATGTGCTTGCTCTGCCTAGATCCACTCTGCTTACCACTAACCTTTGTTGTGTCTCAGTAAAACTATGGAAATTGTTAACATGCTGCACTGCTCCAGTTAAAAATGGAGATGATAGAAGCTATTAAGAGTTATTAGTCCTTTGGCCCATGTGCTTGTGTTGTGCTCCAGTGGAATCAGAAAACAGAGACTCCTTTCTTCACAGTAAAAATAGGCTCTTTTGTTGACATCTATGTGACAACAAAGTTGTCAGCTTTGGATAAAAAATTATGGTCAACCTTCTCTCCTCCCCAGACAGCGCAATAGACCTACCAGTTACTGACCCAGATGTAGAGCCCCCTCTGTTCCCCTCCTCAGTTTAGACCTTCGTCATGTCTGGGGACCAGTGATTTGGGCAGCTGTGAGCATAAATGAGCCAATACAGCTGGTTTAGTGAAGGAGAGAGGAAGAGAAATGGGTGAGACAGAGTAAGATTTGTCCTTCTGTTCCTGAGGAGCTCAGATCATTTCCTGGCACTCTGGTTCTGAGCTGTGAAACTACTCAAGGTCCCTTGTGTAGTGTGTTGCTCTGTAACTTCAATAAGACACTGTTGTTGGAGACCGCACCTTTGTTTGGGGGAGGCTGCTTGTGATTACATACTAACAACTCAGGCTATGTTGTAAACTGAGTGAGTGTGTAAAGCACAAAGATCATTTTTTACATCTTTACTCCCCTTCAGTGGACTTACTGTGAAATAATTGCTAATGAATATCTGCAGTTACAGTGCACAGAGTTGTACTGCATCAGTATTGTGATCTATTGTATTGGTGCCATCACTAAAACAAATTGTGCACTGTGTTGTTGCAATGCTTCAAAGCCTACAGTCAACAGGTGGTAATTGAAATTTACAACCATGCTGATGTTTCAGACAGCATGGCTTTCTTCCTTGTTCTTTCCACATCCCAGAAATGAAATAGATGATAGCGATCCATGCAAAATAGCAGCTGTATGATACTTAATCTAACACCAGGCCTCTCATCTTTTTGTATGCTGTATGGCATCAGGGTAAGAGCTCGTTACTTCCTGTATAGGTAACTGGTGTTTTTTTCCTAATAGCCTTAAGTCTTTTGCTGTCTTGACACTGCCTCCCACTGTTCTAATAATGTCACAAATGTTGTATTCATATGATTTTATTTCAAAGATATCTCAACAAACGTAAAAGTAAAAGGCACCATACTGTATGCAAAGTGGACAAATGAATTAGAGGGGAGAAAACTTGCTGTGTCTTGGTTGTTCAGCCCTCTGCCATCTATTACATCTTCTCCTAATGATCAGTTCAGAGAGAAATGTTAGTGGCTTTCCCTCTGTGCTTTCAGAACAAACTTGTTTGAGTTGAACTTAGTTTGGCTTTCTTGGTAATTTTCCTCAGTGTATTGAGTAAGTGCTGGGTGATATTATGAGAGAACAGTTCTCTAGGGCAGGACGTTACATACACATGGAGGAGGGAGTATTCACATCTTTTACTTGAGTAAAAGAACCTAGAGAGCAATGTAAAATTCTAATGCTCCATGACAAGTAAAAGTCCTGCAATGATAATCCTACCGTAGTAAAAGTACTGAAACTTTATCAGCAAAATGGGCTTAAAGAAAGTAGAAAAGTAGAAACTGTGGTGACTGATTATATCATTATATATGACATTATTAGATTGATAGCAATCAATGTGTAAACCACATCTGAATGTTACAGCTGGTCAAGCTGGATTTGTACTTGTTACTTGGACTTTGGACTGAGTCTTTTCTTTTACATGAAATATTGGATAATGTTACCTATTTGGGCCTCGAACAGTTCAAATCAAATCAAATCAAATTTATTTATAAAGCACATTTAAAACAACAGCCGTTGACCAAAGTGCTGGACAATTTTCAACATAAAAGCAGCTTAACTCACACTGAGTTAAAAGCCAAAGAATAAAAGTGTGTTTTAAGACGTGATTTCAAAACAGGCAGTGAGGGGGATAGTCTAATATGCAAGTTTTAACCTTGCTCTGGGTACAGCTAAAAGAGATTGATTAGCAGACCTAAGAGCTCGTACTGGCTCATGTTTCACTAAAAGCTCAGCCAAATAACTTGGAGCTAGCCCATGTAAAGATTTAAAAACAAAGGTTAAAATTTTAAAATTGATCCTAAAATGTACAGGGAGCCAGTGAAGGTAAGCCAGCACAAGGGAAATGTGCTCTTGCTTGTGTGTTCCTGTTAAAAGACGAGCTGCTGCATTTTGGACTAACTGTAAGCGTGAGAGAGAACTCTGGCTAACACCAACATAAAGAGCATTACAGTAGTCAAGACGGGATGAAATAAAAGCATGGATGACTCTTTCAAAATCATTAAAAGACAGGCAAGACTTGATCTTAGATAAAAGCCTCAGCTGGAAGAAGCTAGATTTCACCACTAAATTAATTTGTTTGTCCAATTTAAAATCACTGTCCATAATCACCCCAACTTTTTTTTACAGTGGATTTGATGTATGGACTCAGTGAGCTCAGGTCCGTATGGGGGCCAGTACGTGCATTACTCAGTCCAAATAACAGAACTTCTGCTTTATTTTTTCGTTAAATTTTAAAAAATTCAAGGCCATCCATGCTTTAATGGCCATCACAGTCCAACAGTGGCTGTAAGGAGCCATTTTGTTTCAGCAGCAGATAAATTTGTGTGTCATCAGCAAAATGGACCCCAGGGGGAGCATATGAAGGGAAAAGAGGGTAGGCCCGAGAATGGACCCCTGAGGCACTCCACAACGTAAAGGCACTGAGGACAACACACAATCACCAAGACTGACAGAAAAACTTCAGTCAGTCAAATAAGACCTGAACAACTCCAGAACTGTTCCTTTAATACCCACATGGTGCTCCAGGCGAGATATGAAGATGCTGTGATCCACTGTATCAAAGGCAGCTGAGAGGTCTAAAAGCATAAGAATAGCAGAATGGCTAATAAAAGATCATTAAAAACCTTTAAAAGTGCAGATTCAGTGCTGTGAAATGCACCAGACTGGAGCAACTCAAGAACACCATGTGAGTTTAAAAAAAAACTGCAGTTGATAGAGCACAACTTTTTCCAGATTTTTTGATAAAAAAGGAAGTTTAGAAATGAGAGGACTGAGGTGTCCAGGTTAGGTTTTTTGATCAGTGGTTCAACAACTGCATGTTTAAATTAGTTGGAACAACCCCCGAAGCCAAACTGCTGTTTATAATTGATTGGATACAAGGTCCAATAGTCTCACAGATCTCCTTGAAAAAGTGAGAGGGAACAACATCAGTTGTACAGGTAGAGGGTTTCATGTGACCAATAACCTCCATTAACTGGGAAAGAGACACAGGCTCAAGCTGCTTAAAGACAGCAGAGGAAGTGACAGTAATGGAAGGGTCATAGGAAGGGGGTAAGATGTCTGCTCTGATCGTCATGACCTTAACATTAAAAAAGTGAAGGAATTTTTCACAGATTTCCAGGGACACAACAAGGGAAGCAGATTGGGGGGGGGGGTATTGAGAATATTATTAATTGTGTTAAAAAGAACACGAGGTTTGTGACAGCTACTTGAAATTATATTAGAGAAATATCTTGCCTTTTCTATTTTGACAGTTTTCTGATAGCTGGACCAGCTGTCCTTCAAAATGTCAAAAGACACCTGTAACCTGTCTTTTTTCCACCTGCATTCAGTCTTCCTGCACTCTCGTCTAACAGTGCGAGTAGCGTTATTCAACCAGTTATTCAAATGAAACCATCCGAGAAGTTTAAAAGGGAACTGCTCACAATTCTGAAATGTGACTGCAAGACCCTAACACACTGCTTTTTGCATGGGATCATGAGCTAAAAATAAGCCAATGTTGTAAATTTGATCTCGCCATCATGTGTTTTCATGGGTAAGTAACTAGTAACTATAGGTGTCAAAGAAATGTAGCTGAATGAAAAGTAGAATATTTCCCTCTGACTGGTGAAATGGAAGTATAAAGTAGCATAACATTAAAATAAAAAAACAGAAGAACCAGCAACGCAAAAAAAAAAAAAAAGTATAAAAACAAAATGTATTTTGACAAAGACAGCTGCAGTTGGAAGTACAATGCTGGGAGAGGGAGTGAGAGAGCATGTATGAGGCAGAGGCATAGTAAATGTTTAAATAAAGAGGACCAGAGGGATAAGGAGTATCAATAAGAGAAATTCTCTTTTTTTTTCTCCAGGAATTTATGCTAGGACTTTATCAATGGACAAGATAGACTGTGAAGTAACAGACTGTGAGAGAATATATGTACCATATGTTTACAAAAAAAAATTTAGTTCATAATTTGTCGTTAAGTCACAGTTAAAGAATACTATGTTAGGTTGACATTTGTCCTCAAAAAATATTTTTTGCCCCTCAAATTTTCGGCTTCATGGCCCTTGGGCCAGTGCTTCAAAATATTAGTGTCTCTTCCCAGAACTGTGCTTGTACATTACTTGAGTAAATGTATTTAGTTACTTTCCATCCCTGAAGATGAGAATATTAGCACCTGCATGCCAAGAAAAATGTGAGGATCAGCCCAGAGAATCTTTGTCTTTGTGAAACTTGTTATACGCAAGTTGAAGCGATCACATGCAGTGGAAAAGTCTGACTGTAGTCTTGTGATTCTGGACCAACAACAAATTACTTTGACTTTATTTTGACTCCACGTGTCTTCTTAGGGACTAAGTTAATTAAGGAATTAATAAGATAATCCTTTCAGGGGGGCAAGGGGCCCCTCAGAGGGGAGAGTTGATTTAAAGTCAAAGCAAGACCAGCCCATGTTTAAGTCTGACTGAATCATTCTGAATGTCAGCAAGTGTCAGCTGGGGCTTGATTGGTCAGCAGTGTTTGTGAAGCTCCCAACAGACACCAGACCAGTTGGATGAGTTATTAGAATGAGTTTGATTTTGTCAGTTTAGGAGGACATTTAAACTTTGAAGTTGGCAGCAGCCACGGGGAGATTAGATCAGAGCATAAGAAATTAAGAATAACAAGAAATTATGTTTGAAACTGCTTCTCTCATCCTCTCATAGTCGCTGTGTATCAGCGCAGTTTCTCAGCTCAACTTAATCTAGTCTCCAGGGTTTGTAACAATTTTATTAGAACCTTTAATACACGCGCTGAATTACACCATTACTCCGTTCATGTAAGTATCTAAATATTGTAAGTAAGCAGTTATTCGATTTGGAACACTTTGACGGAGAATAAAAGCTGTTTGCTTTTCTGTGTGTGTGCGGTGTAAAGGAATGTTTTTCACTGTGGACACCACCAGCTTGCTTCTTAGCTGCGTGACTCCCTGGATACCCTCAGATGCTGTTGGAAACATTAGTATCAGGCACATGTGTAAGCCAGCAATGCAACTATGTCCGGGCGGGCAAGGTTGGACTATGCTGAAGGAAAGCGAACATAAATACTGTGTGAGTAACTCTTGGTCATAGGGTTGTATACAAAAACATAACATCTCCTCTTGTAACACTCCTCTACAATCTTCATGCTGTTTCATTGCACATGGCTATTGTGTAAGAACACATTTTGTAATTCTATCGGGACAGTCGCACTTAAACTCAGCAAGACTTTACTGTGTAAAGTTTACAGCATTTACATCGTCTGACCTTGGGTATTGGAGCTTAGATGGAGCTCTTTGCTGAGTTTTGGTGAGTTGGAGTCAGGACTCTCAAATCTCAGATTGGTCGTGAGACACACGCAATTCAATCCGTTCACAAACTCACACGCCACACCTTGTATTTCTCACGTAGAGAAATTACCAGGATAACGCCCACCAAGTTGCGCCGCTATTTTTTTTTTTTTATAACAGTGGAACAGGTAGAGACTTTTGTGATGTGTCGGTCGCGAACGAAACGACTCTTAGAGCGGCTCTTTGAAGTAAACGATGGGAGCAGGCCCCTGCCTGGGAGCCGGAACGGGAGCCGCTTTTTTTTTCTCTACTTTTTTCAGTTAAAGCCGCACGTGATTGGTTAACTACATGATGTGTGGTGGCAGGAGAGGGAGGGGCGGGGGTTACAGACACAGCGAATGGAATACATAATTGTATTTGTACGAATTTATGTGTCATTTATCAGATCAGAGGACCCCCCGCCGCAATCTCACTTTTCCAGAAATCGAAAAGCACACAATGTAGGGATGGCATAAAGTGTGTTTTTGCTTTTATATATCAACTTGGCGTTGCTGTTTTTGTCCACCCACCCACATATTGACTTCATTTAAGATTTGCATCAATAAAATGCACGTTTGTTGACTGGGGTGAACTAACGGTAATTTCCGTGAACACTTGAATGCACCATATGCGGGCTTGTTAGTCGCAGCGGAGGTTTGTGTCGACAAAAGCTGACCAAGCGAAGACAGGAGTTGGCGGCGTTCCTCCGCCCGTTCAGCCGAAACTTCCAACTCTGGATGCTCTTTCTCACTTGGTTTTTGCGACTTTGAGATGGTGTGTCGTCGCTGTTCTGAACAGGTGTAACAGTTACGGTTAGTGGGAAAACAAAACAAAAAGCCAAGTTGTAGTTGTACTTTGGACTTTCTTGAAATCCTGTGATAAAGCCTCAAGGCAAACCCAGCGTCATGGAGCGAAGGTAAGAAAACACGTTTGAGCTGTGTCCTGTTAAATCTTCTCTATTCTCTGCCGTGTGTGGTCGTGACTGTAGGCCCACCGTACTTGTACACCGTGAACAGTAACAAATGCTGCATGTGTCGAGTTTTATTGTGAAAATAGGAGAGCGCACTTTGAATGATAGACGGGGTTTGTAGACTGTAGAAGTGGGGAAATATTACTCCATCCTCATCCACGTTTTCCACTTTCTCACTTGTTACACGTAGTCAATAACCTATGAATAATGTTTGCTTTTTCCCCCAAGTGTTGAAAGATATATAATTTCCCAGTAGTGCCGTAGCATCGTAAGCTGTTAAGGATTTTAAGGGATGAACAAACGGTAATTTGAATCTCCAGTCTACAGATGCGTCCCTGCTGAGCATGTGTGTGGTAAAGCAGCCTTCATGTCAGCGCCAGACGTGCTCGATTTACCAGGCAGAGAAAGATAGTCAGTTCTCCAGGAAACTGATCTGAAAATTGGAAAAATAAATAAATACTATTTTTCAATTTGACCCGCGTATGGGGAGCACACGCCCTCTCTGCCCTCCACTGAAGATGTGATTACTGGTTCATTGAGCGTTTGATCAAGAAGACATGTTGCTCTTCCTCTCACCACACACTTAAAGCTCTCATGTCCTAGCAGAGGTCGCTGTCACTCATGGCCGCCCTTTAGGCAGACACTGCTCTGTTGTTTACACACTCAACGGCCATCTACAGTAGAAACACCAACAGGAGATGTTAGTGGGTGTAAACAGCGTCTCCCAGTGTAATGTCCCATTCTTTACTTGAATGAGTAAAGCAAATATTTTCCCTGTGGAAGTCACCTCTCAGTGGACAAGTGTCCTTTTTTCAATGACAGTGATCAGGAAGTGATTTTTATAATAGTCGTTAAGTTGGCCTCCTGAGTTCCTTAAGGAGCCATAAAAGATAAGCTACTCTGGAAAAAGTCCCTCAGTGTTGTCGGTCACAACTGGTTGTGGACAAAGGAATATATTGAAAGGATTTTGAGTTTAGAGACTGAAATCATCAAGTATGTCTTTACATGCTGATGGAATGCAATGGTATTTAATAGCTGGCAGACGAAACTGCAAACATTATCAGACTCAGTATTAAGTCACAGCAAATGTTACTGGGTCCCAGAAGGACTCCACTTTAATTTGAAGGACCCATTTAGAAAACACATCCCAGCCAAAACCCTTGTTCTCTTGTCCATCCGTCCCATTCTCGTGAGTGCAATATCTTGGGAACCTCTGGAGGGAATTACTTCAAATTTGACACAAATGTCCACTTGGACTCAAGGATGAACTGATTAGATTTTGGTGGTCAAAGGTCAGTGTGACCCCACATCACATTTTTGACCATAACTCAACCAAATCATATGGTAATTATGACAACATTTCACACAAATGTCTCATAGGATGTAATAAAGAAGTGATAATGTTTTATATCTAAAAGGTCAAAGGTCAGCTTCACTGTGACATCATCACTGTTCTGGCCATTATTCAATATAACTTAGGAACAGAAGGGGAGAATGTGAGTATCACAAGTATCACATTTGGTCAGATACTGAATTGTTGACACTAATCTTGGGTGTCCACCTTGAAACTGTGCTGATTGTATAGATCTTCTGTGCTGCCAGGTTTAAGATATGTGTGAAGCATCCACATTTTACAATTTGTAGCTTCTTTGCAGCGTCATTGATATTTGAAGCATTGTAGTCCACCACAAGCTCATTGGTTCTGCTGATATTGAGCTTCAGGTGATTGTTGTTGAATGTCGATGTGTTGAAGCTCTCTGTCACTGTTCTGTACTTATCTGTAAAAATAGTCTATATAGTATGACAGACACCATGTTTCTCACTGGAAATTATTCACTGGAATCACACGTCAGTATAGTTTTAACTTCTATCTTGTCACAAAAGATATTTAATGCCTTTTATTAAATTCCTTCAAAGTCTTTATTACATGTATAATGACTCTGGGCAGACATGGATATGAATGCAATGTGACTGGTTAGCTGAGGCGTACAACAACAAGGTGGTAATTCTAGACTGAAAGTACAACAGTAAAGAAGGGGGCAGTTTGAATTTCCCGCTCAGCTGCTCTCATGGCTGTTTGTGGCTGTTGAGTCTCGAAGGGGTGCTGTCTGAAGTGAAAGAGCTGAGCAGAGCTGTGATGAGAGCATTCTGACGCCCCAAGGAGCCATGGTCACACCTGCTGGTGGTTGTGAATTCAGGGAACACTGACACACACATTAGAAGTATCAAATATCTCAGGCTAGAGTCTGCTGATTGGTTCTATGGTGTCACTGCTCTACTTCAGGAACTCTGTTGTGTTGCTATGAAGTTAGAAATTTCTTCCAATCTATGTCCTTTGAAAAGCACCTCTCTAACTAAATGGAGTGAGGGTACCAGTGTTGGGTTTGAGTGGGGAAAGAGAGCATGATGTTTGCCATTATGTCTGTAATTGCTCCTGCTGTAATGCTTGGCCTCTTTTCTCCTCACCCCCAGCTCTTCGTGTCCTCTCATTGGGCTTTTGTCATAGGCATGCAGTCAGTTAAGGGTGTCACCTGAAACTTGTCAGTGTTCCTTGGGCATTTTAACGATCCTTCAATGTGTTAGCTTTGTCCTATCTGGACTTCATTTGTTAGATGTGCAAATGCCAGTTAGGGAAATTGGCTCTCATTTCCATATCTGTGAACATCTTGGCCCCCATCCCCCTTGTAGTGTGTCATGTGTCAAAAATATATCATCAGTCTTTTGTCTGCCTGGAAATATTCTACAGAAGCCATTTAACTGTTTGTGTTAAAGGGGCTCTCTTTACTTGAATGGTTAGCCCTACTCAACCTGTGAGAACAGTTATATATATATATGTCTCAGTCCAAGTCTGAGAAAAAAAAAACCCTGAAGATGTCATCAGATTGTGGTGTCACTATGGTTATGATATTATTTGGGCTTTAGATGGCAAATTTATAGCTGAAAGTCTGCAATACAGGCCAGAGGTTTGGAGTTTGAGGACACAGGTGTTCATCAGAGAGACCACCATCCAGATGCATCATGAGAAATGAAGGTGTTTTTGTTTTGTTTTTTTGGACTCATACTACGCCTTAAAGTCATCTCAGCATTTGCTGTGCATATATTTTTTAATGTGCCCCCTGGAAAACTCCCTAGTTTGTGAAAGCACAGCACTAAATCACTGAAATACCCCTTTAAATGCCCCCAAGCTGTAAATCTTGTAATTAGAGGCAACAAATGCATTTTAAGGTTTTATCAGTCTCACTACCCTTAAATTAAATGCCCTTTCCCTGCCGGATTTCTACAGTGAGTGTGTCAGAGGCTGTTTCTGTGCTGAGCATGCTTGCAGAGCTGCTGGCCCTCAGGCTGTCACGTGCCTTGACAGTAAGCAGATGGGAATCTTGATCCGTCCTCTGGAGAGTCATGCTTGTCGGTGCACTCCTCTTCCTCACATCTTACAGTCAGTTGGGCTTTGTACATAAAAGTGACGTGTCAGTGTAAGCCAACACAGTTGCACTCCTCTATATGATACTGAAGGCCCTTTCGATGCCTCAACAGTGAGTAAACGAAGCTGCCTCAGCGGTTTTGTCTGAGGGTACAGCTGCACAGAAGGAATTTATCGCAGAGGGGTGAATTGTAACTCAGCTTTTCCCTGAAATCGACCGATGGGTTTTGTTTTTGGATGCTTGCTCAGAGGCAGTCTGTTGATTCAGTATTGATTGTGCCGCTTGATTAAAATGGCACACAATAGAGACTCAAGACTCAAAAGTCTGATTCAGACATTTTTAATTTACTTGGAGGGATGTGTTTTGAGCATCAGCCAAAAGAATCCAACTGTAGAAAACAGTTAGTGACAGAATAGATTCGATTATCAACTACAGAAAAGTGAAATGAGAAAACGCGTCACACAGTGTGAGTGAAGTGTCTTGCGGAGTGTCTAGTGGGTAGATGGCTAGACATGCACAGAATACCGTGTCATTTCAAGAAAAATGCCAAAACTTAAAAATAACTGAAGTGATCAGTTATTTTTAAGTCATGAGTGAGTGAGTTAGTGATGTATTACCCAGCAACTCTTTCCCTGACACTTAAAAGATCCACTCCACAGGTGTACATTGCACCCCATTGTTGGACTCATGATCAACAGTTTGCAAAGAAACTGATGTAGCAGAGCCAGCGTTATCATCTTTTTTTATTATCCCTTTTGTTCCTCCTCCTTGTCAAAGCCAGGTGTCCAAAACATTTCCCACAATACAACTCGACAACTGACTGGTCAGTGAGTTGGGTGCGTTCCTGTCCATTTTGCTGTCATCGATCAATGACAAGTGATTTGATTAAAAGAGCAAATATGACTGAATAGTAATGAGTGTCACTGAATGTACTTGTATGCCCACAGTATTCTGAGAGATTTATTCATGCACTGACAAGGTGTGCATATTGTTTTATTAGTATTCTGCCAACACAATGAGAAACTGATAAATTCATTCAGCTACAAAGTAGCTTTCCATTCCCATCAGCTCATTAGTTTTTCTCTGGTCTTGATGTTTGCATTCAAAATGTACTCAATGGACTGTCAATTAAGTCTGTTGCATGTAATTTACCTCCACAGTGTACATTTAGCATGCAAAACAGGCAGACGCTCATTAATTCTTACCTAATGGTCTCTGGGCAAGTGGGCCAAGTCTCAGTCAGCAGATGTTTTTGCATGAATCTTTCAATAATTCATAGCAGTACATGTGTGCGTCATGATGCTGTGTGTGACTATAAATGAGTCATAGTATCATCACTTCTGACAAATCATTGTCAAGATAGCTGAGTAAAGATGCTGCCTTAACACTTTTATTGTATTCTTGTTATTTTCCAAATACACAATTCAGCCTTAACTTTTTTTTTACTCAGCTTGTTTTGCTTTCTGGAGATAGTTTGGTTAGCACTGGCCTACTTTCAGTTGTATTGCAATCGAAGCAGAGCTCAGCGAGGCACAGCAAACAGAGCTGTGTCTCTCCAAAGACAAGTTTTTTATTTGATTGAATTTTAAATGCTGTCTTCTTTAAATTGCAACCTGTGCATTTGTGTTGGTCTGAAGTCAGGCGCAGATAAAATATGTAAGCTGTCGAAGCTGTGAACACATGAGAGCAGTGGGAGGCTGGTAATCGTGACTGTGTTTATAATCAGTTAAAGGAATGCGTCCTGGAATATCCATGAGGAAACTGATGCGACACAGCAGTTTTTCCACTTTAGCCCAGAACAGCTCAGACAGGAGATGTTGGTTTGATCACTCTGTTTTCAAGATTTTTTTTTCCCTTGGTGAGACCTTGTACACTGTCACTTTAAATGTTTCAGATTTCAGGAGCGTGGAACATGTGGCTACTGGGTGCTGCACGATCTTTTATTGGTATCCAGGATTCAGAAAGAATGGTTGTGCTGTGGAAGACTGCAGAGTTAAAGAATAATAATTGTAGGAAGAGTTGTTGGTCAAAGTCAGTGTGAAGGGCAACACAATACAAGTGTCCACAGAGGACCAAAGAGAAACTTTAAAAAGTGAGATCCAAGAGGAGAATGATTTTCCTGAAGCATTGACTGGAGCTGAGGGTGGACCACTGACACCAGCAAGAGAACAGCGAGACAAGAAAGATGAGAGTGGACTGGAAGACATTGTCTGTCACTCTCATCTTTGACCTAGATGGAGAGCTTTCCAGAGCGGTGAAGATATGAAAGATGGAAAGGAAAGGGCAAATGATGCTGCATCAAGAGTTTTAAAGGGCTTCATCTTGGAAAGATCTTGTAAATGTCAGGATTAGTAAGATCCCCTTCTTCACAGAGAGAGGTTTGTACTAGAATATAGTTTCATTTTTAGCCTAGTAACAGTGTTAAGATGAGTAAATGGTTTGTGTCTAAGCCTGCAGTCAAACTGTTGTGACTGACTGGCATGAGTGCACATACAGTTTGAGAAATGGCATTTTAGATGCACTATTGTGCTGATTTGGTCAGTCAGTGGAAAATGTAGGATTTAAGCTGTTTAGCATGACAGTCTTCTATTGAATCTAGTCATTTTTCTGATTTTGCGGCTGTTTTAAGACATGTCTTAATCTAAAACAAATCCTTGGGTAAAGGAAAATTTCATTAAACAAGTTCATTTCATCTCCATAGCTAAGTCAAGTAACTGACCCAGAAGTGGAAAAACACTCTGCTACTGTCTCACCAGTGGCTGGCAATGTGTGATTTTCAGTGAAGATTTTTTGAACAAATGTCTGGAGTCAAGGCCAGCTCCATTGTTCCCCCCTCCAAAAAATGCAGATTATTTGATTCACTTGATAGTCTTTCCACCTCTCTCTGGAGCAGAGAAAACAACTGATGTGTAGTTTAAGAAGCTTACGACTCTTTCCCAGACATGGTATCTGATTAATGCGGTTTGGGTTTTCGGATAGGCCTGCACCTTTTTTGTCTTGTTTTGAGGGGGAGCGGAGGATACTGGTATTGGATATGGAGGATTCCTTTGTAGTTTCCTGGGAGGTGGTATTTAAGAACTAAGCTTTCACCTCAAGGAAACTACGCATGCATAAAAGAAGGGTTTGCATTAGAATTAAGCTGAAATGCACAATGGGACAACCCTGAGCAGCTTGCATGGGGTTTCACTCTTGTGCACACATAGACCTTGTGTGAGAGCTGATCCAGTGTCAAGCCCACACGTACTGTAGAGTAGTAAACAGTTGTGTAAGAGATCTAAGATGTATCCTTCCTTGCCTCCCTCTTTCCTCAGTGTCTAAGAAGCACGGGAAACTGATCACCTTCTTGCGTTCCTTCATGAAGTCCAGGCCAACCAAGCAGAAGCTGAAGCAGAGAGGCATCCTTCGGGAGAGGGTGTTTGGCTGCGACCTGGGAGAACATCTCCTCAACTCAGGACATGATGGTGAGAAACGTGCAGACACACCTGAAAGCAGTGGTACATCCTGGATCCATTTATGCTTTTTTTGTTAACGCCATCCATTCTCAAATAGTGGCCAGGTCCAAGGTCCAAGGTCCTGGTATCATTTACCAGGACCTTGCTTTACAGCTGAGAGAACAGGCCTTTATATTAGAGACAGGCTTGGATACCTAATTTCACCTGCTCTCTGGTTAATGCAAACTCAATACTTCCTCCATGTTTCCAAGCACTTATTGCAGTCCTGTCATTCCACGTGACTCACCCTACTTTAACACAAGTACTGTTTTCAGTCATTTGCCGCTTCCAGTCATTCCACTTTGCCATGAATGATGCTCAACAATCCCTGCAGCTTTTTCATAGTTAAAGTCTTTGTGCATTTCTAGTCTAGTGAATAATTTGACATTTTGAGGAATATGATTATTTGTTTTGTTTGTTAACTGACTTCCGGTTGACTTCCGTGTTTTAGCTCTCAGTCCGTGTTGTAGCTCCCAGTCTTAAGACTTGGTCTTTTAGCCTTTTAACTTAGTTTTGAGAGGTGGATTTTTAGCCTTTCTTAGCTCTTCAATTTTTAAGTCTTGGGCACTTTAACTGTTTTTAGTGTTAGGCTGGACAAGAGAACTTTTTCTGGCATACAACTTTGTCTTTCTGCGAGCCGCCATGCCCACACTGGGTGCTGCCAACTCACCTGGAGAGGTGGAGCAACTGCTAAAAAAGGTACACAAAAGATCGCTGACCTTCTCCAGGACAATAAACAAATGTTGGACGAGCTGCAGAGGAAGGATTCCCCGCTGGCCACCCTCAGGTCTCGTCTCCCGACGGTGACCAGCTGGCTGGAGTCCTCACAGACTGGTGAGTCCACACCACAAAACACCACCTCTGCACTTGGGGACACATTCTCTGGGAGCCATTCTCCTACAGTCATCGACCTGTCTGCTCCACGCCAAGCAAGGCGACCTCCTGGACCGAAGTGGTCATCTGAAGGCGGGAGAGGGCTCCGAGCGGGACCCATGGCGGGGCTCCTTCTCTCCTGAGCCTGCCACTCTCCAATAAGTATGCGGCTTTATCCATGAGCGAGAAGCCGGCGGCCCGGGCCAGCACCAGGAAACTGCGCCTGTTTCTGCGGCCTCTGACATCATGCCCCCATTGACGGACACCACAGCCTTCCCTCCACTCACGGCTAGCTGCCCTCCAGCCGGAGGGTGCCCTGCATCAGGTGGGTGTCCAACAGGGGGCCGTCTGCCTCCACCGTCTCGCTCCTCATCCTCATCCCAGCGCAGGCAGCTGGTTAAGGACGCGGTGCGCTGCCACTCCTCAAGTTCTCCCCACCAGGCGAGGGATCACACCCGAGGTCCTGGTGTGGGTGGCAGGGTGGCTGAGCTGGCTTGCCCCCCCTGAAGATGGAGCGGACACTCCCACAACCCTTGTCATCGGAGACTCCATCGTTAGGCACGTCCGCATGAGGGAGGCGTTCACCCTGTCCTTCCCCGGTGCCACCGTTATGGACATAACGGGGAAAATCCCGGATATCCTGAGTTCGCATCCGCAGACGAAAAGGATTATTATCCACACTTGAGCAAATGACATCGCCAGGCAGCAGTCTGAACTTTTAAAGCGGGACTTCACCCACCTTTTCAACACCCTGTCAAAGTCCCAGGTGAGTGTTTTTATCTCCAGCCCTACCCCCACCTGTTGCAGAGGGAGAGGCAGCTTCAGCAGGCTGCTCAGCCTCAACACCTGGCTCTCCTCTGCCTGTAACTCTCACCATGTCGGCTTCATTGATAACTTTGATGTCTTTTGGGAGAGACAGCATCTCTTCGGGCCAGACGGACTCCACCTGAACACAGCAGGTGCCCACATGCTGTCCGCCAACCTGGCATACAGTGTGCAGCATGCCAATCTCCCCAAACCTGCACCAGCTGATCTGTCCGCAGTACAATCACTACCTGCACATCATACACACACCCCTCACACCCCCCCTCTGCCCACAGAAGTACTGGACAGCACTGTCCACACCATTACAACCATCATCTCCCACAGATCGCACAAACCCAGGAATGTTTTTAGACCACACACACACACAATGTCATTCAACCGATTCACTACGATGAGCGCACGTTCAGCGCGAACATTAACGTGGCAGTGCTGAACGTGCGCTCTCTTTTAAACAAGACTTTTTTAATGAATGATGTGGTTCTAGACTATAAGTTAGACTGTCTTCTTTTAACCGACACATGGCTTGGCACTGACGCACCTGTTGTTCTCCCCGAGGCTTCCCCACCAAATTTTAATTTTTTATTTTCTACTAGAGGGGGGAGAAAAGGAGGCGGAACTGCATCAAACGCAAATATCGCACTGACTTCTATTGGAGTGTCTTTTAACAGTTTCACATGTTTTGAGCACCACGCCTTTGTTTTTAGCAGCCCTCCAATTCTCTGCATTACTGTATATAGACCACCAGATCACTCTAGCTCTTTTATCAGTGAATTTTCAGATCTTTGATCAATCATTCAAACCTCTTACAACAGGATTTTAATGACTGGTGATTTTAATCTACATGTTGATGACACCTCGGATCCAATATCCAGAGAATTTTTAAATCTTTTAAATTGTCTAGATTTTAAGCAGCACGTCATGCAGCCAACTCACAACAGAGGACACACCCTGGACCTGGTCATAACCCATGCCCTGTCCATTGGTGTGTCTTCTGTTGTCGACCTGGCTGTGTCTGACCACTACTGTGTGTTTTTTATCACCAGTTTTAACCAGCAGGAGGCCCCAGTGAGAACAGTGAGGAGGCCACATAGACCACAAAAACAACCCCCGGTTTTTCTTCTCCACCTTTGATATTTTAACTAGCACAATATTTAATTAAGTTTTTAACATGCCATCAGACGCTCTTTGTGAGAATTTTGCAGACCACTTCAGAACCAAAATCAAGGACATCAGATCCAGCCTTTTATCCCAACAAGTTTTATCTGTTAACACACCGAAATTGTTGTCCTTGCCTGAGGTAACACTGGAGAGTTTTGCCCTGGTTGATGCGAGGACACTTGGTCGAGTTTCTCACAAGTAAACCCAACTACCTGCCATTTAGATCCAATTCCCACATCACTTTTAAAATCATTTTATGGATTCTTCGAGGAACAGTTTTTAAACATTATGAATTGCTCTCTTCAGACGGTTGTCTTCCCCACCATCTTTAAAACATCTGTGGTGAGGCCCCTTCTGAAGAAGAGCACTTTAGACCCCAACGTTCTTAATAACTACCGACCTGTATCCAACTTACCCTTTTTAAGTAAAATTTTAGAAAAACAGGTTTTTAACCAAGTCAATGACTTTTTAAACAGAAACAACATCTTTGAAAGACATCAGTCTGGTTTTAGGATGAACCACAGTACTGAGACAGCACTTTTAAAGATTTTAAACAACATCAGGTGGAACTTAGATAACAAGAAACTCACAGTCTTGGTTCTACTGGATCCAAGCGCTGCCTTTGATACAGTAGACCATCACATTTTAGTAAATAGACTCAGACACCTGGTTGGCCTCTCTGGTACTGTTTTTAACTGGTTCCACTCTTGTCTCACAGACCAATGTTTTTATGTAAGTATGGATACTTGTTCCTCAGGAACCCATGGAATTCAGTGTGGGGTTCCCCAAGGGTCAATTTTAGGTCCAATTCTTTTTAATCTTTACATGCTTCTTCTTGGGGATGTCATCAGAAGACACTGCATCAGTTTCCATAGCTACACTGATGATACACAGCTGTGCATTGCTGTGTCTCCTGATGACACAGGGCCAATAGATACCCTTTTTAACTGCATTGTAGATATCAAGTCATGGATGGCAGGGAATTTCCTACAGCTCAACCAGGACAAAACAGAGGTTTTAGTATAGGTCCTTAAGTCCAGACTGAGAAACTTTTACCAAAACTACAAGATTTTAAACCAACACAATCTGTAAAAAACCTGGCCGTGATTTTTGACTCAGCTGACTTTTATCCCAGATATCAAAAATATAACAAAAATAGGCTTTTATCATCTTAAGAACATAGCCAGAGTCCGCCCGTTTCTCTCTCAGGCCAGCGCAGAGGTGCTAATGCATGCTTTTATTTCCTGTCATTTAGGTTACTGTAATGCCCTGCTCTCTGGTGTTCCCCAAAAAAGAATTGCAAACGTCCAATTACTGCAAAACTCAGCCGCATGTGTGCTGACGAACATCAGAGGGCGGGCCCACATTACACCAGTTTTACAGTCACTGCACTGGCTCCCTGTCCACTTCAGGATCGATTTTAAGGTTCTTTTAATTGTTTTTAAATGTCTTAATGGCCTTGTGCCCTTTTACTTATCTGACCTGCTTTTACCATATCAACCCTCGCGGACCCTGAGGTCCTCCGGCAACGGCCTTTTATCCATACCAAAAGACAGAACAAAAACCCATGGTGAGGCGACATTTAGCCACTATGCCCCACACCTGTGGGACAGCCTGACGGAGAGCCTCAGGACTGCAGAGACTGTTTATATTTTTAAAAGAAGGTTAAAGACACACCTTTTTAATCAGGCTTTTAACTGACCTTTTAATTCTTCTTATGTTCTTATCAGGTTTTATCTTATGTTGATGCGTTTCATTTTGCTGTTTTATATTTTGTATTTTTTCATCCTATTTTATCAGCTTTACTCATTATCTTATGTATGTCTCTTCTTTTAACTGTTTAATTTATTTTACTCATCTTATATGATGCCTTTTACCCTCTCTTATGCTTTTTGTGTCTGGTCTGCTGCTGGGGGTGCTGTCCTCAGGTCCCTTCGGCCTGGCTGGTTGGGGGGCACCCCACCTTGGTGTGGGGGTCCATCTGTCTGTCAGGGTCGGGGGGGCCCGGGTGCCGCCGCCCCCTGTGCTCATAGTCTGTGATGACTCCTCTCAGTGTGGACAGCCCCAAAGGTGGCATTTTCCTTGATCCTCAGTGCCTTGCCATGTCTCGCTACTTTCGTTACTGCCTGTGGTCAGAATGTCTGTGTGTGTGTGTGTGTGTGTGTGTGTGTGTGTGTGTGTGTGTGTGTTTGTGTGTGTGTGTATGCATGTAGTTGAGGGTGTGTGTTAGTACATATGGAGGGTGGGAGGGATGGGTTTTCTCTGTTGTTCTGTTTTCATTTGTATTGTCTTTAACTGTTGTAAAGCGCTTTGTGTTGCATTTTAAGATGTATGAAAAGTGCTATATAAATAAAGTTTGATTGACTGATTGATTGAAATATGAAGCTGTGGCCAGCAGTTGATGAACGACTGCAATCAGGGGGAAACGGCTAGCCTGGCTCTGTCCAATGTTTAACAAGTTAAACATAATTTGTTTAAACTACACAAAAATCACTGTGTAAAAACAACAAGTTGTGGTTTCATAGAGCATTATGCACAGGCACAGGGTGCAGAGTCTCTGTTGGTTGGGTGGCAACCTCATAGTAATGACAAGTCTCAAGGAAGTGGCTGCTCCTGGACAAGAAATACTTCCCCCATCTGTTATTTGACTTTAATCTGAGAATTCACGGTATTTAGAAGTACAGCACACAATTGTCTGTCAGGTCCTTTGCCATCATAATCCATTAAGCTCAAATTATGAAACGTGATGATAACATACATACATAATGACTGTCAGAGCTCAGTGTTAATGCTGCTGCTTCATCCATTCAAATTTATGAGCTAATGGTTTTTACATGAAAGTCATATGTATCTTCTCAAAACAAACACCCAGCACACACTGCATGTAAACACCTGCTCTGTCCACCCTTTCCATTTGTAATTAAGACACTTGCTGGGCTTAAGTCTGCACCTACATTTATCTGCTGTTGCCACATTGATTTTCCAAGCCCTCAGCAGCATGATGTCTGGCAAGTGAGCTGATGTGATGTCTCAGTGATAGAGTGGGAGGTTAATGGTGTCCTGATTACACTGTAACATCAGCTCCATCCAGCGTAATGATGCTACTCTGCTGTTGAAGCTTGATCAATAACTTTATTTCAATGAATGTTGACACCAACTTGAAAACCCTTTTATTCATGTTAATGGATCATATTCTGTGTCTGGACATGAATGGTTCTCATTTTACCAGCATATTAGCTTACAGTGATCACACTGTAGTGAGTGTTGTTCATTTAACAACCCTCTTGTCACCGATGTTGGGTGTTCTGCATCACAGTCACATGCTCATAGAAAAGAAAGAATCAATCCTTGACCGCTGTAAATCCTGCTTTACCTGGGAATGGAGAGATAAGCCCCTCTGTCACACTTTACTGGGTTGAATTGCCACGTGTCCTGACTGCTTGTAAGATATGAAAAATAACAATGACCCTATGGATCGAGACAAACACAGTTAATAATTATGATTCATAATTTCTATGTAGAGCACTGATATTTTGTTGGGCTGCTCAAGACCAAGGGATGTGCCTACATGAGAACAATGGTGAGCTGCCACTCCACAAATTTCTTGCTGGCTTGGTACTACACTTTCTGGCTGAAATTTGACCTTTCACCACACAACAAATGGAGATTGAGGATTGAAACCAAATGTTAGCAAGTAATTCCTGTTGGGTTTAATTACTCTAGCTTCTCTACACAACACCATCATATCTAAACTGTGGAGGTCCACAGTACATTAGCCCGTCATTAGGCCAAATATCTCTGCTTCCACTGTCAGTGTAAATGTGTTCAGTTCCACTCTGTCATCAGGGCAATGACAGCAGCACTCTAGAGTGCAACACATAAGACAGCTACCAGATTCATTTCCAGTCAGTGGCAAAAGGTTTTGACTTCTTACTGCACTGACAGTTCGAAGTTTGAAAAGTTGTTGTTTAAGAGATCAAAATCATCGCTAGCATCAGTTAAAAGCTGTTACTTTGAATGTTTTTGTTTTAACAATGTTATTAATAATTTTACTAACTGTCACCTACCAGTAGTTAGTGCCTCAGTAGCCTGAGGACATTGGAGGGAAAACCAGAAAATATTTTCTCATAAAATATGATCCAGTTTCACCCAGATCAGTGAAGAAATGTGTAAAGTTTTGGTGGTTTTTGGCCACACTTCTTCTCTTTATACATCCATGGCAGCATCATAAAGATTCAGAAAACATTTCACAAAACACAAAATTAATGTACACCCCAGAGTGCAGGATGAGTCATCAATATTTTTTTTTATTGTTTTCCAGGAAATGCCAAACTCTGAAATACCATTAATTTAATAGACAAAACCACTTTTTTGCCATTGTTGGACCAGATATTGGCATGTAGCTTTCATCACAGGAGTGACAAAAACAATTGGTGATTTTGAAGTGGATGAATTCTTGTTGCGTCAAACACTGACTTCTGTATCTTTCTGATAAGAAGACCTCAGAACCAAATCTTCCTACATGAAGGATTTATCCACCCTCACTGTCCTCTCCTCTGCTGCAGAATGCCAACAAGTTTCCTCAAATCTCGCCTTGTTTTCTCTTTTGCTATGTGTGGAATTCATCTGAACAGCTGCTTCAGCGAGTGTCCCACACTCTGTCATCCTCTGAATGATGTGTGAGTGGTGGGCGGCCTGGGAGCCTCCTCATATGAGTACACACCATCCTTAGCTCCCATATACACACACACACACACACACACACACACACACACACACACACAGATAAATAACATGTCTGTATGATTCATTGTTGCTGTGTTTTTCTGAGGTTTTTCTTTTTCTGTCTGTCCATCTCGAACACACAATCACTTCTTTCGTGCTTTGAAGCCGAGTGTACGTGATTGGCCGCCTCACTCGCAGACAGCAACATGTTAGCTAGCTATTTGCTTCATCCAGAAAACTGCATCAACAAAAATCAGTTTAAGGACAATCAACAGCACCAAATAAAGAAATTAAGTATTTTCAGGATAAGCTCTTCAGGATATGCTTGTTTCTACTCTACAAGGTTCAGGTGTTTCCAACCTCAGCACTAAAAAGTTAGTTATTCACACTCTGTATTCACACATCAAAAGGAAAGTCATTGTATTCTTGACCTTGTCGTGCAGTGAAGATTGGACGAATATTGAGTGATATGTTATGTGATGACATGCTGTTTTTCTATTCACAGTGCCCCAGGTCCTCAAGAGCTGCACTGAGTTCATTGAGAAGCACGGTGTGGTGGATGGTATCTACCGCCTCTCTGGGATTGCGTCAAATATCCAGAAATTGCGGTAGGACACACAAACTGCCTATTTATCAGGATCTCCACTTTGTACAGACTCCTTCCCAGAAATGTCCTTTGCCATAGGAGGAACTCACAAATCTGATTCCACAATATCCCTCATCTAAAGGCTGATGAAATCCATGTAGGACTATTGCATCTGGAAAAAAAACAAAAACAAAAAACATGATGATGTGCTGTGCAACAGTTATTCTAACTCCACAGTTTTTACCATTTCAAAATTTTCATACCAGGACTGTTGTACATTGGCAGTCAGACAGTCAGAAGAGTTGTGGCTTATGGAAGGCAACATACAGTGAGGTCAATAAGTATTTGATCACCCTGTGATTTTGCAAGTTCTCCCACTTAGAAATCATGGAGGGGTCTAAAATTTTCATCATAGGTGCATTTCCACTGTGAGAGACGGAATCTAAAAAAAAATCCAGAAATCACATTGTATGATTTTTTTAAACAATTTATTTGTATATTACTGTGTCAAATAAGTATTTGATCACTTGAGTCAAACAGTTTTAATATTTGGTACAGAAGCCTTTGTTAACAATTACAGAGGTCAAACGGTTCCTATAGTTCTTGACCAGGTTTGCACACACTGCAGCAGGGATTTTGGCCCACTCCTCCGTACAGATCTTCTCTAGATCTGTCAGGTTTCGGGGCTGTCGCTGAGCAACAGGGAGTTTCAGCTCCCTCCAAAGATTTTCTATTGGATTTAGGTCTGGAGACTGGCTAGGCCACTCCAGAACCTTGATATGCTTCTTACGGAGCCACTCCTTGGTTTTCCTGGCTGTGTGCTTCGGGTCGGGAAGGAGGTTTTTGCCCAATATCTCACAATACATGGCCCCGTTCATCCTCTCCTTAATACAGTGCAGTCGTCCTGTCCCCTGTGCAGAAAAACACCCCCAGAGCATGATGCTTCCACCCCCATGCTTCACTGTAGGTATGGTGTTCTTGGGATAATACTCCTACTTCTTCCTCCTCCAAACACGGCGAATGGAGTTAAGACCAAAAAGTTCTATTTTGGTCTCATCTGACCACATGACTTTCTCCCATGACTCCTCTGGATCATCCAGATGGTCATTGGCAAACTTCAGACGGGCCTTGACATGGGCTGACTTCAGCAGGGGAACCTTCCATGCGCTGCATTATTTTAAACCATGACGTCTTGGTGTATTACTGATAGTAGCCTTGGAAATGGTGATCCCAGCTCTCTTCAGGTCATTGACCAGCTCCTCCCGTGTAGTCCCGGGCTGATTCTTCACCTTCCTTAGCATCATTGATAGCCCACGAGGTGAGATCTTGCGTGGGGCCCCAGTCCGAGGGACATTGACAGTCATCATTAGCCTCTTCCATTTTCTGACAATTGCTCCAACAGTTGTTCTTTTCTCACCAAGCTGCTTGGCAATTGGCCCGTAGCCCTTTCCAGCTTTGTGAAGGTCTACAATTTTGTCTCCTGTGTCTTTTGACAGCTCTTTGGTTTTGCCCATGTTGGTAGTTAGACTTTTGACTGATTGTGGGGTGCACAGGTGCCTTTATGAAAGCTAATGACCTCAAACAGGTGCTACTAAATTAGAATCATGAGCAGAGTGGAGATGGACTATTTAAAAGCAGCATAGCAGGTCTTTGCGGGTCAGAAATCTGTCTGATAAGCAAGTGATCAAATACTTATTTGACACAGTAATATACAAATAAATTGTTAAAAAAAATCATACAATGTGATTTCCGGATTTTTTTTTAGATTCTGTCTCTCACAGTGGAAATGCACCTACGATGAAAATTTTAGACCCCTCCATGATTTCTAAGTGGGAGAACTTTCAAAATCACAGGGTGATCAAATACTTATTGACCTCACTGTACATTATGTGCTGTGGGCATGTTAAATGTTATTGTTTTTGTTCACCCATGCTGTGAGATGGGTAATGTTGTGTTTCCTGTGGATATGTAGGATAGGATAGGATTGTGCCTTCTTAATTTTCACCTTCACAGTTTGAGGTTAATTTTGTTACTAAACTCTCGAAACAGTACCCCCTGATTGCCCAGCTGCCAAAATCCAGATTTAAAAACAGAGGAGGTCATAGAATTGTTGATACACTCTATTAAGAAGGTACGCTCCTGGGAATCGTAACTTTGTGAACAGTGTTCGCTCTTCAGGACACATACAGCGTATTGACTGTAAATGCACTTTGTGGAGTAGAGTAGAGTAAGCGTTATTTTGTCCCAGAGGGAAATTTGTCTGGGGCACAGTGCTACAGTCATTTGCTTACATAACAAAAAAAGCACGCAAAAACAAAAAAAAAAATTATGACACGGACCAGGTGTTAGACAGTTGCTTCATATAAAAACATTATCTTAAAGCATAAAAGTGACATTTGACTAAGTACTAAAGTCCTGTGGTGCTTATGTATTTAGTGCATATTGCTCTATAGCACTGAAATTTAGCATTGGAGTTCAGCAGCTTGATTGTTGCTGGAACAAAAGATAGCTTCAAGTCGTTTGGTTTGCAGTTCAGCACACAGTCTTCTCCCTGATGGCAGAGGTTTGTATTGATAGAGGAGGCGATGTTGAGAGTCTGCAATGATTTTTGTGTAATGACTGCTATCTTGTAAAGGTTCTCTATGGGCTAATATTCTTGCATCCCTATTACCTTCATTGCTGTTTTGTGCATGCTAGCAAGTCTGCTTTTCATTTGTGCTGTAATCCAGTATCTAATGATGCTGTCTAGAACTAGCTGGTAGAACATCAAAATGATCTGGCTGCTCAGTCCAACTGAGCAGGTTACTCAGAGAAGCCAGGTTATGTGGGTCATTGGAAAACATGTTTACATGCACTGTAGTAACCAGGTTACTGTAAATCCATGCATACATACAGGAGGTCAGATATCAGATTTCTTGCCTCCCCTGACTCCCCTCACAGCGCAACAGTGTCTGATTTTAACAAGTATTTGATTGTTCTGCAGTAGAAACCAACTTATTTAAATTTGTAGTGGCTGCTTGATGTTAGTTTCAGTTTTAGCCTTAGTTTGGATGAATTTGATTGGTCTCAGTCTCTGACTGGTCGAGTTTGTTGGGACTGTACTGTATGCTGCCTGAGGGGAAGAGCTGCAGACACTATCAAGGACTAAAAGACACCTCTGCATGATTCTAGAATAACAATCTAATTATATAACTATCTAATTATCTAACGATATAATTTTGTGCAGAGGTAACAGTATATTTATATATTTTTTGTTCTAATAAAACAAGCATCACTCAAAGCAAAGGCAGTGAAGGGTAGTGTTCCTGAGAGAAGAATTGATTTTAATGAGTAAAACTATATTTCAGTCTTAATGTATTTGCATGCTTTGTTTATTTTATTTCATTTTTGTAGTTATTTTTGTGGCTGTGGATGTAAATACAGCCTAATTACAGTCTCAGTTCAGTGAAACTAAATGTAGATCTTAGAGGAATATAGGCTACATTCCTAATTCTTCTCTTAGACTTAAGGGAGGCAAGAAGACCAATTTCATAATAATAACTTATTTTGTAGTTTAGTATAAATTAATGCAAATAAATTGCAATTACGTAGGTCTTTTAGTCGAAGAACCTCAACTTGGAAAGGATTTTTTGAAAAGTTTCACATTTCAGTCACCTTCTCCCCTAAACACAGCTGAAATTATGCTTGACTTTTTCCATGTCTTATATCCATCCACCCAACTCCTGTAGTCATTCATTGTTGCATTTTTCTTCAGAAGAAGTCAGTTTGTTGACTCTGCTTTTACCCTCTTTCTCTTTCATCAGGCACGAGTTTGACTCGGAGCAGATCCCTGACCTGACTAAAGATGTTTACATCCAAGACATCCACTGTGTTGGCTCGCTGTGTAAGCTCTACTTCAGAGAGCTACCCAACCCCCTACTCACCTACCAGCTCTATGAGAAATTCTCTGTGAGTAAAGCTTTTGCAGCACTAACCACCTCTCCTACTAATATGTGCATACCATCTGCTAACTTTTATAGCACTTGACTTTTTAGGTTCTTTTGAGTTTCTGTTCTCAGTAATGCCTCAAAGGACACTGGATGTGACTTTAAGTACTGATTTTATATTTGTGCTTGATCTCTGTAGAAAAGAAAGGAAATTCTTTAGATTTATGTCACAGGAATTTCTCAGATTTGTGTTACGGTTATGAGTCACAGACACCCCTAAAATCATACCATTGTACTGGCCACACCCTGTCATTACAAAGGCAGCAAACTGCTCTCTGTGTGAATTGGGATAAAAGCCTTCTCCAAGCACAACAGAGCTGTCCCTGAAGATAAAGTAAATGTTTGCTGGTTGTTATGGCAGCTGGTGGGGGAGTTTGCTGCAGACTGATGTCCCCTGCGCGTTCCATATGGCAGCATGAACCTGGGATGACAAGTGAATGACCTTTATGTTAATACACTAACACATTCCACTATTTATCTCCCTCTCACTATCTCCACATCTCTCCCTTTGTTTTCACTCTGAAGGATGCTGTATCAGCAGCAACGGATGAAGAACGACTCATCAAAATCCATGATGTCATCCAGCAGCTTCCTCCACCGCATTACAGGCCAGTGCAGAACCACACTGCCCCCTGTTGGCAGACTCAAGAACTGCCAGATTACAGATGTTCGCCACACTTTGCATTCACAATCAGTTTTATGTCTGTTCATGTCCAAATCAAGGGGTTTTGTGATCCCACACTGTATTGAATGGAATCATTTGACAGTTCCCATCAGACCATTGCACTGGTGATATTGAATTGAATTTCCTGTCATTTGTGAAAGCAAACAAATGCTAATTTCTAAGTGACATCCCAGATTTGAGACATAGTGAAATATCGAATATCGAAGAAGTACCTCTATCATGAGTGGCTGTGGCTCAGGAGGTAGAGCAGTTGTCCACCAATCAGGAGATCGGTGGTTCAATCCCTGGCCTTGGCAGTCCACATGCCGAAGTATCCTTGGGCATGATACTGAACCCCAAAAAAACTGCCCCTGATGCTGTGCCATTGTTGTGTAGTTTGCACATCGCTAGTGGAAGCCAATTAAATCTGAATAAATTAATATTTGATTTGCAGGACCCTGGAGTTCCTCATGAGGCACCTTTCCCGCCTTGCAGCATTCAGCTACATCACCAACATGCACAGTAAGAACCTGGCCATCGTCTGGGCGCCCAACCTGCTGAGGTAAGACACCAATCTGCTATAATAAAATGTTTTTTGTATGCATGGTTTTCCTTGTAGTAAATACACTGTAAATCATCACCTGAATGCTGTACTCAATGTAGATTTTAAGTTCCTTTTAAAGACAAAGTAGATCTCAAGAGTATTCAAATGATCTTCCGAGTTTGACCTATTTGTAGTGGAGCTTACGTTGGTTTCTTTTATATTACTTACATTAATGATTTCCCAGATTTGAATGAGCCATGATAAAGAGCTTTGTGCAACAGAAAGAACCCCATCTCCTGCTTTAAATGACTCGTTCAGCCTGAATGGAAGGATTTAAGCAGCTGTTTGTGGGAAGGAGCTGGTGATTAACATCAGACACTGGAAATACATCTCAAAATAATTTTATAGAAATTGTGTAATTTCAAATACCGTTTCAGAACAATCAGGTGGAATCTTGGTGATTCACTTCCTCAAAATTTTATACCTGTTTAAAGTGGACCTCTCTATTAAATCAAATAAAATTGTTCCCTTTTCACTGTTGTTTGTCCATGATTGTCTCAGGTCTAAACAGATTGAATCAGCATGCTTCAGTGGCACAGCAGCCTTCATGGAAGTCCGAATCCAGTCAGTGGTGGTGGAATTCATTCTCAACCATGTGGATGTTCTCTTCAGTGCTAAACTTAGTTCACTAATCCGAGAGGGAGCAGGTAGGTACAACCATCAGTTAGATAAGACCCCTGCTCAAAGTCTGATTCCATTGCTGCTGGTTTTACTTACCAGCAATAAACACTGTTCCACATCACCAGGTCATAATTCATTGTCACGGCCCAAATCCCTGCTGGTGTCATCACCCTCCACCAAACTTCTGACTCTTGAGGAGGCTCAGGCTAGGACCCAGGCTCAGATCAACTCTCCGGTCACTGAAGACAGCAAGTACATCGAGGTGGGCGAAGGCCCAGCTGCCCTGCAGGGCAAGTTCCACACTGTCATCGAGTTTCCAACTGAGAGGTTTGTTAAATCTTCTTCCCTAGGACAGTTATTAGAAAATCTAAATTTGGACAGACAGAGACATGCACATCTATCTTACAGTGCAAACCTACTGTAGATAGTGTTGTAAAAAACATATACAGTATTTTAATGTCCAGTCTCCCTGGATTATGTCTCCCTCTGCTGGTTGCTGGTAAGACTGCAGGCAGAGTCATGTTTCTCCTACACCAGGTGATCAGTATCTTACAAGTCAGACCCTGATTGACTCCAGTCTGATACTTAGTCTTATCAATAAAGATGATCTGATGATCTTTACTCATGTAGAGTTTCAAAAGTAGTTAAAAACAGATTAATTTGACTGATTGCTTTGGCCTGGTGTATAAGGATCTGTCTTTGAGATTTCTGTGTGAATAAGGGAAACTTACTGTTCCCTGCCTGTTTGTCCACCACCATTTTAATCACAGGAAGAGGCCTCCTATTAAGTCCAAGAAGTCTCCTGTGGGTAGTTGGCGTTCTTTTTTCAACCTGGGCAAGTCTTCCTCCATGTCCAAGCGCAAGCTGCACCGCAACCCCAGCGAGCCCAATGAACTAAAGGCCATGGCTCTTGCTGGTGAGTCATTCCTCCACAGCTTAAAATTAATACAGACAGTTTTTCAATCACCTTACAATTGTGCATTGACAAGAGTTTATTTGACTAAACATGGCTGAATGTTGTTAGCTTTTAATTGTTATTTTTCAGGAGGCAGAGGAGACACAGCAACATTAAGATCAGCCAAAAGTGAAGAGTCACTGAGTTCCCTGCACAATGTTGAAGGTAATCATTTGTGTCTACCTGTTCACTTTGACTCAGCATAATGAGTTTGATCAGTCAGTGCTGCCCATAGTAAACTTCAAATACACATTTTAGCATTGTGTAGCCTAGTGTTATACTACGCAGGAGGCCTTTTAAAGGAAATAGTTTCTGATTATGTTCTTTTCCTCGTTCAGGAGAGTCCAAGGTGTACCGTCCTCGGCGGCCGCGCTCCAGCAGTGATGCCCTGTCAGCTTCCTTTAATGGCGAGCTGCTGGACAGCCGGCAGCACTGCAACTCCTACGACAACCTGGATGCCACAGAGGACAGCGACGGAGACGACGGACCCATCTGTGTGCCTGCCCTCATCTCACCTCCCCGTTCAGCTGGTGAAGACGTGGACCTCAGTCCGCCAGACATTGGCATGGCCTCCCTGGACTTTGACCCCATGTCTTTCCAGTGCAGTCTCCCTGACACCTCCTATGCCTTCCCACTTGATGACTCACCAGGTGGGGTGGAGGGCTCTATGTTAAAGAGGAGCCCTGGCAGCATCTGTGGCAAGACCAATGGTTCTGACCTCATCTCTGCCACCTTCCTGGGCAGCTTGAGGGGGGAGGCCTTCTTGTCCACAGACATCAGCAGTGCTGCTGTAGAGAAGGTGGAAAGCAAGAAACTGAACACATCTTATTCCTACACTGATAAACCCACACAGGCTGTGTCACCTATTAAATGTGGAAAGACCACTAGTTTGACAGCATTTGCCACTTCAGAGCTTTTCCCTACACAGACTTCTGACAAGAATACAGCTGGACAGGTTGTGTCTCCACAACCATTATCTCCTCCTTCAGTAGCCAAGGACTCTCCTCCCCTGATGGGCAGTGTGCTGTTGAGGGCAGCCGAGCTGTCCCTAAGTGAAGCTTTCCAAATGGAGCTGCACTCGAAGCTGACAACCTTTGACAGTATGAACAGTCAAGAGCTGAAGGGAGAGGACAGCGTACAGCAGCCACCAGCTACCGCCAGCCAAGAGCACCAGGGTAGGGAGCAGAGAAAGACCTTTCTAAGTGTAGTTTTTGGCATGTTTCTGAGTTGTCATTGTTTTGTTTACGCCATGTAGATTAAACATAAGGGGCTAAATCATGGAATTAATTATATGAATGTTTTTTTCAAGGTTTAGGTTCCCAGCTTTGCATGGATTTCATCTTAGATATACAGTGTGATGCCTAAGCACTACATTGTGAGCACCTTCTAGCCAGCCTGCCAGCTGTCATGTCTTTTCTTCACCGTCTTCTCTCTTACTTATTCATTCTTCAACTATAGATCCCATGTTTTTTTTGTGTCCCTGCTAGGAGTCATATCTCCGGACTCTTCAAAGGACCTCCCCCCTCGGTCCTTCAGCTCTACAGCTCCCACTACTGCTCCTCCTCCTCCTCCCCCTCCTAAAAATGCTGCTCGCATGTTGGCCCTGGCCCTCGCCGAGACTGCCCAGCAGGTCTCTACTCAGTCTCAGTCATGGTCTTCTGAGCCCTCGACACCGGTGTCCCCTCTTCAGCCACAGGAGGCCTCTAACTTCCAGAACCCACATTTCCAGACTTCTTCAGATGTGGGAGCAGGGAGAGGAAGTTCCCTGCCACCTAACAGCAGTGTTTTGACTGTCACCCCGACTTCATCTTGTCCCTCCAATTCCAGTCCTACAGTCAAGCAGCAGCCACTCGAGTTGACCAGCACGATTACCAAGCTATCAGACAGTTCCAAGTCCTCTACTACTCCACCTGGTTACCAGCCAGAAACACACTCCACTCCACCAGACACTCCTCGTTACAAGTGTGCCCCACTCCCCAGCCCAATCAGCCTGACTTCTCCAACCAGGAAAAGTCCAGAAAGACAGCAGCCTGTCACAGGACAGATCCAAGTTGGTACCAGCTCGTCCAGTAACACGCTAACCACCCCCCCCAGTGGCAACTGCAAAGACACTGGAGTCTTACCACACCCTGTACCTGAGGTAAGTGTCATATCAGTTTCATATGTAGGTTGCTTCTGTAAATTATTAAGGGTCTGCTGCAGTGCCGCTACGGTCAATCCTGTCTTTCTACATTGAGTCTGCCTTTGATAATGCCAGTCATTAATAATTATTGTGTTGTGATTTTAGTTTACTCTCATTCAGAGATTAAGAATGCACCATAAAAAACTGCCCATACCCATTTTTTTCATGTCTGTTACATGTTCTACTGATACAGACATTGAAAATGTGAAAGGTGTAGTATTACTGGTATGACAATCAACAGATCATTTTTACTGTCTGTCTGTTTTTGCTGGGAACTGCACGTCACGCTAAAATAGCCAGCGTGCCAAACCTCTTCATGAAGCACTGCTGCATTCACATGCGGCCAACTCTGCTCAAAACCCTTTCAGACACAACCCAGTTTGAGTTTGATAGATACCAGTCTCATCTCTGTCCATTAAATATGGAGCTACAGCCAGCAGACTGTTGGGATAGTTTAGCACAGTTTAGCACAAACACTGCAGACAGGGGAAACTGCTACTTTGTCCTCCTCTTACAGTACCACCAGCTCTAAAGCTCACTAATTAACATATTATATATTGTATGACCTCCTGAAGTCTTGTACGTCACTGTACGGTTGCCAGACAACCAGAGGGGACTCCATGAAGTCACTCCACTTTTACACTTATTTTATTGTACTGATTAAGCAAACAGCATCTTCTTTAGTGAGCTTTAGAGGTACTGGCAGACAGATTTTTTTCCTTTAGACAGGGCCAGGCTAGCTGTTTCCCCCTGTTTCCAGTCTTTATGCTAAGGTAAGATAAGTGTCTCCTGGTTCTAGCTCCATATTAAGTGTACAGACAGAGTGCTATCAATCTTCTCAACTTACTCTCAGCTAGAAAGTGAGAAATGTATTTGCCAAATGTCAAACTGTTCCTTTAACTCATATATCTTTGGATTAAGTAGGTCCCAATTTCATGATTAGGAATGACCTGTGCTCTACCAAAGGAAATTTCACAGGCAGTTTTTAGGCCACAGGTACTCATTATAGTGCTGTATATCATTACAAGTATTTCAAGTCCTGCACACTATAATGTATGACATGCAAAATGTTTGGAGCTTACAGTAAGGGGAAAAGGAGAATGTAAGAAATACAAACATAGACAAACATTAAGAATCTCTGGTGACACTGGACAGCACCTAGCTGAGGTGTGTGTGGGGTCAGGTGTGTATGATAAACTCTTGTCCCACTGCAGAAACGCTCAGCTTGTTTTTTTGTCAAATTTCCTCAGCAAATCAGGTCTGTTTTGCTGTGTTTTTTATCAGGTCAAACCAGAGGAGACTGCACCATCCCCAGTTCTTCCAAAACTCTCAGAACAGCCCCCTCCAACAGTTCAAAAGCCCAAAAGGCAAGCTGTCTCACTGCCCCAGCATCAAACTTCAACTCAGCAGCAGAGCGCAGCTCAGATACAGCCTCATCTTCCAACCCAGCTTCAACCTCAAACACTGCCTCATCCACAGTCTCATCTTCCATCACAGCCTCACACGCAATCACAGACACAGGTCCAATCCCAACCTCAAACTCAACCTCAGCCCCTCTCGAAGGCCAGTGCAAGAGTGGCCCCCACCTCTGCTGAGCCTGTGGAGAAGCCTTGGGAGGCCATAAAGCCAGTGCAGCCCTGTACAGAATCTGGCAAGTACCATGACTCATATGGACCTGCACCTCCAGCCCCTCCTGTCCGTACAATAGAAAGCAAACTGGCCACAGCAGCACTTAGCCAGAGTGAAGCCTCCTACCATATCCTTGGTGAAGGCCCTGCACCTGGCCATCTGGAGGATGCTCTGCCTCACCATCCTCTTTCTCCTCGGAAATCTTCCACGCACCAGCCAGCTTACCTGTACCACGCTAAAGGAGAGCCAGTCTTAATTGAGCCTCCAGGAGCTGCATACTACCACCAGAGGCCTATTCCTCTGGGCCCACAGTCCATACCACACCACTACCGTCCAGACAGCGTCCCCCCACACCTCTCCTTTGTGTCCAAATCTGAGCCTCAGATACCCTACATTGCCCGAGTAGACAACAGATACAGCACTTTAGGCCCCAGGTCTTACCATCACTCTATAAAGTCCAGAGGAAACAGCCGTGGTGTGTACATATCTCCAGGGCCAGGCCATCAGGGTTATAGCCATGACAGAACCCATGGCTATCCCACCATCCGCAGAGTGCACTCACTCCATGTTCCTTCCACCATCCGCTCAGTGCCCATCCAAAGGACTGAAGTTCCTCCAGATGATGATATGTTCTTCTATCACCGGCACATGTATCAGTGCAAAGCCTACCAGCAACCCACACAGCAGTCTTCACAAGCCGACTACCACGTCACCCAACTGCAGCCTTACTTTGAGAATGGAAGGGTTCAGTACCGCTACAGCCCGTACTCCGGTTCAAGCCCTTTGGAGGCACCTTACTATGACATTGACCCTTATGGCACAATCCGAGTCCGGCACATCCACTCCTTTGGCCGAGATCCGGGAGCTGCTGCTGGCCGAGCAGGTGGAAAGGCGTCTGGATACCACTACCTCGCTCACCATGCTCTTCCACCAGGGAAAGAGCACAGTTTTGTGAGCAGAGACATGCCCCCCAGTCATGGAAGCAAGGAAGGTGCTGCTTATCTCTCTTGGGACTCAGAGGAGTCAGAAAAGCTCCGCATGCACTCTATCCGCAGGGAGAGCAGGGCGAGACAGAAGATTAAAGGCCCTGTCCTCTCTCAATATGATAATGTCAGCTTGTTTGCACCATCAGATATATCAGGCTATGAAACTATGCACCTGCGCAGTAAATCTGACCCAGGTAAAGCTGTGCTGGTTGCAGCTGAGAGCAAAGATGCGCGCTACCTCCCCAGACATATGGTGTCAGACCCAGATGTCCTCTTGTACATGGAGACTGATAAGCATGTCCAGGGCAGCGCAGCCGCCGACAAGTCAGATGGGCTCACCAAGCAAAGCAGTTCCAAGAAATGCCAATCCTCTCACTCCCTTCCAGCTACTCTGAGCCACAGTCTCTCCCATCAGCAGGAGAGCGGCCGACATGAGACCATGTATGAGACTGCAGATGACAAACAGGCTGGAGACAACAGCAGGTCGAAACACTGGCAACAGGAGTATCCCAACAAGAGGAATTTCCAACCACGTTATGATTGTCCTGATTCTGACCACCACCAGAGTAAAGTGAAAACATCAAGCGGCTACCACAATACAAATGAGCAGCCAGCTCCAAGGGAACAGCTTGCCCGTTCCAAACCAGAGCGGTCACACAGCGTCCGAGAGCAGCAGCACCACAGCCAGGGGAAGCCTGAACTGGACAGAGACTACTCATATCAGAAACACGGCACTAAAATGGCGCAGTCCCACTATGATAACTTGGATGATTACCACCCAGTACCTCAGCCTCAGGCCCCTGTTCAAAAACGTGGAGGCTCCAGCTCGTATCCTGCCCCAGGGTTCACAGCAAGCCACAGCAACAGAGCATACTCCACAGCACTGGGCCAGGGAGCCTTTATCCAGACTGACCTGGCCATGCAGAGGCCAGAGACAGAGATACACACCGAATGAAGGATTTGGGGTGGTTACCTTTAGCTGTGTAGAAGAAAGACTCTGTTGAGCTACAGTTGAGCAGCCTCTGCAGGACAGTGGACTGTCGTATCACCAATATTTTTGCTCCTCTGTATTTTTAATGAATTGTAAAGAAAATTGTAAGAATTTTTACAGAAAGTCCTGAATGTACCTGAAATTATTGTCCAAGAGGTCTTATTATTGTGATTGATTGAGACAGTAGCCAGTCATACATGTATATGATATGAAAGAAGTAAGGTACATTTACAGGAACCACAAAAATGTAAAATATATATACTATATATGAATAGAATCACTAGTAAAAAGGGATTTTTAGTTGTATTTAGTTTTTCTTTTAGGTGTGGCGCTGGGTATGAGCATCAACTGGGATTAAAGTTTGCATTTTAGAAATGCATGCACTCTCTTACAGAACAGTTCTGTGTACTTCACTATCCATCGCATTTTTTCAGGATGTTACAGCACAAGTTATTGAAGAAGGGTACATGTGGGTCATCATCCTTCCACTGCATATTTGTCTTGAAGAAGTCACCTGGGTCTGAGGTTTGACAAAGAGCTGCGAGGGTTACTTTCAGTTAATATTGTGGTTATCAATGTCTTATTTTCTCTGTGACTGTGCCATTTTATGTAACTTTGAAACAGATTTCAATGACTTCTAAGGGAATGTTTTGGTACTTGTATGTTCTTCATTGGAAGAGGGACCAAACAACTTGGTCTTAGATGTTGCACATGTGGGATAAAGAGGTATAAGAGGTTATTTTTATTTCCTTTTTTTTCATTGCATTCACAGTACTTTCATGAACTGGACTGACTGAATAAAGCTGAAAACATTGTCCTCTCAAACACGTGGTGAAGGACATGTTGCCACTGCTTTGTGGGAAAAACAACGTGGTGATGAGCCTTAAATTTTGTTCCAACAGATCGTATTTTGTTTTCTGACATTGTCAAATCCATTGTCATAATGCACAAACATTGATATATCTACATTTAAGATCACTTTTGATGATTCTTGCCCATTCAGGATTGACAGATGACCTACTGGGGTTATTTAGTTTTGTATCATCTCACTAGTTCTGAATTTAAAACAATGAGGGAGGGAAATGTTTTTCTAAAGATATCTGGGGCCATTTATTTTCAGGCTGGAAATCCATGTATTGTACATTCATCTGGTATTATACTACATGACCTTTTGGTTGACAATAATGTATGGATTACTATATGTTTAAAATATGTCTAAATCCAGGTTGTACTCTGTAACTGTTTGACTTCTATATCGCTTGCAGGTTTTGCTCCTCTTGCCTTATCTAAAGCCTCTACCTTTTCAGATGAGGCATTGAAGTAAGGCACCATGTACTTGAATGTGAAAACACTCTTGTCTCAAACTAGAGGTATCTAAAGTTAGATATGAAATAAACAAAACTGTTCAGGAATAGCTATAATCTATGTCTTTTAATATGCGCATGATGTCACTAATACACCCCTGTTTGGTTCAGTCTGACAATTCCCTGAGGAATGACTAAATTAAAAATTGACAACAAAATTTAGTTTAGGAGACAGGAGCACAAAACATTATGAATAATTGTCATTAAGTGCTACATTGAAAGTATAATATAATGACTGTGTGTGTGCTCAGCTATTTGAAGGACTCTTTTCCATATGTTGCAATCAGCTGTAAAGGAAGCATATAAGTCATTTATTCTAAATCATTACTAACCAGTCACAGGTAGACTGGCATGATCCCAAAATGTTGCTTTTAGAAAATGAAAAGTGCTCAACATTAACGTTAATTAAAGGTTCCCTGTGGAGTTCTTGACCTGTTGTAGCCTTGCTGAGCTGTTTTGCTTATCTCATGCTCGCACACAAGCACATGCATGTAAGCAGGCACATACATCGGTAGCATGATACACAGTTCTGCCAATGCTTTCACATATTTTCACTTGTCCAGATGGTAATATGCCATGGTCTGCAGCATTGCATCAGCAAAGACAAGAAAGAAAAAGAATGATAGAAAGCAAATATGGATGTAAACAATGCTGGAGTTAGAATACTTAATAATGGAAATGGATTCAAGGCTTATATTGGACCTCAAGAATACATCACAGTATGTTTTGGTGAGAATGTAAACTTCACTTTTCATGTGTTTACAAGAATTTGTTTCAGTGCCATCCTAAATGGCACTAAAACAGCTCTCATCAAAATCGTTCATGATCCTTTCTTCCTCATCATCCTCCTTATTTGCTGCTGCAGAAACTCATTCATGTTCTCATTACATCCAGGCTCAGTTACTGTGACAGCATCCTCTATGACACCAAAGTCTTCAGGAAACTTAAATATGTACAAAATTCTGGCATATTTCAGCAAGATGACCCTAAATGATGCCCCTGTTTCAGTGAATATCCACCATGCTGAGAAGTCCTTGAGCAGGACAGTGAATTCTTCCCCGCATCAGGACTGTTCACTCTAACCTCCCTATGAGTAAAGTGGGAGGAGCACTTCTTTTCAGAGATCAATAAATTCTTTATTTTATCTTAACACGGTTTGGTGGAATCCTCTGAAGCGCTAAATGATTTGTGACATAATATGAATATAATTTTTTGATAGACATCCTGTTGAGCAAATGGTGTTGAGAGATGGAAGAGTTGTATTAACTTGGAGACTTTCACTTGGGCTTCACATTGCAAAGAAATGATTATTGTTCATTTTTCATGAGGACCAGAAGCCAGGGAACTGCAATAAAAGTACAAAATCTCTAACCAAGTAAATGAAATGAAACCTTTTCATCCTACATCTGACAAATACAGTGTAAGGCTAAATGTTTGGAAGTCTCCCAGCAAAAGCTAAACCCATAAAAATCATGGGTGGGGAGAAACACAAACCACGGGGATGAGGATGCTTAAGTTTAGATTTTATTTTTGCCTTTTATGTATATTGACTGGATTTGAAAATGGAAAAATGCAAGTTTTTCTTGTCTGCAGAATCTCAGGCCTGCCTGCAACTGAAGCACTGTTTTGAAACTAACTAAATGAGTTTCATTACACCTGGCATCCTACAGCATGAACTCTAACTGCTCTGGTGTCATCGTGTGATGACTTGAGTACTAAGTCTTGTATGAATTTTCAAAGAGAAACTTACTCGGGACTTTTTAAATGAGGCCAATATGGGGCACTACAAATGATGAGAAAAGTGATTTGACTGTTCCAGGGCCAAACATCCATCAAAATATGAGGGTTGGTTATCAATCAAAGTAGTTTTGCAGCATCTGTCTGGAGCTTGCCATAATCTTCATGTCAGAGTAACTAATGACAGCATGTATGTTTAAATCTCATCCACATGAACTGGAATATGTGTAGAAATCATGATGCCATAACCTCTGACCTTGCAGGCCTGGAGTCATTAGTTGCACTGAAATATGTTAACATTCCTTCCTGTTTCATATCATGGCCAATAAGGTTATAAGGAGATAAACTGCAGCCCACTTGATAGATGTCATAACTTGTGATACGAACAAACACAAAAAAACAAATGGGGACCCAAAGACAGTAAAATAGATTTCGGTGCATGCAGAATGCATTAATGTATCTGCTGTAATAAGACAATACTTTTTAAATTTCAACTGATTATAATAGTGTTCATAAGGCTGTTGTAAGTAATTAAGTTCATTAATTAATGTAGTAGTATATAATTACACTATCATATTTTATGTATTTATCCAGTGAGTACTGTTTTACATGAAAAATGTCCGATTAAGATGGATTGTTGTATTTTCTGCTCTTTATCTTCTTTGGTAGAATATTGTGCATCCCACTTTCAGTGTGTACACACACATGCATTTTGGAAAATCATAAAGAACTGGGTGTCTTTTACATTTGAAAATGTCCCACGCTTTATATATTTAAACATATTCTAATTTTTTTTAAATGTGGATACTGTTAGACATGTTAACATTGGTGGTGCAAGAAGTAGGCTACTCTGACCTCGTTCTTAAGAAAGTACTAATACAGCAGTGTATACTCTTTCAAACTTTAACTTGTGTAAAAGTAGAAAGGTATCAACACTTAAGGTATACACACACACGCGCGCGCGCGCACACACATATGTGTATATGTATACATATATAAATGTAAATTGATGAATAAATGGTTAGACGAAAAAAATAGTCAAACTGCAACCGTTATGCTTAAAATGATTGAATTATAATAGGCGTTACTCTTTTATTATTACGGTATTGTCATATCGTATTCCAAACCAGCAAGGTCTGGAACAAAAAGTTCCAGCTGAGAAAACGAAGTTTCAGTGTTTACAAATGTTGGCAGTTGCATTATGGGAGACAGATGATTGACACCGCCGCCATTTTGCTCCAGCTCTCCCTGCTTCCATTGTGTGAGAGATAGTAAATATCTGACACTGCCAGACAACCACAACACACTTATATCCGTGCGAAGAAAACGCGTTAAATTCACCCTCGGTAAGTTACATTTTTGTGTTACTTTTTTAAACACAGAATACTATTCGTCATTTTGTCAGGAAAATGACACAGAAAAAGTTGTTTTTGTGCTGAAATCGCATGGTATTTCGACGCTGTAGAGAAGAGAAAAAACAGCTGCCCCTCTGCTCAGACAGACAGAAAAACGGCTCCGTACTTCCACTGCCGATAAATCTGCTCCACTGTCATAGGCAATTTCAGCCTCGCTGTCTTGCCTATATGTGCCATTGCTTCACACGTTGTTACGCTTATTTGATAGCTACACTTGTCATCTACGTTTTGTTGGTAATCTTGTGCGCACACGTTGTTTGTTATGGAGGAAAAACGTCAAAGTTTACGTCCCGCTTGTAGTCTGTACATTGGTAGGTTTGTTCGGGTCTGCGGCCATAATCTTGCGGTATGAGGCGGGGTTAAGCCTGCTCGTCCCGCCCTAAAACCCGGTCGAATAAAATACCATTGGTTCTGAAGTGCGCCACAGACACGTTGGATTGGTGTATTTCAGAATGAAGATCTGTAATGCAGTGTGATTGGTGTGGCCAGGAGCACACAGTGTCTGGATTGGCTCGGGATGATGAGACTATGCATCTGCCAAATCGGAGGAAAAGTTTTCCCAGGCGGACCACTGTAACTGAAAGGCAAAGACATGTTGAGAGCAAATTGATAAAAAATAAAAAATAAAAAAAATTCTGTAAGCCCCTCAGTTACTATCATGATCACCAAAACGTAAATGTGATATGCCCAAAATTATCATTGTGCTCAAAATTTTGTCTGGTAGATCACTAGACTGTTACCTTAGAAGGAATATTTGTTCAGAGGGACCATAAAAACACTGATAATTAAGCACCACAATAAACTAAGATGAAATATATACGATACGATAAATGATCAGTTATTAGTCTTCATAACAGTAGAACAGATAATAGTATGTTACAATGTGTAGAGGGTATACTAAACAGCAACTATTAAGAGAAAAGTATAAACTTGGGTTGGGCAATATGGCCAAAATCTTCTATCACAGTGCATGTAATTTTATATCATGGTAACGGTGTCTATCACAGTAGTACCTGCTCTGTAAATTCAGTTAAGAAATGGTTTTAAATAAGCATACTGTGCCATACTTCATCACATTTTTTTATTTTCTTCTTTTACTTGGAACTTCCATACAAACAAAAACAACACGAGACAACACTAAAAACAAAACTCTAAACAGTAAAACTAACTTTCTTTCATAATTGAATCCTTAAGGTTGCAAATGAGAACAATAGAGATAGAAAAGAGGAGCATTATTCATACCAACTGTCACTCTCGTGTCTCGTGAGAACGTAGTAAACAGTTGTTCTGCCCAAATCATGGAACCTTGCGAGACAGCTGGATTGTTACATACATACATGTTACATTCCCACCTTGAATATAAAGTGGAGACATTTAAGCCAGTTTCTCATATGAACTCAGGACAGTGTCCAGAGTTGCCATTTCACATGTAGCACATTTGTTCGTGTCAGGCACATTCTCACTTATTGGAATTACTCTGTTTGGTTGAGGCGAGGGGTGGCGTCCAGTTAGAGCACGCAGAATGAGGAGGAGGACTTGGCTGTAATGACAGTTAAGATTAACACTACATGTTTTTGGATATATCAGTGGAAGAGTGGAGTAGCAGTCAACAGGCAGGCAGGGAAAAAAAGTACATAGCTGCTACCCTCCGTGATGTCATCAACACACCCACTCACTCGCCATGTAGCAGGGTAGCAGTGGAGACACTGTGAATGGCAGTGTGTACAGCTTAAGGTATAGCTCCTGTGATGTAAATGGTCTTGTCAAATCTCTACTGGTGCACACGTATCTACAGTGACATGGCATATACTGTCAGACCACCCTACACTAATATGAACAATGCAAAGTAAGCTGTTAAATTTTTGATTTTCCCTTCAGGTGATACTTCATCGTAATGGCTCGTACCAAGCAGACTGCTCGTAAGTCCACTGGAGGAAAGGCTCCTCGTAAGCAGCTGGCCACCAAAGCTGCCCGTAAGAGTGCCCCCTCTACTGGTGGTGTCAAGAAACCCCATCGCTATAGGTAACACCTTGATTTGCCTCCAAACAGCCATTTCTTTGACAAAGCATAACATAATTGAAACTATCTTTATGAAGATAAGATGGTGATTTGAAAATCACCTGAATTGATTGAGCAAGCTGTCTGTAGGCTCTGAATAGTTGTAACAAAACATTCTGCAAGATAGAACAAAGTTGTTCATTGGTAGCATTAAAACATTCACATCCCTCTGTCCAATTGGTAGGTTTGTGCATTGGGCCTCCAGTCAAATAAATCATACTGAACAGGTTAACTGCTCTAATTGCTATTTGCAGAGCTGCTCACTTCCCAGAATTTGATTGTTTTATAGCAAGGCAACATGAGGTAAAGATAGATAGCTAGACAGATACTTTATTCATCCCCAAAGGAAATTCACAAGTTCCAGCATATTTCACATATTTTAAGTAAAAGGCATGCAATAAATAATCTAAAAGCACAGCAAGCAAAGAATTAAAAGTTAGTTTTTTGTTTGTTTGTTTTTTTTTAGTGACATAACCGAGCGTCATATATAGGCATTATTTCTTCTTAAGTCCCATTAAGTCTGTGGGAGGTTAAATTGGCCTCCTCTGAACTAAACATTGGCATGGTGTATTGAGCTTTGGTTGTGTGTTTCAGGCCTGGAACTGTGGCTTTGAGAGAGATCCGTCGGTACCAGAAGTCCACTGAGCTGCTGATCCGTAAGCTGCCCTTCCAGCGCCTGGTGAGGGAGATTGCTCAGGACTTCAAGACTGACCTGCGTTTCCAGAGCGCCGCCATTGGAGCTCTACAGGTGTGTGTATGCGCACAAAATGTATTAAAAGCTTCATCAGTATATCTTCCAAACTCTAAAACTGTGTTGTCCCTCTCTCTGCCTGCAGGAGGCCAGTGAGGCATACCTGGTGGGTCTCTTTGAGGATACTAACCTGTGTGCTATCCATGCCAAGCGTGTCACCATCATGCCCAAAGACATCCAGCTGGCACGCCGCATCCGTGGAGAGCGTGCTTAAACAGCCTAATATTTCAACTCTGTCCTGTTTTTCTTTACCTGTTCCTGCCCTCACTCCTTCATTCTACCCCCCCATCACCCATCCACCCACCACCCATCCCTGTCAACGCCCCTTCCCCAGCCTGCCCAGCTTCTTGGTAGATTTTAGAGTAATCCTGATTATGAAGAGATAGACATATGTTGAAGTCTGGTCTCATAGGTTTTTTGTCTTTACCAAATTTTTTTAGAGTACCTTTTTTGTGCATGTAAAAGGTTTTGCAGATCAAACGCACTGGTGCACACATACTCAAACATGCATCACTGGGTTTGAGTGGTGTCTCAAAACATGAAGCTCACCTGGATTCTTCCTGGGTGCGAGGCCAACTAGTGTAGTTTGTGTGGCAGAGCTGAAGTGGAGGGATGTGGCCGAGGGGCTAGTCTGCTTAAGGGGAGCTGCAACTTCCACAGCAGGGTGCTATTAAAACTAGTCCTGAGGCCTCTGCCCCATATGAACACGCTCCTCCCCTCCCACCCAGTCCGTCCCTCTACACCCCAACCCCCCCTCGCTCCCCTCGCTCTGCAGCTGAAGCCAGACGGCTCACTGTACCTTTTCAAACCACTTCCTTCACCTCTGTAATCTGCACTGGGAGGGGATGGCAGTCTGTTGGTCTGTTTGTGTGCATGTGTGTGCTGTGATCTTTCAAACCATTTTTAGTCAACAAACAAGAATCTTGTGTTTGCTTAAGAGTATTGATTATCATTGTGCATATGGTGTTTATTTTTTTTAATGCATATAATTCATGGATGAGCATCTTTTCTCTTTACCACTTCCAAAATCATAGCATTAAAAGAAAAAAGCAATTAAAATTATCGACATGGTTATCAGTTTTTGTTCGAGCAATATGATTCACTACAGAAAATCAAGAAGGGCTTCTCTGAATTCCAAGGCCACCTCTATTTTAATGGCAGCCACTTGGGGGCGATGGTTTACCATCTCCTGGTCTATTCAATTGTTCACTGTAGATCAGTCATCACACATTATGCTTCTGTCTCTCTATTTTCATCTCTAGAGACAGACTTTACACTTGTCACAACTGAATGAATTGACATTATACTGAAAGTTACACTCTGCATATTTAGGGTCTGTGTGTCTCTTGCACTCTGTAGATCTGAACATATAATCTGTCCCTTTCTCAAAATTTGTGATACACAATATAACCTCATTTTTGTTTTCTTTTATATTTTTCTTATTCCTCAAGATTTTCAGACATATAAATGAGCTGATCTTTGTATTTTCCAAATTTCTCATATTACGGTGGTAATAAATAGGTGTTAAAACAAACTGATGCCTGTTGGTGTGATTTATTTGCTTTACAATGTTTCACTGAGGTGCATGGTTTTGGTTTCTATCAAAAAGTAACAGTCTGAAGTTTTATCCCTAACAATCAGAATCACAGTAAGTGCTATTTACATAGAACAATAGAAGTTTGAACACACTGAAGTTGAAGGTTTTTATCTCCTGAATATTTTTGCAAATAGATGCCTGCAGATTATATCTGGAAAACACAATGGGACCATAGCTGAAGCTTTAGGTAATCAGTATTTTACATATGTTTGTAATATCCCTATTTGCACTGAATCCCTTGAAGTTATCAACTGAATTAACATATCTTCCTTTTTGAAATTTCAATGGCTGTACTGTCTTGAACTAAATATTTTATGGGATTGGATTGTCTGGACTTTTGCCAGACCATTAACAAGACCATTTTTGTGGGTGTGTTATCTATTGGTGGACTACTGTGAGAGTTCAAAGGTGAGTTGCCTCAATTCTATAATCGGTTGTTTATTTGTTGTTGCCATTGATTGTACCTGCTGTTGACTGTTGTGAATGGTTTGCATTAATGAAATCACAAGAATCCTGTCATGTATACAAACTGAAATGTAGCAGTTGTGTACATTGATGGGTGTTCTGCTTAACACTCCAACAGTCTGTGTTAAGAGTAAGACCAGAATTCAAAGAAGTTTTAGTTTGTTTCATATATGTGGAGCATAAAAAGTGAATGCTGCTTCTCAGTGTTTAGTTTGACCTCTGAGGACAGTAAGCATACCTGTTCCAGACCATCTGAGAGGTCTGGACCCTTCACAATAGAGAGCAGATCAGAAATGTGTTTTGACTGTAAACCATTCAGGGCTTTATAAACCAACATTACTATCTTAAGTCACTTCTTTCACACAGGAAGCCAGTGCAAAGATTTGAGAAGTGGAGTGATGTGATTCAAAAAAGCCGCATTGTGAATCAGCTGCAGCTCTCTGACTGACTTTAGAGATTCTTTTAGTTCTTTTAATTCTTGATATATTCTTAAGTTGATAGTACACTGATTTTGTATTTGTCTTTTTCTGTCTTGGTTTATGGTATTTAACATTAGTGACTGAAGATGAGTACTTTTAATCTTTTTTCTTTAACAAGACAAGACAGTGGTTTCAGTTTTTTTGTTGTTTAACCTTCCTCTTGTTAGCTTTCTGTTACCATCTCTTGTGTTAACAGGTCGGTTTTGACCCGTGTCAAAGGCTTCCTTATCCATGAAAATATTGGTTTTAATAGTTTTGGTGTGGGCCTCTGGGCTGTTTTTGTCAGTACACCCCTCGATTTCAATTTTAAAAAATGGTAAAATGAACCTCAAGAGAATCATATAAATAAATAAAAGGTTGTTGTGTTACCTGCCTATTACTGAGGGGATTTAAAACACATTTCTTAATTAAATTTGTTTTATTTATTTTTTCATTCTAATAATACTAACTATAGTAACATCTATGGTGTCACGGGTCAATTTCGACCCATACATATTTACTTCAAGAAAAAGTCAAAAAAGTCTTTATATGAGTGTATATATATACACACACACACACACACACACATATATACACACACACACACACACACACACACACACACACACACACACACATATACATATATACACACACACATATATATACATACATATATATGTATACATATATATGTGTGTGTGTGTGTGTGTGCATATATGTAAACAAAATATAGATTTGCAAGGTCAAACATATAACAACCAATCAAGCAAATCAAACCAATAGAAATCAATTACTAGTTCCAAAACAAAAAGTAAAAGTCTCTGTGTGCAAGAACATGCATGTGTATGTGTGTGTGTTCAGATACATGTGTGACACTTTTAGTGTGTTCTTTGTAGAGCTATTTCTTGCAGTTGAAGCACAATATGTTTGTCTTTATGTCTTTACTGCTTGGCCAGACCTGACACCTCTTTCTCTTAGAATCAGGTGGCCTGAGTGGGGTTGTAGTTGAGGCAGGGCTGGTTGATGTTGAGGCAGGGCTGGCTGAGGAGGATGTTGGAGCGGATGGTCTTTGTGTTCCTGATGGCGTGGACGGAGTGCTAGGAGAGCTCTGCAGCTGTCTGACCAAGGCTGCAGCATCTGGGTCTCAGGGCACCCGTTCCCTTCGCTCAATGTGTGGCTTGACAAGGGAATTTCCCAGTTCCTTAAAAAACATTCTTTGCTTGTTTTTTGTGGAGTTCCATCCTTGGATGTGGGTCCACAACACAAATGCATTACATGCCGACACATCAAGGATGTTGTAAAACACAACCATTAGCCATCTCCTGGTCATTCACTGGCAAGGGTAGGTGGCAGTCAGCTCTTCATCTCATTTTTGCATGCTGCAAATTGGAGATGTGCACTCTGCAGCTCACCAACTCTATACTGAATTGACCTCACATGTCTGGCCATGCCCATCTTTGTTTGTTTTGTTTTTGTGCAAGTATACTGGAAAACAAGGCAAAACGACAATCCCCTGAATCTCACATGATCGGGAGAGGAGCTGGCTGTCAGTGTGTTGGTTATGATTTCAGTTTTGGCTCTAATTATTGCTTTATAATCTTGTTTTTGTAACCGGGTTGAAACTGACCCTAACAACACAGAGGTCATAATTGCAACTAGAGCATTTTAAAATTTTGTGAAAATTTTTTTGTTTTGTTTTGTTTTGTTGAAATAGAGGTCAAAAGTCAAAAAGTCATGATGCATTACACAAATTTATGTGGTTATTTTATGCATTTAAAACCTAAAAACGGGTCGGTGCTGACCCTAACACAAGAGGAAGGTTAAGTGGAGGAAATTTTGGCAAATCCAGCATGGATTTGTTCTGTGCACTTACTCAGTGCATGTATGGGACCATAGTCATCTGGTAATATTGATATATTAATGTATGTCATCTGCATAATCACTGTAAGATATTGTTGTTTTCCATAATTTGCACTAATGGGAGATGTTGAAAGAGGCCCATCAATAGAAACTTGGGGAGCTCCACATACTCTTGTGTGTGTGTGTGTGTGTGTGTGTGTGTGTGTGTGTGTGTGTATAAAGTATGTAGTAATATGTACAGGTATGTTAAAAGTATGTTAAAATAATACAGCAGAGTATTATGATATATACAGTATGTGAATAAACTGTGTGTAGAATAACCCAGGAATGTACAATAAGATAAATTAAAAAAAAAAAAAAGCAGCATAAAGGTTAATTTAAAGTACAATTGTGAAGAATAACCTCAGGTGTTAACAGTGCTGCAAAAATACTCATTTAGAGCTCAGCAGTCTGATGGCCTGGGACTTTAATTAATTGATTTATTTTTCTTTTCTTTTCTTTTCTTTTCTTTTCTTTTCTTTTCTTTTCTTTTCTTTTCTTTTCTTTTCTTTTCTTTAACATTGTATTATTTATTTTCTTTAAATGTCTTTATTTATCAGTACTTATATTGATTGCTGTAATTGTTTTGAATAATTTGGATTATAATTAATCTATATTGTAGTTTAGTATTGCCCAAGATATCACTTTTTAAATAAATAATCTGGAAATATTAAATCATTTTCTCTACGAACAACGTGTTTGAGTGGACTCGGACGGAGCAGAAAGAAACCAATCCTTGGACTTTTTCAACACAAGCTTTCCTCCTCAGACCACATGCTGCGATTCTGTTTTCTGGCAGTCACCTTCCTCAAGGTCTGCTCAGTGCTGTCCATCCCCCATCACATCTGCTCCTCCATGGGATTACAGCACAAATGTCTGTCTGAAACTCTCAGTGCTGAGGGGGAAGATTACAAGTGCACTGCAACCTCGAAGAGAGGTTAACCAATCAGGGTGCACACACTCAGGGATTAACCAATCACACCACAGAGAGGGAGGGCAGAGGGATTAAATTGAGCACAGAGTGGGATTAGGTCAGTGTTGAGTGCTGAAAAATGCTTTGAATGTCTCTTGCTAACGTTCACCTCTCTCAGTGCAGTAGATCTGGAGTTAGAATCAAACTGTTTTACATGGTTGAAGACAGGGTTTAGTTATGATTTACATAGCAACAAAAGTAGAATTTGTTTTTATTATTTGCATCAGAATTACTTAAGAAATCTCTCAAGAGTTGTACTCTATCAACTCTTTTATGCTGACATAGCTGAATTTATCATGTCACCTGCACAAATTTACTTTGATGCTAAACATCTTAGATACACTGATACTCTATGGTAACTGCCCTAAAATATATGTATATAATAAATCAATGAGAGGGTGATCAAATATTATTTTGAAAAGACGGCATTTGTTAAGAAACAGCAAAACAATCTTCTCTTATGTCAACACAAACTCCCACAGCATGCAAACAACACACAAATATCTGAAATATTTTCAGATATTTGATGTCATAGTTAAATTTGTACAGCAGTAATCAGGTCATGTGGAGATTACCAAGTTGTCAGAGCACTTGGGGAGATTGGTGGAGTGGTGGGGGTGGGCTCCAGGAGGGGTTGAAAGAAGGGGGACCACTGATCTGATATCTCCACTGTAGTAAACTGTATCGCTGTCAATGATTCAGATGTTTTGGAATGTATGTTATGTTAAGAGGTGTACAGGACAAGTGTAATACACGTGAGGTAAAGCAGCAGGCAGACAACCTAAGAGTAAGCGGTGCAAGGAGAGAAAAGACACACTGCAGAGTTGGAAAGAGAATAAGAAAAGATGGACAAAGATAGAAAAGATGAAGGAATACAGCCCAGAGAGAGCCAGGAAAGGAAGGGGAGGAAGAGAAGGCTGAGGTGGGTGAGATGGGTGAGAGACAGAGAGAGACAGAGGGGATAGGGCAATAATCCTAACTAATTCACTTAGGGCATTGCTGAAGGGAGGCTAAGAGGATTGGGACACTCCCAGAATCAGATAAGCTAAAATAACCAAGATGGAGCAGTGAGAGCCATCCAGACCATATGAAAAACATGATGGGCCCAGACCTGACCACAACATGGCCACTTTACATCCACACTGTGTCCAGTCTTCATCTGACCTCTAACTGTGGATCAGTATCAGAAATTGGCCCAATTCCTAAAATGCTATGAAGCTGCAAACACAAACTATAACTCATTTCAAAGTAAGAATGAATGATTATCAGTGCACAAAAGTGTAAAGAATAGATGACTTTAATATGTCACACAACTAAAACAGAAGATCATTTTTCCATCGAACAGATTATGATAATAACTCTAAAGACTAACACTGTAATATGCAACACAAATGCTCAAAAATATCTAAACCCAACCAAATGAAATATGTAAATGTAGCATAAAATAACAATAAATAGCTTAACATAATTAAACCCTGAAGGAGGAAGTGACCTATAGGGCTTCAGAGCTCCTTCCTGTCAAAGCAGCTCTCCTTTCACTCTATGACAATGCAACTTTAAACAATGAAACATGTGTAGCATATAGATGTCAGACAGTCATGTTAAAAGAAGAGATGGCTCTGTGTTTCCATACATACGCACGACTCCAGTATGTTCCTACAAATGCTTTAAAGGCTTTTGTTCTCTTATTTAACATAGCATGAAGACAACAGATATGATTTGCAGGCAGGCAGCACTGATGACAGTCACTGGTCCCTTCATCTCGAAAGTCATTAAAATAAAATGCATTTCTACAGAGGTCACCTTTAGAAAATGAAACAAAATCTTACAAACAAGAAACTGAAAATCAAAGATAACAAGTCCCCTTCACCACATCACACTATCTTGCATGGGACTCGTTGACACACATGACGTGTTGACGCACATGAGCGCCACCCTTTCATGCTTTCTAGAGGACCTGGAACTTCCAGGAGTTTTGGTCCTTGTGGTCCAAGCAGTCCATTGTGGTGAAGCCCAGTTTCCAGGCCTGCTGGTCCTTGTAGTCCAGGCAGTCAACAGAGGTGAAGCCCAGGGAGGAGGCAGTGCTGTAGCCCTGTGAGGACAGCGAGGCTGGGGATTGACTAAGAGAGCCCCCCATCGAGGGCACAGTGATGGGGCTGAGGGCACCCACGGTCCCGGACAGCTGCGAGTGCATGGGGGACAGGTAGGCGCTGCAGTCCAGCCCGGTGAAGTAAGAGGTGGTGCTGGCATAGCCCTGAGTGTAGGCCGATGGCTGGCCATAGCTCATGGGGTATGGTGAGGGCCGCTGCATGCATGGGGCCGAGGAGGAGGCCAGGGGGTCGGGGAGGGGCGAGATGGCTGGGCTCCAGATGGACACAGCGGTGTTTCCAGTGCTGGAGCTCGGGGCCAGGCTGGGGCCTGACTGGGCAGAGGAGGGACTGTAGGAGCCAGATGGGTTAGGAACAGGATCGGGTGCGCTGGGTTCTTGCACTGGAGAAGCCTTCTTTTTGGGAGGACGGGGCTTGGACTGGCCACTGCTCTGCTGCTGCTGCTGACGGCACTTGGCACGGCGATTTTTAAACCAAACCTGAATGTGCAAAAAGAAAGATACATCTTAGAACAGAAAACAGTTGTCAGCTGTGTCTGGAGTTATAAATAATTAGAGGTGTGAGATAGATAAGGATAAGCATAGATTTTGTAACTGAAGTGTTACACCATTAGTGAATATGCTGGAGATATCATAAATATGCTGTTATTCTCTTTCTGTAGAAGACATTTGTTGCAGTAAAAGTTCTCAGGATGTCCAGTAGTCTCACTATAACTAACCCACAGACACCTAACAGCATGGCCTCCATCTTGGCTGTAGCCTACTACTCCAGTACCTGCACACGTGACTCAGGCAGGTTGATTTTGAGGGCCACTTCCTCCCTCATGAAGATGTCTGGGTAGCGGGTCTTGGAAAACAGCGCTTCCAAGATGTCCAGCTGTGTCCGGGTGAAGGTGGTGCGCTCTCTACGCTGTTTCCGGGGAGTAGCTGCAAACCCATGAGGCACAGAGAGAGATGACACCAATTAAAACTCTGACTTTTAATTTCCAGCTATGTGCGCAAGGATGGCAAGAAATAAAATAACAGCGGAAACTTCATAGTGATACTGTTTATGATCCTGACTGTGTTTTCCTACAGGCTGCCTGTGATCAATATGGAGTCATTGCTCACAATATCAAATCATTATAAAAGTCACAGGTTCTTTGGAAAGTTTCAATTTCTCCACAGAAGAAGTAGACAGTTTATAGTGAGGAATTCTAGATGTAGTCACGATAATTTGACATTTAGCACAGTAAGTCTGCATCTACTATATGAGCGTCAACGATGTGAGAACATCTGAGATCCTTTGAGGGAAAAGGTGAGAAAAAAAAAATATGTATGTCAAATCCTGCCAGACACTTAACTGAAGAGAGCACGGATGATCTGTACTCATACATTGTATCTACGACAGCAGAGAAATGTCGAAACGAACACATTAACTTTGCATGAAATCATCAGTAACAACAGTTTCCGTTAAACGTTCATTTTTTTCTTTTGATCAAATCAGTGTAGCAATGATAATCTTCTAGTACTTTAACCATCCAATCATTGTAACCTAACCTTTTCAACAGTGCACTGGCTTTTCTGAAACAAATAGTTCATCATCTTTGCGTTCGCTCCTGCCTGCGCGTCTTTACGCATCATTTGGGATGGATGTATGTTCTAAATTACGAGAACAGCAGAACACAGATATTTAAAAGTAAAACAAACAAAAAAGTTTTTTTTTTTTTTTTTTTTTTAAATATAACAGTTTCTACTTACATGGATAAGCGACGGTTGTGTGTAGCACATCCATTCCGGAGCCAGGCAAATTTAACCCGTTCATGGTGTAATGAGGTTGCTTTATGTAGGACATCATCCTTACAGCAGGCTTTTAAGTCCTGTCGCTGGCTTGTATGTCGGACACGCCACACAACAGCCGAGGGCCCGTCAGAGCTCAGCTGGGGCAACAAGTCGGTGCGTCGGATCCAACCCGCTGCTGACAAAAAGCGGGACGCGAGGAAGTTCACCAAAGAAACCTCAAAGTGTTTTTTTTTTTTTTTCTTTTCTTGTCTGCAGTTTCAGCTTTTACTGTCTGTCAGCTTAGCAGCAGAGCACACTGCAGCGCACTGAACATCCGAACTGCTTCTGCAAGTCTGATTTCACACAGTTAAGTCATCACACAGGTGCAGTGGCCGTCGGATGCCTGTGCGCTTTGGTGAAGTTGCTCCACTGAGTTTCTTTACCGGCACACGCTGCTAATTAGAGGGAGCAAGCGGCTCCAGAAAACCCCTCCCACCATACGCGGCCGCGCACACACACCCACCTACACACGCACGCGTAAACTATCCAAAGCAGCAAGCGACATAAGTACAACAAAAAACACAAAGTTTGTTCTTATAAGTGGTCAATAATTTGTCTGATTCTAGTCTTTAATATAAATAACCCTCACTCATTGAGATTACATATATGAAACATAAATAGGTACAAAGTTGATAAAGAACGTGATTCAAGTATAAATAATGCAAATATTTTCATCAACAACATTAGTTCAAATGAAATCTATGATGAATGATAAGAAAAAAAATGTTTTGGATGCTGATTTTGAATCTGTGCGACTGCCATATTTTAAACGAATATCAATATCTTCCACAAACCATCATTTTTGAAACATTTCACCTTATATAGTTGTTTGAGTTGACAAAATAAAAACAGCAGCAATAATTTCTATATATCTAAGTGACAATATACTTTTCATGAAAATAGCAATTTCCTTTCAGTTCTCATTTTGTCCTCCCTTGATTTCTTTGTTCCTTTCCTCTTTTCCACCTGCTGATCAATTAACCTGTTGTTCATCTGCTGCAGTTCATACATTTACATAACTGACAGATTAAAGTTATCTCCAAAACAGTTGCATACACACATGTCGCATTCACACACACACACACACACACACACACACACACACACACACACACACACAGATGTACAAAACCATCAAAGCTCATTTGATTTATCATAATATGCTTTATCTGAAAAGTAAGTATCTTATCTCCAGATAAAAGGAGGAAAGACAGAGCAATCCGTTCAGTGGTGGAGCAGGAAAGGAAGCTGAAGGGAATTATAGCTGCACAATAGGAGAAATGGACCAGTTGGTGTGTAGACTGGGAAAAGAAAGACAAAAACAAAACAAAACAAAACAAAACAGCAGGAAATGTGGCTGTGGGAATCTAAGGTGAAGGGAGGAAGGAGGGAGAGCAATGTATACAGAGGACAAGGAGACATCTGCAGCACCTAATGGAAACCTAGACACCAGTTTTACATGGACAAAGAGAAACATGGGATTCCTGGAGTCCCACTTTATTTTTTGTGGACTACAGTGTGGCCAGTGCTGACAGAATATTGCTCAGGAATAGGTCTGAGATACATATATATGTGCACATGTATTGTGGCTTAGAGGGAACTCTGTGTATGTGCTGTGTATGTTGCACACATTAGGTTTATATTATGTTCTGAAATATTTTGACAAACTTTTAACAACTAATTTAATTTGACATTTTAAAAGTTAAGACTGCTTTAATTCATTCAAAACATTTTCACTTACTTTTTCGCTTCTATTGTTGAGTTTTATTTGCAAATTATTTTTTTCATTTGGGACATCAGGTTTAGGACAACGTGTTCCAGTATATTGTTGAATTATTAATATGAGACATTGCAATCAGTGGTGAAAATGTGAACTCTGAGGTGGGATTTTTAAAAACATGCAATTTTTTTGTGACCTTGTTTCTTCTTATGAACGCAGTCTAGATGATGTTGATAATGGCGCTGCAATCTACACTCAATAGTGGAACAGCTCATCTTGTAGCTGCAACAGCAAATAGGGAAGTGGGGAAGAGGACTGAGCTAGTATAATCCCTGCCTGACTACCCTTCCCCCCCTAAAACTGGACTCACTGAGATGCACTCTGAATGATGCAAGAATGTGTTTTTATTTTAAGACTGAACAGAGTTTGTGATCTACATACTGCAGACCAACTGAGGCCTGAAAACTCAGGAAGATGGAAATAAGAGAGAGAACAGGTAGATGTAAGTCAGTTGGATGGAGTAGGAGGAAGAGAGGAGGGAGAGCAAGTACACAGAGAGAGGGGAGGGGAAGTGAGAGGGATGGAGGAGAAGCAGGTGAAGGGGCAGAGGGTGGGGGAGGCTCCGGTTCTCGTCCCCACTGACACACTGCTGCAGTTAATCCAGATTAGAGTGTCTAAAACAGGTCCGCTAAATCTGCAGGCCAGCCAGCAATACAGAGGCTGCTGTCAGCCCCAATCACTCACCCTGCACACACACATGCATACACACACTCACACACACGGACACACTGTAATAATCTCCTCTGTGCAAACAAGGTGCCACCAGCAGCTCAGCAGAGACCGCCTCTAACCACCCCAGCAGCCCCACCTTCCTGTCCATTTGGAGCTCCAAACTGTCGGACTGGACACACACAGACACACACACACACACACACGAACGAACACACAACAGACAGACACACACACACACACACACACACATATATATATAAAAGTCACTATCGAGCACTATGTTCAAGACTCAATTATATTGTGGTTTCAAAGTCACTTTCATGCCTTTCTGGTTTAGGCGACAGTCCACATTGGACAGTAGATGTGACCCCGGTTCACCCTGAGATTCAGACCCATGACCTGGTCAGTATGTGTGCACCTTCAACCTGCTGAGTCACTATGAAGCCCAATAAGAGTTGCAGATGTCATGTTTCATCTGTTTCAATGAATCTGTCCTGCTGAGGTGCAGCTGAACACCTGTGAAGTTTGCCTTAAAACATTACGCACAGGCCCATATGTGGCCTGAGAGGCCTATTGTTTGCTGTAATTGTTCCTCCTATTCATGCTGGCTGTGGAGAGATCCCTTCTTAAACTAATTTCATTTTTGATTTGATTTGATTTCTGCAGTAATAAGATAGCTATCTAGTGCTGTCTTGTCAGTTGTATCAGTCAACAACAGTATCTGTTAAACATCAAAGAATGACATGAAGAAGTGATGACTGGATAATAATAACAAACGGGAAGAGTATAAGGTTACTAGATGTTTGTGTGATCAACCACATTTTTTGACACTAATTTTATAACTACTCATCATTTGGAGGCAACCTAATGTAGATGTTGATGTTTTTAGATTGTTTTAGACATTTTTAAATTACTCACTTCTTGCCAAGTGTTACAATAAATGAGAACATCAAAGCTACAGCCAGCAGCTAGTTAACTTTGTTTATTAAGATGACTAGAAACAGGAGGAAGCAGCTAGCCTGGCTCTGTCCAGACATGATAAAATCCACCTTCAACTTCTAAAGCTTACTAATTAACACTTTATATCATGTTTGTTTGATCTGTATATAAAGTTAAGTGTCAAAATGATACGTTATGTTATGTTTTGTTTGGGATTAACTTTTAGAGCTTCTATGGTTTCATTATCCCATTGTTTATTATATATTGCGTGTGTTCATGGTGGATTCCACTTCTCTGCTTTGTATAGAAATCTGGAAAGCAGCCTCTTTCTATATTCAACTCTAAAAATGTTTTACAATTACAATTACAATTACAATTTGTCATTTGGCAGACGCTTTTATCCAAAGCGACAAACATATGAGATTTTCATACAACACAAGCAAGGTTCTAGATGGGAGAGAACAAGAAGAATAAGTACCCTAACGCAACTTTCTGGTCCAACTGGACATAGGTGCTACAAGACAATGCTACGAAGCATTTAGTAAAAAATGTTATTTTAGGCCTATTGCTTCTAGATCAAGACATATTTGAGACCTGTTTTCCTTCCCTGTTATATATTTTAAAAGAAATCACGTTGCTCATTGTAGCTGTTTTCTTTTAGGACACATAAACAACTTGTGATATGAGTGTATGTGTGTCACTTTAAGTAAAGATTTAATTGGGATTTTGAATTTATTGTCATCATTTTTTTTATTAGATAATATCTTCATACGACTTCAATGACCATGTCGACAAAACATGTATTGCAGCTTTAAGACAGAGTGAAACATTATTGGCGCTTATATGGTAATCATATTAGACAGTAGCTACAGCAATGGCCAAAAGTTTTGAGAATGACGGAAATATTAATTTTCACAAAGTCTGCTGCCTCAGTTTTAATGATGGCAATTTACATATATCCCAGAATGTTATGAAGATTGATCAGATGAATTGCAGTTGATTGCAAAGTCCCTCCTTGCCATGAAAATGAACCTAATCCCCCCAAAAAACATTTACACTGCATTTCAGCCCTGCCACAAAAGGAATAGCTGACATCATGTCAGTGATTCTCTCGTTAACACAGGTGAGAGTGTTGATGAGGACAAGGCTGGAGATCACTCTGTCATGCTGATTGAGTTAGAATGACAGACTGGAAGCTTTAAAAAGAGGGTGGTTCTTGAAATCATTGTTCTTCATCCGTTAACCATGTTTACCTGCAAGGAAACACGTGCAGTCATCATTGCTTTGCACAAAAAGGGCTTCACAGGCAAGGATATTGCTGCTAGTAAGATTGCACCTAAATCAACCATTTATTGGATCATCAAGAACTTCAAGGAGAGGGGTTCAATTGTTGTGAAGAAGGCTTCAGGGCACCCAAGAAAGTCCAGCACAGGGGTGGGGCTTGCGGACAGGCACGCCAGGCAGTTGCTTGGAGCCCCTGGCCACTAGGGGGGCCCCGGCCACTTATTTACAACAACAATTATTGATAGGCCTGGGCTTTCAGGAACCTCTGTTGGTCCCTGGACCTCGCTTTGAGAACCACCAATCTATTTTTTCAGTATTCATCTCAAATGTCCCAGAAATTGTGCATTTATGTGTGCAAAAACCAAATTTTTGCAGTGTGCATGGCTGAGATGGGTGGGGGCCCCAGGGATTTCTTGCTTGGAGCTGCAAGAGACCCAAGCAATGCCATTGGTCCAGCAAGCGCCAGAACCGTCTCCTAAAGTTGATTCAGCTGCGGGATTGGGGCACCACCAGTGCAGAGCTTGCTCAGGAATGGCAGCAGGCAGATGTGAGTGCATCTGCATGCACAGTGAGGCGAAGACTTCTGGAGGATGGCCTGGTGTCAAGAAGGGCAGCAAAGAAGCCACTTCTCTCCAGGAAAAACATCAGGGACAGACTGATATTCTGCAAAAGGTACAGGGATTGGACTGCTAAGGATTGGGTAAAGTCATTTTCTCTGATGAATCCCCTTTCCAATTATTTGGGGCATTCAGAAAAAAAAAGCTTGTCCGGAGAAGAAAAGGTGAGCGCTACCACCAGCCCTGTGTAATGCCAACAGTAAAGCATCCTAAGACCATTCATGTGTGGGGTTGCTTCTCAGCCAGGGGAGTGGGCTCACTCACTATGGTGCCTAAGAACATAGCCATGAATAAAGAATGGTACCAAAACATCCTTCAAGAGCAACTTCTCCCAACCATCCAAGAACAGTTTGGAGATGAACAATGCCTTTTCCAACATGATGGAGCACCTTGCCATAAGGCAAAAGTGATGACTAAGTAGCTCAGGGAACAAAACATCGAAATTTTGGGTCAATAGCCAGGAAACTCCCCAGACCTTAAAGGGGACAGGAAACACTTAACAAAGTTTACAAAAAATAATGCAAGGTTTTCCACACTAAAACATTAACCAATGCCTAACATTGTTAATAAGTTGTAAGAATTAACTCCCAAGGTTTATGTTTTCAAACACGCACGCAGCCATATTATCTTGGCATAGAGCGTGACGCCACAAGGTTGGTTAGATCGAGATCTTTCAATGCTCCGCTGGTGACAACAGTGACAAAATGAAACCACAAAGAAAGAAGAACTGCAAGGGAGGTCATTTTTGTATCGCTCAAGGCTGTAGCAATGAATTCCACAGAGTAAAAAACCAAGGCAAGACTGTACATTTTCATGTTTTGCCACTAAAGTGGCAATCGGCTAGCTGCTCTCAAACGCCAGAGTCCCCCTCTCAATCCCGCAGCTACAGTTTGCAGCATGCACTTGTAAATGAGGACAACACTGAAGAAAAGGCTTTTGAATCAGGTGTCTTGGTGACTCGTAAGACAAACAGGTTAAAGCCAGAAGCTGCTCCATCTGTCTTTGATTTTTCATCTTACAGTGTAGGGTCCACAGACTGCCCCACACAGTCCGGCGGCAGCAAAGAGGCAGCTATGCATCATAAGGCAAGAACACAACACTGTGCCACTGTGGCAGAGCAGAGAGAGATAGGTTAGCTGGTGGAGATCGCTAGTACTATGCATGTCTGATCAAACTGTAGTCATACATTTAGGTCATTAAAACGGAAAGTGGCTAGAGCATGCACTCTCCTGTGTGCGTGCGGTTTGTTTATGCAGCACGGCTAAAAAAAATAAATAAATAAATAAAAAGCTTGCTGCCAAGTACACAAAGTACCTGTAGTATCATGTGAAAAAAAACACAGGTGCACTTCCTCTGCATCCTAGAGGGATGAGACAAGTAAGCTAAGGTTAGCTAGCTTACACTCTTTTTAGCTAGTAAGTTAGTTTGTTTACTATGTGGCACTAGCAAGGTAATGCCACAGTAAACCTAATGTTACCACACTGGTAAACTTACTGGTCTGACATTAGTCAGCCGGTTCACTTGCTGGTTAGTGTGTGGCGTTACGCTACATGAGTTCGCTATGGCATTATAGTGACACGAGTAAGCTAACTATCCAGTGAGCTGGTTGGCTAATGACATGCTAGCAGGTTTACAATTGTGGCACACAAGTAACTTAGCATGATTAACCTTCAATTTTGATGAGGACATTAGCCAGTGAACTATGATGCTGGCCAGGGCAGATTGTATTCTGGACATAATGATCTTTCAGTCAGTCGAGCCTTTCCAGCTCAGCAACTAACGTCACCATTAAATTACGTGCTGTTAATAGGGGCACCACGGTCTCGGCACGGATGCCTTTCAATAAAATCATGGCCACTTCCAACACTTTCCTCATGCAGCAGAGCATCTGGTGGGTGCAGGATAAAGTGATGCAGGGATGATCCCCCAGAAGACAGCCCATGTTCGCCTCCCGACAACAAATACACTCTGTCAGGGTGGGCATTTCCCTGCAGTTGCCACACCTGCACCACGCTGTTGCCCACCTTCTCAGCACCTGCAGAAACCATTAGCTGCTCTTCCTCCAAAACAACCCGTGGCTGTGTTTGAGGTGTTTGTCTCCTCAGTGGCTCGAAGGCGTATGCCATCGGGTGTGATGGCATCGCTTCGAAATTCCGCTCAATTTCATCCTCTTCCATTCTTTCTTCGTACTGCTAAGCTAGCTTTGTATCCAACCTGATCCAACCAACCAACCTCGTCATGTAGCTAATGACACAAGAACAACATGGCGGCGCACTATAGTGAAAGTAGTTGATCAGCACGGAAAAAAAAAAAAAAACTCTTCTAATTTTATGTAAAAGCACTTTCCATCTTAAAAAAATCACTGACGTATTCCCACACACTTAATTCTGTGTGACATAAATAAGAATCGGAATGTTTCATGTCCTCTTTAATCCCATTGAGAACTTGTGGTCAGTCCTCAAGTGGTGGGTGGACAAACAAAAACCCACAAATTCTGACAAACTCCAAACATTGATTATGCAAGAATGGGCTACCGTCAGTCCAGATGTGGCCCAGAAGTTAACTGACAGCATGCCAGGCGAATTGCAGAGATCTTGAAAAAGAAGGGCCGACACTGCAAATATTGAATCTTTGCATAAACTTAATGTAACTGCCAATAAAAGCCTCTGACGCTTGTGAAATGCTTGTAATTATACTTCAGTATACCATAGTAACATCTGACAAAAAGATCTAAAAACACTGAAGCTGCGAACTTTGTGAAAACCAATACTTTTGTCATTCTTAAAACTTTTGGCCATGGCTGTACACTTTCTCCTACACGCTGCCATTGTGCGGTATCTGACATTTTCATAATGTCAGATACCGCACAATGGAGATGACAGACAACCTCAGTTCTTTGACAGCTCTTGCTAATTGGATGAGCTTTTTTTTTTTTTTTTTTTTTTTTTAAACTAAATGAGTAAAAAGAGTCCTACCTGACTGAAAGTAAAAGTAAAAGATAAAAAACTGCACTTGTTAGGTTGTCTCTCCAAAGAGATTAATCCACAAGTTACAGATCTGGGAAACAAACTGACACTGTGTGGTAATGCTGATACATGCTTCTAATAGTAGATGCTTAAATTACTGCAGTTCTCTTTTTATCAGGCTACCTCAAAGGTCAGAAAGAAAATTACAGCTAGTTCAAAATGAGCCAGGAATGCAAGGGCTACTAAAACTGTTACACTTATAATATAACCTACGCCTTCATGCATCAGTGACTTTGTGTGTGCAGTACAACTTTTAAATAAATGAGTAAAAATGCAATATTTCCCTCTAATAGAAGTATAAAGTAGTATAAAGTAGAAATATTCAAGTCCTTTAAAACTGTACTTAATAAATATACTTAGTTGCTTTCTACTACGGGCACACTATTTTCGTAGGCTGTCTTTTAAATCTGGCTTTAAATCTGGGATAAATTCAGAATCAGCTTTATTAGCTGAGTATGTGTACAAATGGAATTTGACGCTGGGTTTAAGTTGCTCTCAGTGTTACACAGTTCCAGTAGAAATAGAGATATACTACAACTAAACAAGGACTGCAAAACTGAAAACTGATCAGTAAAATAAACATCTCATCTCATCACAACTTCAGCAGGGGACCCCAAACTTCCCTTTGCTGGGCCACATTAACCAGTTCTGACTGGGGGATCCCGAGGCGTTCCCAGGCCAGTGTGGAGATATAATCTCTCCACCTAGTCCTGGCTCTTACCAGTGGTCTCCTCCAAGCTGGACATGCCTGGAACACCTCCCTGGGGAGGCGTCCAGGGGGCATCCTTACCAGATGCCCGAACCACCTCAACTGGCTCCTTTTAACGCAAAGGAGCAGTGGCTCTACTCCGAGTCCCTCATGGATGACTGAGCTTCTCACCCTATCCCACCCTATCAGGGAGACGCCAGCCACCCTCCTGAGGTAACCCATTTTGGCCACTTGTACCCGCAATCTAGCAGTCCTCATGACCATAGGACCATAGTAAAATAAACATTGAAAAGAAATACAATGCAAACAAATTTGCAAGGCCTGTGCATGGCCCAGGACGAGAGGGGTCTGCAGCAGGTGATTAAGACCACCCAGAACATCACTGGCACCCATCTCAAAGGCATCAGTGATATCAGTGAGGTGAGGTGGCTGTGTAACGCCTCAAAAGATACTGAAAGACAATACCTGACCTGGCAAGGGATACAGAAGTATCTGCTGTTGTACCACAAGATTACGGAGCAGTTTCTTTCCTCACGCTATGAGACTCCTCAGCTCACCCTCAGCACTCCACCATGAATAACAGTCATATAATAATATTTTCATGCCTTATTTATTGATCCATTAATATAATTTATGTTTTGTAAGAAGCATAAATGGACTACAACTAGCATAAATAAACCTTGTCCTTGTTTCAAAAAAGTCGGAACTCTGTGTAAAGCATAAATAAAACCAGAATACAATCATTTACAAATGAACTGTGTTTACCAACAATAATTTTCTGAAATGTTCCTGAGCCTATGTAGTCATCTCCTTTATACAATCATGTGTTCACATAGTGGTGAACCTCGCTCCATCCTTGCTTGTGAATGACTGAGCCTTTTGAGGATGCCCCTTTCATATCCAACTATGATATTATCACCTGTTACCACTGAACCTTTTTACCTGTGGAATGTGAAAAACAGGTGTTTTTGTTTTTTGTTGCTCCTGTCCCAACATGATTGAAACGTGTTGCTGGACTCAAATTCAGAATTAGCATATGTTAAGTTCATTGTTTTCACATTCATCAAATTCTATTTTATTTATGTTTTACACAGTGTCCACACTTGGTTGTAGGCGAAAGAAAAAGGTGTATATATAAATATATATAAAAAGCAACAGTGACCAACATGCAGTGTCTGTATACAAGTCAAACATTTTGTAAATTGTCAACAATACAAATAGTCCAAAGGGTAGTGCTCCCTTACAAGCTCTTAAGCTTGTATTTTTTGCTACTTATATCATTTTCCTATTGTTTTTGATGCATTATGGTACTATATCAGACATTTTACTTATTGTCACTTCTCATTTTCAATTTTGTTTTCTGCTTACACCAATATTTTTAACCCTGTTTGTGGAATACTCTAGTCATTGCATCTCTGTCATATGAATACATTGTTAAATATTATATCAGTGAAGGAAAAATCTGAATAAAGCTAATAACTAATGACTGGAAAAACTGCACAGTGCTGTTAAACACAATGTTTACCATTGCATATAAAACTACAGCCACAATAAACTCCTTATGCAAGGTACATTCATGGTGTGTGTATGTGTGTAATGAGTCAGGAATTGCAGTGCGAGGTGAGGTGTGTCAGTGTGGAGGATGAGTGATTACAGTGGACAGTAATCCTGCAGATGGATTAGCAGGTGGTATTAGGAGAAGTGGGGGTGTAGCACACTGCCACCTCTGAACTGTCACAATATGGAGTAGCAGCTCTGTCATCTTCATCCCTGCAATACACACTGACTGGACAATGTAACACACACTGTGGGGTGGTCAGACAAACAGAACAATGACCACTGATCTCATGAATGGGCTATCAGTGCTGATATTGAACAACGCTACTGTTGTTATTGCAGTGAGAAAATCTTGTGTATCTCCACAGAGGAAGTGCTTTACTTTGATGATGGCTCTGCTCAGTTTTATCTACTTGGTTTTAACACTTCTTAAAGCCGGTGGTTGACTTTAAAACATAAAATTAATGAAAATGCTATTTCACTCATGCTTTCACTTTCAGTTTTTGCTGCCTCATACTTAAATATGACCTTGCGACAGTGACTGGTTAGCCTTCTTAGGAAGCCACTCTTTAAAACCAAACTTTAACCTATTATTCAGTCATCGACATTCCTCTATTGTGAAGCATGACTTTGTTGTTGATAAATTACCTCTCTATTGAAATGGTGATATGGTGGTGGTGATATAATGACATACAAGTGCTATGCAACAATCTTCGCTGTTTGGTTAGCCTATAGAAAAAGTTTTTCACATCACATGTGAATGAAAAAGGGTACCCTGGTCTTATTACTGATGCTGTAGTGAAATATATCAAATGTTCTACAGTAAAGTATAGGTCCAGAGTCATTGAAGTTTGTATGGTTTTCAGCTGTAAAGTTAAGAGGTAGAAACCAATAAAACTGACCACATTTGATTAATTAGAAACTGAAGAACTCAGCAGGAACTGCTGCTTTCTGATAAAAGAAGACTGGCTTCTGAATCACAGCGCTGTCCAGCGGTTTCTTTTTTGGTATCTCAGTCAGCTGATTCCATTAATGGTTAGTAACAACAGATTAGGAGGGAATAGAACTCTGTTCAGTTTGCACCTAAAACGCATAATCCAGAAGTGTGTCTCCATATCTGTTGATCATGAATGTAACTACACAATCTGTTTCGTCTCCTGAGTTCCCTTTGAATTGTTTAGACTTTGGTGAGGATGAGGATGTGAGCGCTCAGTGAGGCAACAGGCAGGTTTATGATACACTCTGCAGCAGAGGATGTGGTAAGGCGGCATTAGGTCAAGTTTAGGCAGATAACTGATGAATCTTCTGTGACACTATTTTGCTTATTTACTAACTTAAAAAGCAATAGATGAGAAGAAAACTGTGCAATTTTTTTTTGATTATGTTTCTGTCTCTTGTGAGCTACTTTTTTGTGGTCATAGCACAGTTTCTTGAAGAAGGTGGAGCTGTGTTTTTCTTATGGACAACACAACATTTATCAGTTAAAGATCGATTGTCTTCAAAATGTTTAATTTTTGGAGAACTGGGGATTTTAAATCTGCATTTCATCACAATAAATCCAGCATTCTTTCACTCGGGCCTCTGCTCAACCTCTCTCTTTTTTGGCCAACCTGTATCTTGACCAAAGCAAAACTGACCAGCTTTCCACTACAGTCAGCTCAACAACATGATGTGAGAGTTTTTGCCCCCATCTACTGGACAAACATCATTATCTGTCTTGAATGTATAGATTCTATACAAGTCCATCAGAAGCCCAGTCAGCCATCTATACTATAGATGCTGCTGAACAGACAACCCCATTTATTATTATTATTTTTTTTATCATATTATTTTATGTGCATAGAGAGTGTGTATGACGAGTGTTAGTTTGTGAGTATGTTTGCATTCACTTAAATAAATCATTTTAATATCTACAGTGTTGTAGTTTTAGAGAATTATCTGTATTATCATGTTTGACACTTCTGACACTTCTTATCTGAAAGGTTTGCTGTATCTGTTGAGAGTATAATTCATTTTTCATCACAGTAGACATAATTCTGTTTATTATAGATAAAGTGAGACTGGGTCATAAATGACGAGCTGTAGATAAGATGCATGAAAATAGAGGATAAGTCAGCAGAGAGATGTGATCCCTATCAACAGTTTTTTGATAACACAATCGCCTTTGAAGAAAAGAAAGAAAAGAAACAAACAAAAGTCAGTGCTTTCATTTGGAGTGTAACAGAGTACCGGTAGATGGCGGGATCAGACATGTGATGCGTCGAATCTGTCATCAATTTATAACATGAAGTAGAAAAGCCATGTGCTGCCTTTCACACTTTCAGGTGGAAGCGGGGAATGCAGACCATTCTGACGTCCAAAAACGTATAATGTTACACATTCGTATCATTTCAATCGTAAAGTAATGACATGCACTTTGTAAATGGGTGGATGACTGTTTATGTAAAATCCATTAACAAGGAGCAACGTTTCAGCGATAGAGTTAATACATCAGCCATGTTAACAAAATACCGAGAAAAAAGTACGAGTAAATGAAACCGAGACCAACTTGATGAAATGGAAGGTAAAATGATTATTTTCAACGCACGTCTATCACGAAAAACCTCATCTTCCTCCTCGCTGGATTGTTTATGAGCACTAAAACCTAAACTTTCGACAGACTTGAACGCAGCGCGTTTCAAACCCGGATGTTGTGTTACATTGTAATCGACTCAAGCTATTCGAAATCATGCAGAAATATAACGGAGACTTTGAATATCTGTCTTCGCAATGAAATTATGACTGAATAAAGCTGTTTCACCTTTTGTCGTCTCAAATAACTTGAGGCAATCGTGAATGGTTTTGGAGAAACAGCAACCACAAAACAACCAACTTCTTGACATTTCTGGTGGAATTACAGAGTTCAGTTTCGTCCTGCAGGATGCCTCGAGGATCGTATCCCTTCGTGGAGGACAGTTTCAGCCGCTTCCCGTCGCAAAGTAACATTTACGGCCTGTGTCAGGCCGGGGAGCACGAGCTGTTAGCGGCCACTCTAAAAGGGAAGGTGGTGTGTTTCAGGTACCAGGAGCAGCAGCACAAAATCCGACCTGTGGCCAAGGAGGTTCAGTTCACCTACATACCAGGTAGTCCAAAAACCGCGGACATATCAGGAACACGGAGGTCAAAAAACAAATAAACAAACAAACAAACAAAAGCTCGTTAATATCCCTATCAGATCCATCCTTATCAGATCAGGCCTCTAGGAATCATTTTTTTGTCGTAATTTTTTCAGTGTTTTGAAACATAGATAAAGCGGAACATGGGTCACCTGAAGATCTCTTACTGACTGTCTTGCTGTGTATATGTATGTTAGTAATGATACTGTATGAAGTGTCGTTTTTAATGCATATTGGTTTCATCTTTGTTTAGGCCTTGTACAGAGAAATATCATATTCATAAATAAATAGATGCAACATATAGTTTTTGGTATAATGTAACCAAGTACATGTTCTTGGGTACTGTACTAATGAACACATTTGAGGTACTCTCACTTCACTTGAGTATTTCGATGCCCCTTTATTCACAGTTTGGAAGGAAATATTGAGCTTTGTACTGCACTAAATTTATCTGACAGCTGTTGTTATTTCATACTTTGCTTATTTATAGCTAACGTACAAAACATATCGTGAGTTTATAAAGATGGTTGCATTGTTATATATTTAACTACCCAGCAGTACTCCTGTAGTAACTTACAGGGAGCATGGATAATGTACTGTCTTTGCATATGTCCAGATGTCTTTTTCCAGATGTGCGAAACAGTGACAGCTCCTGTCACTTGTCACCTCCTCTCTTTTGTCAGTCCTAGTGCAAGACCTGAATTGTATAGTTGACATGGAATATAAATTACAATGAGCACTTTAGCTCTTACAGATTATGTAAACCTTTACACAACTGCAGTAGGCACTTGACAATGAAAAAGACATGGATATCATGTATATTCAACTCTGCAGCCTGTTTGGACAAGTGTGTCCATGTGTTATATGAAACTTATCTGATCACGATTTTTGAAATAGCTGCTTAATAATTATTTTATCTTTTCCCACTATTATTTTCCCACAGCAATTATCATTCTTCAGCAGTATGAAAGATTGCTAATTTAAATGATAATGTGTTTTCTGTCTCAAATAATCAGACTAAACCAACAAAGTTGCAGCCCAATCAGTATTTGAAATATAAGTTGTACTATTAGGACTTTCTTTTAGTAATACAGTTTTTGTAACAGTGCAATTCATCCCTGTATGTTACTTGTTGGTTGATACTGCAAAGCTTTAATCATGTCTTCCTTATCTAGTTGATGCAGAGATTGTCTCAATAGATGCCTTCAACAAGTCTCCTCCCAAAAGAGGCCTGGTGGTGGGCATCACATTTGTCAAGGTATTTTCATATCTTAGATTGCAGGTTATTGCATGTGTGTACTTTACTTCAGGGTTATAAATCTTTTCCACCGTTTTAGAAACATTCTTAATTATGGCTGAACTCCTGCAGGACTCTGGTGACAAAGCCACACCGTTCCTAAATATCTACTGTGACTATGAGCCCGGCTCAGAGTTCAACCTAGAGTCTATTGCACGTGAGTGAAGTGGCGTCCTGATGTCTATGATGTTTACTCCAACAATTATTTCACTTGCTGATGTTGGTGTGATTCTTTAAACAGAGAGTTGCCTGAATTTGGAGTTGCAGTTCACACCTTTCCAGCTGTACCACACAGAGTAAGTTTGCTGCTGCAGAGCTGTGATAGATTGTGAATGAACAATGCATGCTAAATGCAGAGATGTTTTGCAGTTAACCCTGACTTTTTGCTGTCAGAGACCGCTCATGTAAAGTTCACGCTGAGTTCAGTTGCCATGGTAATGACTGCTGCAGGCCAAACCTGCAAGGAGCAAGTTTTGTTCAGGATTATAGACAACATAGTAAAGAACCAACTCCTGACCAATCAGCTGTGAGGAAAATCAGTCACCTTCCTACAGGATCCTATAATGGACAAAATACTGCACTCACCTGACAGTGACAAGTACAAGCAGAATGGCATCATTACAAACCAGTGAACAGATGTTGTACTGGAAATATAGTAACAGGTTACAGTCCAATCAAATGTGTTAGAGACTCAGTGATTTGACCAATAAATAAAGAAAATGTATATGCTCTGCCGCAATGATACCTCATCAAGCCTTGTTTTGTGTTCAGCTCAACACCAAGCCAACAACATTCCAATTCCACTTACTGTTGGCATGATTGACTTGAATAACTGGGTTTTAGTGTCTTATTGATTACAGTGGAATGTAACTGGATGGTAAATATCAGCAAGCTTTTCTCTCTGTCAGAGTGCAGTGTGATGATGGAGGCAGAGAGACGGTATTTCTGCTCAGCGGTCATGACCAGAGGATCCACCTGTACAAGGAGGTGAGATCAGAGCCAAGATGATCCTTTGTGTGTGTGTGTGTGTGTGTGTGTGTGTGTGTGTGTGTGTGTGTGTGTGTGTGTGTGTGTGTGTGTGTGTGTGTGTGTGAGAGAGAGAGAGAGAGAGAGAGAAAATGTAGATTTAATCCATTGATATGCTGTATCTGTATATTTCTGAATTTTCTGTAGTTGATTTATCTATAGGATATTGTTCCTACATTTTTAAGGTATTTTACAATAAAATACCAGTACATTATTATTATCTTTTTGTGTTTAAAGACTTTCAATATTTAGAAGCGGATGTGGAGCTTTCTGTTACATCTCATCATTGTGTTCAGTAGATGGAGTGTACCCAGTTGTCATGGAAATGTTAATGTTCAGTGTAGGTTCTCCTTGTTGGCTTAAAAGTTGAGTTTCCGAGTTCACCTATGACATTGGAAACAGCAGTTGGCAATAACAAGATTCATTGTTCTGTCAAATAGAAGACTTGTGGATTAAAAGGGCTGAAAGCTACCTGCTTATTTTCCCAGCTATGAAACAAGATGGTATGAGTTTTGCATATCTGAAGGAGATGTTCATTTCAATTCATCATGAAACATCACAGCAACATTCAGCCTGACTGTCCTGTTTCCTACAGAATGCCTCCCTCCACCAGTTTGAAGAGCAGTCAGTAGATAGACTCTTCCCTGAGCTACAACAACTGCCCAGCAAGTTAGTCTGAGTTCCTTCTGTTTGCTCTCTCTCTTATTAATTTAATAACAGACAGAGCCATAATTGAGTAACTGAGACCATCAGCAACTTGTAAGTCACTCTTTATTTCTCTGAGTTAGTCAGTCCAGTGGATTTCCCTGCATAAAGCTCATATATATATGTATTTATGTATGTATGTATGTGTGTGTGTGTGTGTGTGTGTGTGTGTGTGTGTGTGTGTAAGTAACATAAGAGGGCAGCAGCAATATAAAATGAAACACATAAAGATATAGAAATTAGTCATACTTACATACATATATAGAGAATAAAGACAGTAGAAGTGGGTGCCAGCATTGATTTTGATATAACCTGAAAGAAAGTGATGTTTCACTACTGTTGCATCAGTAAACAAATATTGCCTGTCAACACATTTGCTGAGCAACATGCATGTGCCATGATCCATAACCCTGCATTCTTAATGCTCCCTTCCCTCCATGCAGTGTGCTGTGGTTGGATGTGTTGAGTATAGCTGGTGGCCGGCGACTCTCAGCATTTGGCTGCCAGAACAGCTGCGTTGGACTGGCTCTGGTCAACCAGACAGGACCAGGTGAGAGAGACCAAACACGCAATAATGATTCTGAGATTCAGAGCGGTTCAACTCTGTCTCAGGAGCATTTGACACATTTTCCCTCCTCAGTGGAGTCCCCCCTTCCCTCCTCCAGGGCCACTGAGCACATTTGCGCCTTGGCCAGACACACTGTTGCATTATTTATGCGACTATATTCATATACCTTAAAGACACTGCACACCCACACAGATGTTTTCACTTATGGTGGTTTATTAAACCTCTGCTAAGGTCGGGGGTGGGAATTATGTCTGATGACTGGACTGATATACTGAGGATAAAGGTGCAATTTGTCCCAGCCTTACATGTGCAAAAATAACAGGCGGTATCATTTTAGCACTGACTGCACAGACTAACAGTCCTCACACCGTGATTACCAGACAGAAACAATGTTCAGCCTCCTTATTGTAATTATCAGACATATTGGGACATTCTGACGGCCACAATACCTCAGATTAGTGAAAAGACAGAAGTGTCAACAAACATATGGCAACATGGCTGCAAAACCACCATCACTGTCAGTTGCATGTAAACGTAACCCAATATTATAGAAATACAACCGGTTCAGCTAATGTGATAGGTAAAAAGCGAAACAACTCTATCTTATTCATTTGAACGGAACCAGTCTAGTGGTGCAGCAGGTGCACCAACACAGGGTTCCAGCAAAACATTGCTGGATCGCCCATTGAAAAATCTGAACCAGACTCAGTCACAATCAGCAGTCATTCATTCTATCATTAAATATTTCTATACCTTTGTCACAGGTGTGCATCTATAAAATATGATGTATTGCATTGTGGGATTGGTAACAGAAAAAAGTGTACGATAGTGTAGGTGCTATGGACAATACTTTCTCATTCCATTATGGAAATTCTTGAGGGCACCAAATAGTGCATAAACTTCACTCAGAACCCAGCCACAGGTGGACAGTGAAAATAGTGCATACTACACTGAGAGTGATTTCACACAGAGCAAAGGTCTAATCAGACAGAATAATTCAAATCGCCTGTGTGGGTGTATTGTTGCTGTGCAGGGGCTTTACACATAGTATGCGAAGAAGTAAATTCTTAATTACAGTATGTAACATTATGGTTATGGTTAGTGTGTATCACTGAGCTGCATTCATTTGATTAAGGTCACTACCAGGCCTCATCTATTTGCTCATCAACAACAGGATACACATTAAGATTATAGTATTACAACAATGTGTCATAAATGTTTCATATACAACCCTGATTCCAACAAAGTTGGGACAGTATGTAAAAATATTAATAAAACAGAATGTGATCATTTCCTCATCCATTTTGACATATACACAACTGAAAACAGCACAAAGACAATGAATTAATGTTTTACCTCATCAGCTTTCATTGCTTTTTATAAATATGGTTTATGCCAGCAACACGTTTCAAACCCAGGACAGGAGCAACAAAAGACTGAGAAAGTTTTGTAATGCTCCACAAACTCCTGTTTGGAAGATTCCACAGGTAAACAGGTTCACTGGTCACAGGTGATAGTATCATGATTGGGCATGAAAGGGGCATCCTCGAAAGGCTCAGTCGTTCACAAGCGAGGATGGAGCGAGGTTCACCACTTGTTAACTTGTTAAAAACTGCAAATACAGGCAGATAGTCCAACACTTAGAGAACAATGTTTCACAATGTACAATTGCAAGGAATTTAGTGATTTCACCATCTACAATCCATAATAACAAAATAATCAGAAACGTAAGGGTTAAGGTGGAAAGCTAACATTGAAAGCCTGTGATCTATGATCAGATGGCACTGCATTAAAAACAGACATGATTGTATAAAGGAAATCATTACATGGGCTTGGGAACACGTAGGAAACCGTTGTGTGTAAACACAATTCATTGCTACATCTACAAATGCAAGGGAAGACTGCTATGCAAAACAAAGGCTATATATCAACAACATCCAGAAATGCTGCAGACTTCTCTGGTTCATCTGAAACAGACTGATGGAAATTGGAAAAGTGTGCTGTGGTCTGAGGAGTCCACATGTCAAATTGATTTTGCAAATCATGGATGTTGTGTCCTCCGGGCTAAAGAGGAAAAAGGCCATCCAGATTGTTTCCAGCACAAAGTTCAAAAGCTAGCATCTCTAACCGTATGGGGGTGTGTTAGTGCCCATGGCATGGGTAACCTAAACATACGGAAGGCACCACCAATGCTGTACATAGACATTTTGGAGCATCATATGCTGCCATCCAGATGACGCCTTTTCTAGGGACATCCCACTTTATACCAGCAATACAATGCCAAGCCACATTCTGGATGTGTTATAACAGTGTGGCCTCAGAGTAAAGAGTGCAGGTATGTTACGCCCCAGTCTAGGGGAGCAGGGACGCAACATAAATGAGTGAAAAAAAACAAACTTTGTCTCCAAATCAACAAATTACTCTAAGTCAAAAACCATGTATAATAGTAAACCACAAATTTATTATTAACAGAAAGAGACCTGATGTACAGGTAAAAAGGGTAACAGCCAAAACAAAACAAAATAGTGCTAAATATATACAGTGTAACAAACTACAACCCAACAAACCCAGAGAAAGATCGAAAAACCACCACCAAAAACCACACTACTAACACTACCACAATCTACACAGATCTGGGGACAAAGTTCTCAAAACACACGCCAGAAAATACAGAGCCACTGCTGTCAAGCCGAGTCCCCCGATGAATGAAAAACCCACGGTTTAAAACAGGCTGGATGCGGCAGCAGGGACCAATAGGCTAGCGACACCACTTGCTGTATGGAGGAGGGCAGGACCAACACAGCTGCTAAAAAAAAGAAGAGCACACACTCACACACAAAAACATGGACCAGACAGAAAGACACCACAGGACCACACAGGAACAAACAAACAGTGCAAAAGCAATACGGCCAGGGCTGTAACAAGGTATTAGACTGACATGCCTGTAGTTCAGACCTGTCCTCCATTGAAAATATGTGGACCATTATGAAATGCAAAATACACCAACAGAGACCCCAGACTGTTGAACAAATGAAGTCCTATATTAAGCAAAAATGGGAAAGAATTTCATTTTCAAATCTTCAATAAACAGTGTCCTCAGTTTCCAATCACTTACTGAGTGTTGTTAAAAGAAAAAGTGATGTAACACAGCGGTAAACATACTCTTGTGAGTTTTTGGAACGTGTTGCAGGCATCAAATTCAGAATGACCACATTTAACTATATTCAAGTTTAGCAGTTTGAACATTAAATATCTTCTCTTTGTACCGTATTCAATTGAAAATAGGTTGGAAAGGTTTTGGATTCTGTTTCAGCATTGTACAGTAAATAGTAGTAGTGTGATATCCTATATTGGACAGCACTGAGAAACAAATGTTGGAGGCAAAGATCTTATTTTCTCAATTTGAGCCTGAAAACTGGTCCTAAATTCATCTCTCAAGGCAATTGCTGAAATTACTACAAGATGCACTAATCATGAATGAGCTGTGGGACTATTCCTACTTGTTTTTAAAAGATGTTGCTTTTTTTTATCAGAGGTTTTGCAGAGCTGGCGGTTCCAGTTTGACAGTCCAATCTCTACAGTGCTGTTGTTCCCACTGAGCTGCCAAATTGAGCCCAACCAGCCCAGCAGAGAGAAAAGTATGTTACTCATCTGTTTTAGCTACACATCTTAAGACTTGTATCGCTGTCTGTCCCTTCTTCATGTTCTTCTTTTTGGATAATCAGTGTAGCTTATGTCTGGCCGTCATGGTGGACTCATTTAAGTACCAGGGTGTTCACCTCAACAATAAACTAGACTGGACAGACAATACTAATGCTCTGTACAGGAAGGGCCAGAGTTGCCTTACCTGCTGAGGAGACTGAGGTCCTTTGGTGTGCAGGGCTCTACTCCAGACTTTCTATGACACTGTGGTGGCCTCTGCAGTGTTTTATGCCATAGTGTGCTGGGGAGGGGGCAGCACGGACAGAGACAGGAAGAGACTGAACAAACTGGTTAAGAGAGCCAGCTCTGTCCTGGCCTGCCTGGTGGACTCCATCGAGGAGGTGGCGGACAGAAGGATGTTAGCCAAGCTGACATCCATCATGGACTACTCCTCCCACCCCTTGCACCACACTGTGAGGACCCTGAGCAGCTCCTCCAGCACAAGACTTTTACATCCCCAGTGCAGGAAGGAGCACTACCGCAGGTCTTTCCTGCCCACAGCCATCAGACTGTATAACAGTGCACAATAACATTCACGCAAATGCAAGTTGTACTGATAACCTGATCACATCTCACATTTTTCCTCTGTTTTCATGTGCAATTGTCATTTTTGAATTACCTAAGTGTGTATGTATTGTATATATTGTAAATTACCATAGGGTATATAACACTTGTGCAATATTTTTTTTTGTCTTGTCCTCTGACTTCTTGCACTCTGTCTTGTTGCTGCTGTAACGCGTGATTTTCCCCCATTGTGGGATAAATAAAGTCTATCTTATCTTATCACTGTGGATAGGACTTTTGACTGATTGTCCGGGTCTGTGTTTTTTCAGGTGTGGAAATGGAAGGCTACAATCTTCTGGTAACTAGCACTATAGAGATGGCAGTTGTTTACAGGTCAGAATCAGAGAACTTTATGAAGATTTCAGAAGGGTAATCACTTGTTTTGGTGAGATACACTGTTCTAAGTGTTTCTGTGTCTTCTCAGAGATGTCCAGGAGCGTGGCTTGTCTTGCTCGGTGTGCCTCTCAGAGAGTGACCAGTGGGATGCAGTGCTTTGTGCTCTTGTCATTGACCTGGATTTTGATGGGCAGAGGGAGGTGCTGTTGGGGACATATGGGCAGGTCAGAGCTCCTCTTTACTGGTGGACTTTATTAATAGTACTTTTTTTGTATTAGTACTAGTATTTTTTTATTGTCAGTAAATCCCCCATAAGATCAAAACTAACTAACCATTGGTTGGTCTGTTTCTCAATACTATCTGACTTCCTCATCCTGTCTGTGGCTCTCAGCTGCACGCTCATTGGTTCCTACTGCAAACATAAATCTTTTATATAAAATCTTTTGAAAAAAGATTAAAATTACATACATTAAAAACATTTTCTAAAACAGCTAGGTATTGTAGTTCTTAGCAATAATTATTTAGACTGAAGTTAGTGCATTTGTTGGGGACTTTGCAGCTGTGGATTAATACACATTTGGTACTTTAGTGAGTATTTCAGGCAGCGAGATGGTTGATGTGGGACTGGGTCAAAGGAAACTACAGTGTATGTGTTTATGGTCAAGAAGGAACATGTCACCCAGTGCAACAGTATGACTCACTGATCTGTCATTTAATAGTTTTTGGACAACACTATAGCTCTGTGGGACAGAGGAAGAAGATATACTCTATCAGGCTTTGGATTCGTTGTTGGTGCTTCTTTTCATGGGATTTGTTGACAATAAGAAATATATAGAATGTCACCAGCCTTGTTCTTGAAGTAATATGACATATACAGTCGGTCTAGGGCAACTGAATAAGTTGGAACATGACGTAATAGGAGAAGTTTGTTGTCACTTTTTAGGCATCTGAATAGAATGATGGACTAATGTGGTGACATCTTGATGACAGCAGTGTTATGTGCCTTTCTGCCACGCAGGATCTTCTTTGTTACAAATTCCAGCAGGCGGGGAGTGGACAAGATGGACAGTTTCAGCTGCAGTGGAAGCGGAGCTTCAAGAGCCCTTTGCTGTCCATCATCTACTTAGACTTGACTGGGGACGGTTTGAGAGAGCTGGCTGTCCTCACACTAAAGGGACTGCATATCTTACAGGTGTGTAGCAGAAAGCTGTGTTACACTGATTTATGGTATTAATAAAAGTTACATTGTACATTCCTGTCAGGGTCAGTGCCTCTCTGCTGTTGATCCTATTGTGGCTCTGCATATTAGCATTAGCGGCTTACTAAGTCAACACAAAAACATGCTCTTGAACTGAGAAGATGTTTGTAATGAAGAGTTGCATAGAAACAAGCATCAAGTAATTGCTGGCCTCTACTGGCCATCAGAGGAAATAGCCACAGAAATGATAGAGCTGATTGTACAGGCCCTTTGCCTGCTTTGTCTCCTCTGTTCCCTCCATCTGCAGTGGCCTACACTTGGAAGAACCTTAGAGCATAACAACCATATAAGCTTGAGAACTAAAAGAGATCCAACACAAATATGTAATAAAGACATAATGACCAAAAATGATTTTCATTTGCATTTCTCCTTAAAAAGAGTTTTTTCAGCTCTTATGTGATGCTGCTTGTAGCATTTTTCATCACTGAGCGCTGAAGGTCAACCCCTAGAAGTCCCAGAGAAAAATGATCACCATGATCTGCCGTAGAACATTAAATATCTAATTTCATACACCTTTTTTAGCTTTGTCAACACAGACCCCAACAAGACAACTGCTGTAGCATTTGTAAAGCAAAGCTCAGTGCTGATATTTCCTCTTAGCAAATGAATTCAACAGATCTCCTAAAATATGTCTCATTTGATGTTGTTGTATTTTGTTTCCCTTCTTTTCAGCATACTTTGACCAGCACTGCTGATCTGGTTCTTGAACGACTTGCCCAGAAGGTGTCGGCGCTGACAGCTGGTTCTGAGCTGGAGTCGGCCAAAACTCAAGACACTGAGGAAAAGGATGCTTCAGCTAAGACAGAGGAGTGTACAGCTCAGACACCTTCAAATTAAGAGTGGTCTTATTTACAGGTGTGATTACACCTGGTCCATTAAGTTGTGATGATGGACAGTGGTTAGAAACCCAAACATCACATTTGCCATCTAAAACAGAAACACTGTGCTCTGTGGTCCTGAAAGTAGGTGAGAGTAAAATAAATTGATTAAAGAGCTTGCATTAAACTATAGGTGATGTGCTATAGGTAGTGTACAGTAATTTAGGGATAATAAATGACACATTTAGGTCTCTACACTCAAACTGTTTTTGTTGTTTGTTGGGTATTTATTGTCTGTTGTGTCTGCAATCTTCCTTTGTGAAGATAAGTTCATATTGAATTTCAGAATGTTACTATTAACAAGTCAACACATGCTAATGGAGTGGGGCATGACTAGAGTGGAACAAGTACATCATTTACATAGATTTTAATGCTGAACCTGAGATAATAATATTACATAATACCATAAGGCTCACTGCTGTTATCAATTTAACTGATGTGTTCTACTTTGAGGTTCAGAAGAAGTGAAAGAAAAGCCAAATTAGAAAAGCAATGTAAGAAACATTTAGGTGGTCAAATCGTTCCAACTGTTTTCATAAAGATAAAAGCTGTGGCTTCACTTGAAAGCGGCTTCACATCAGGTGGCTCTGGCCTCGTCTTTCGGCCGGTCAGTGGCACTGTAGTCCTCTCTGGGCTCTCAAACTCTATTTCTCTCCTACAAAGGCAACAATAACAACAGCTGCACTTATCACACAGAGGACTTCACAGAGGAACAAGACGTGAAGATGACTTAAGAAAGCTGCGTTCCAGCGCCTTGCCTCTGCGAAGCTGTTGCACTTGTTTTAATGGCTGATCAGCTCTCGGACTATGGTGCTGCTATATTTTCAGGCGCGGGGTTGTTTTGCTCGTGAACAATTAGGTGCATGCTTTTGGAGCGACGGTGGGCGCATTAACTGAGCGCATTTCACTCAATGGGATTTTTATATTTAGCTCTGTAAGGGAGGACGAGTGGCAGGGCAGCGGTAAGAGGAGACACTGATCCCGGTGTGGTCTAACATTGTGATCCCTGTGAGACCGTTTCGAGCCCCAAAAACTTGTCATTCATATCGCGGCGCGCGTTATCAGGCTATGTGGCAGTGAGGACACTGTGTGTGTATGTGTGTGTGTGTGTGTGCGCGCGAGAGAGAGAGAGAGAGAGAGAGAAACAGAGAGACAGAGAGACAGAGACAGAGACAGAGGGGAAGTAGCGCAAATTTATCTACGGCGTCGGGGGAAAAAGATGATGATGGCCGGTGGTGGCGGAGCAGCCGTGGACCATAACGGGATATACTCAAATCCTAACCTCCACAGCCTACAGCCGCCCCTCATGGAGCCTGATAACCCGGACTCCCGCAAACGACCGCTGGAAACTCCGGCGGAGGAAGCCGGCTGTACCAAGCGCACCAACATTGGAGGTAAGAGAGATACACATGAAGAAGCGGCTCATCCACTGTTTCCCCTCCACATGAAGTCTGTTGTTGAAGAAGCCGTAACATGCGCCTTTGGAAGCTTAACCACCAAACGCTGCCTTCCGTATCACCACACTGCATTCTAAGAAACTACGTGCAGTAGACAGAAGCAGGTTTTGACTGCATAATGGGCAAAAACCTGCAGCACCTGTGCATTTGACACTTTGAAACACTGACTGTGCTTATGGTGCTATGGCTGTAACTCCATAACCTGCACATCCCAGCAGGGAGAGCAGGCAGCCTGACCAAGTGGCCTCCTCAGCTCAGGTCAGGTTTGAATTTCAACCCAGTAGCCTCTCTGCTCCACATCTGGAGATATTCTATGAAGTCTGCCAGTCAGTGGAGAAGTGATTGTCAGTGTGTACAGGGTTTCTTTAATATTCCGAAGGAGAAGTATTCACAATAACCCCCTGTTTATCAATGTTTATCTGTGGTGTTGTGGGTGTTGTCTGAGACAGGGATTCCCCAATGCTTCCTTGTGCAGAGGCATAGGATAATTATAATTTTTCTTTAGTAACAATATAAGGAGGCCTATGTTGAAAGACAACAGGGGTAGACAGAGAGAACATGATTCTTACAGTGCTTTCATCCCGCCAATCAGTAGTGAAGTAAAACATCTTGCTGGGGCTTCAGTGATTCCTGGATCCTACCATTTGGGAAGGACTCACCCCTTGTACAGTACAAATACGTCTCCCTCTGAAACAGTATCCAATAGCTTTATAATACTTAAATGGCCTAATAACCCTGAAGGCAAGGTGGGTGGTGGCTGTTCAACCTGAAATGGAGGTACACTTTGATCCTGGACAGTTCAGTGTTGATTTGTGAACACTGACAAATGGATAAGAAATAACAGATGAAGATGAAGTTTGTGGATTTAATGTCCTACGACATTTTAATGGAATACTTTCTTTTTGGGAAGAAACTACAGAAAACTGCAGCATAATTTTAGCAAACTGATCCTTATTTCTTTTTTTCTGGAAGGAAAATGGTGGTGGCCAATATAGAATCAACAAGAGCTATGCTTTATTATTCATCAGGAAGATGTTGAAGTGCTGCAGTGAGGATGACAGCTGATTTATTATGCCAACTACTGTACATCTTATTTCAGCTTGTGATTGTTATGGTCTGCAGCTCACAGGGACTTGCCACTTTTTCAAGAACTTAATGTTAATGAGATGTCCGTGGAGAACAGGCAGTTTCTTCACCATATGTTACTGAAAGTTGCTTTGTCTGTCTCCGTATCCCAGACACCCTGCCATTCGATGGTAGCAGCATTAAATGCTGTTTCTAACAGCATGAGTGTGTCTTTACTGCACCCCACTGCACCTCAGAAATGGAATTTCAGCAAGGCACATAAGGACCCTTGTGCCACCAGACAGTATTTTAGTGCAGATCCAGCCCTCATATGTCCTCCATTAGCACCCTGAAAAATCACTGTATAAAAGACTTCACATGGTGTTCCTGCTTCTTGGGGAGTTTTCATCATTCAGCTATAGCACAGAGACTTCACCATAATCCTTTCATTTAGGATCCAGGTGATATGAATGATGAGATAACATGAAACTGTATCTCTATGTTGTATAAATCTTAAATACATAATACATCTATGGTCTATAACAGTATTACACACCACTTTACCAGCCTGACTTCATGTTCTTTTATTGCATGTCACAGACTCACAATACTTCTAGAATCTAGATACACAATCCCCTTTGCAAGCATTGTGTGTGTGTGTGTGCTCAAGAGTGACATTTAGTTTGTGTATTTTAATGCTGAATATTGTAAAGTAAATGAAACTGCTGCCTTCTCTGCAAAATCTCAGTGCTGTAAAGGCTATACATACTAAGCCCACGCTAACTTGGGCTAAACTGACTTAAGAACCACTGGTACTAAAAGTAATTCCCTCCAAAATCACTGTAAATGTACTAATTACATTTTAATCTAAAATTAATTAAACATGTTACAAGTTAGCTTCGATTGTCTCTAAGGTGATAGCAAATGCAACAGCACGCCAAAACTAGATTTACAGAGGTGAAATGGCAGCTAACCAGCTGGTCGTTCTGGTAAGTATCCAATTTGAAAACAAAAAAGTACATCTTTGAGGCTGATTTGGAGCACACTATCACAGGCTGCGTTCAGGAACAGAAGCTCCACTTATATGTTCACATGAAATGCACATTTAGTAATGACTACTACACAAAACAGATCTTTTATAAATATCTTGTCACTCTGTGCTTCATGTAATATGTTTTAGCATCACCTCCCATTTCATGTTATCTGCATGCATTATGTGTAACATTGCAACTTCACAGTCCATCTGGCTGTAGGGGTAGACAGCCTGATAATCCTCAGCCATCCCTGTAATCACCAACCCCTCGACTATGTCTGATATCGATCACGTTATTTCTGCCGAACTGATCATTAACATGACTGGCAGTTACAACAAAGAGAAGAAAGCCTGTGCTCTTTCAAAGCTGAGCCCCTCATGCATTGATAGCTGTGGACATAGAATGAGGGAAATTACTCCTCTTTTATCAGTATTGCCCTTCTCTCCTCAAAATGAACATCTTTCATTTATTTCTCTTTCTAATTACTCATTCTCTGAGCCCATGTTGCTGGCAAGCACGTGCCCCCAAAAGGTTGTGTGACTGAGGGATTAGGTATGATCTCGTAATGTTACTAATGGAAAGGTTGGCAAAGGAATGTGAGCTGTATTTTTTTTTTGGTGGGAAGGACACAGGTGCCCTTGCAGAGCGATGTGACGTGAGCGGAGTGTGAATTTGCCAGGTGGCAGTGAAAGAGAGAATGAGAGAGAGCGATAGAAATGAAGACAGAGCAAAGCGGAGAGAAAAGGGGAGATAGATAGACTGGGAGAGGGAGTGGAGTCTACAGGGAGGCTGTGTCTATATACTAGAGCATCTCTCAGTGAATGAGACTGGTAGAATTTTCTGGAAGGATACGTTCCAAAACCAGATGGGCCACGATGTCAGGGTTTGATTTGTGGATGAAACTAATCAGCAGCCAGGAAAAAAAGTTCCTTTTTTACAGGTTCCCTAGAAAGCACTATTAAGTGAAGCTGGACCATCTATGTCCACACACAGACACTTACCCACAAGCACATTGCAGTTTTTACACACATTTAGTCACTTAAGATACCTCTCAGTGTAAGATTTATAGGCGTAGTGATTGGCTTCATCACCCCCCTCCACCATTCTGCGGCACTGCCATTTGCAATGGTTGATGAGCCCCTCCACCCTCTCAAACATGGCCGTCTAAGGGATTGGGGGTGGGGGAAATGAGGAAAGGAGGGTGGGTGGCGTAAGGCACGCTGTCTCAGATCACTCCTCCTCCACCTCCCTCATCATCTGCTTATGTTATCCATACACCTCTTTAGCCACTGTTGAAGGTCACTCTACATGCTTTCCCATTCAACGCTGAAGCCCGCTCCTCCAGCCACTTCACCTTTGTCACTTTGCACTAAAAAAGTGAGTGAATGGGCTGCCATACTTTATAGTGCTGCGTCAAAAGAGGCGGAGTAGGGGAGAAAATTCAATTTTTTGGGACCAGCATTGGGGGTGGGGACATGACGTGTTGGAGGGAGGACGCTACCCATTGGCCGAGTGAGGTGTCAGTCCTGCGTGCTGCTGCAGACGGACAGGCCACTCGATGAATATGGATGAGAGCAGTGAAAAGGGTGATGCGGCAGGGAAGACCCCCCCCCCCTTCAAACCGATGCAGGCTTGAACAATGCGTGCCGTCTTTCACTGAAAACACTGAGAGCCTGCATTAGCATTTTCTCAGACAATTGAGGCTCTGGTCAGCTGCAGGCATGGCTCGGATGCTGCGATGAAATCTCTTTTTCTGCATCCACTGATGAATTACACCTCGTGAAAAAGTCGACTGGCTGCATTCCTCAACACTACCATTGCACCTATGCCTAGGCTAATGTTAAGATCCCCTTTAGAGATTGTGCCCTGGCATTGATGGCGATCTGACAGAGGACTTGAGAAGCAGCAGATCTCAGAATGGGTAAGCCTTAAACTCTTTTTGTCTGACTTGTTGAATTTATCCATCATGCTAGACTACGTGCAATTTCATACACCTAAATCTCATTTGGCTATTATTGCTCAGTTTTGTTCCATCGTCCTTGCTGCCTGTCAGCAGCAGGTCAGTCCATTGAAATGCAGAATGGGTACTTGGACGGGTAGTGAGAAGGAGGGAGGACGGTCACAAGGCATTTCCTCCTGACCCACCCCCCTTGAGTGACTTAACTAAACACATTTGGCCCAGCGTCTGTGTCTCTCCTCCAAGCCATCCTTCCTCCCAGTATTGGAAGCAGGGGTTTGAACTAACACCCCACTGGCTCAGCTTCCCAATGTGCCCCACTGCTCCCGTTCCCTGGCGGATTGCAGCAACAGATTGCCATGTTTACTCTACCACATGATGCCATTAAAACCTGTTACTGTGATCTCAGACACTAGGACAGAATTAATTATTGACTAATGACAGCAAACGTGGCTGTGAGGGCGATGGAGGGAATCTTAGTGGCTTCCTCCCCTGCTGGGTTTACTCTGGTTGAAGATGAGCAGAAAGTCACGCAGTGGGTTTTGGTTTGCCTGTCAACAACAGGTCTTTGGATGTTTGCAGTCAGCATCATTCAGTTGAAATTCTTTCTGTGGCTACGATATCAGATATCTTGTGAGAGGAGTGAAGGCTCAACAGCTTTAAGGTGACTGTGTCAGACATGCATGATCTTTATTTTTCTACCAAGGTCATTTTATTGTTATTCGTTGTGAGAAAAATGGAGAGCTGACTGCAATATATTATGAAAATCTCCAGATCAGACAATGGCCAGAGATGAACTCAGCTCGTTATGTGTTGTCTGTGTAAAGCTTTATTTCCTGTTCCTTTTTTAGGGTGTTCTCAGAAAAAATGGCAGATTGACCAGCACCTGACATATTTACTAGCTTTCGATGTTGGTGTCATTGTCTGTATATTTGTCAGAGCCATTGGTTATGGGCACAAAAACAAGCCTGTGTCTGAATGGAACATGAGGGGCATATTAATGCAATAAGGAGAGGAGCTAACATCTAGGCTGTGAAATTCCTTAATGTCACAGTGCCATGTTCATTCACATTTGAGTCTAATGAGAGCATTACTGAGGCAACAGGTTGGTCTCAGTGCAGGGCGGTCCACCTCCATCCATCCATCTTTCCTCACCAACATGCCAGCCAAGCCCTCACATTCGATACCCTCCACAAAACATAGGATTCATGGTGACATGGTGATGAACCCTGTAGCTTTGGCATCCACGATCTAACGTCATCATACTGCATCGTACATACATACGTATCAGATCATTCTACAAAGATGGTCAGTGCCTTTTTACATCTCTGCCCGCTCGAGTGACGTCACCCTTGAGGCAGCTGAAAAGAAATGAACATGACGTCATTGTATCGTGATCAGCATGCAGAGGGGATTATTTGTATCGGAGCAAAGAATGCACCTGTATCAAGTGTTTACCATGATGTCATCGATATAATAGTTGGAATTCAGTGGGGGATCTCAGCCACGCCACATCACTACAGTAAATATGATACTTTTGATCTGTTGTTGGCAGATTCTGTAATTATCTTCGGGTCCATGCTCAGTATGTGGTTGATTGCTTTTTAGTAGATTAGCACACTCAATGTGATCAAGGTTTTCTTGGACAGACACTTTGCCCAACTTGATGCTGATTAATTCTTAATTACCATTGTAGGAAAAAGAACTTTCACAACTGAAGAGGAAAAACATGTTTGGCTGCAAATTCTTCAAACTGACGAGCAGTCAATCACTGACTGCTACAAGCCACTGTAAGCCACAGAAGTCCCTTCCAAAATGGAGGAGATTTAGACCATCTTGGCAGTATAGCCTTTGAACAAATCTGTGGGATTGGTTCCCATATGTTCCTCTCACGTCTGTTAATTAAGAAGGATCTCTCTGTAGTGGCATTCATGAACTGCATCGATAACGATTTTGTGTGTTTGCATGTAGTCCTCTGTGTGTAACTTTCTTTCTCAGAAAATAAAGGCTGCGTTTTGCATTCAGACTGAACTGCTAGTTCAACATTCTTTTTCTTCATGTGTGAAAAGTGATTAGTAACATTGGACCTGGCTTTGTATTTAGTCAGAGGTGGCTAAAACTCCTTGAAAACAGTTAAAATTAGACCTCTGCAAAGTGGAAAGGAGGTCATCAGTTACTCTACAAGAAATCTGGGACAGGACGCAGAGCATGTCACCAGTCTGATAAAATGTGAATGCATTCAAAACTCAAAAAGCAAAAAATACTTTACTTCCATCAGAGGAGTACAGACACAAGATTACATGATTGGCTTTCCCCCCTATTCCCCCCTATATGTCACAGCTTTGTATTCCTATTACAAAGTTTGGTTGTTCAGAGAATTGGGCATTGGGTACCAGTGGTGTATATGATGATGTGCAGAGCTTTTTTATGAGATGTGAACCTATCCCACTTTGTGTGTCTCTCCCCCAGAGGAGGGTGAGTACTTCCTGAAGGTGCTGATCCCCAGCTATGCAGCCGGCTCTATAATTGGTAAGGGCGGCCAGACCATCGTACAACTGCAGAAAGAGACGGGTGCCACCATTAAGCTGTCCAAATCCAAAGACTTCTACCCAGGTAAGAATGGACACTCAGTAATTAAAATCGATGAGCATAAAGGCTTATATATATGAGGAGTTGTCTGACTCATTACCCAGCTGAAGGAATGATGCTTTGGTGCAAGAGATCATTTGATATATCCTCTTCATTTGGTTTCCCATGAGTAATTGCTGTCCATTTTAATCACACACCAATCGTAAACACTTTGAACTTGATTATCCTTATGTTCTTGAGGGACTAAACATGCACGTAGATGTTAAAGATCTCAGACGCAGCATTCAAGTCTTCAGGCTTCAGTTAAGTTGCTTTAGCTAGCAGGGTGCAGGTTTTTTTTTTTTTTTTTTTTTTTACAGTATTTATGGTTTTGTGTCCATGCATTGCGAGAATTGTCTCAATTGTCTGGAAAAATTGCTTGAGTCTGTCATTTAACCCCCTTGCAAATATGAGCACAAATTCTGTGATGCAGAGAATGCATAGCGTACATAGAGAGTTTTAATTGTGCTGGATACTCTTACTCAAAATGGCAACAGGAGAAGGACGCTTGCGCAACTCGGTGACCCTTATCATATGGAGGTCAAAGCTGAACCTCCAAATACAAACGCCTGAGTCGTAGAGGACTCTGGTTGTTTGTCCTTCATGCCTCAGAGGAGGGTTTAACCTGCTGAAAAATAACAGGTGCTGAATGTCTCGCCGCTTATTAGGTCCAGATGTTTTCTGAGATAACTGCTGCAAACAAATAACCTCCGTGTAGTAATGTGCTTTTTACTGTATATATATATTTAGAGCATATTATTTATGAGCTCTTTAGCAAATTGATAGCCGTGCATCTGACCTATGAAATATGAGTAGCACAAAATACTGTATGCATGTGAGAAATGCTACAGATGTACCCAGTATCATTCCAAAGGGTGTAATACACCCACCGGTCTGCACCAGTCCACCTTGTCCGTGTCACAGTTTTGCGTTACCTAGGCATGAAAACACTTTCTCATTCCGTGGTCAAGTTGTCAATAATAAATGTGCAACGATTAGTTACACTTTCAAAATAAAGCTTCCTGAGGAACATTTTAGGTGACGGTTCTATTTTGGTTTGGTTTAGACACCAAAACTACTTGGTTATGTTTAGGCTAGGATCATGGCTTTGCTTAAAATAACTACTTCCTTAAAATAATCACTGACTATTGGATTCACACAGGAACAGAATCCTGGTCTCTTGGTACTGTGCCTTCATACACGCGTGTTCTTATCATGCGTAGGCGGGGCAAACTTTCACACTGACGCTATCCTCTAGTGGATCAGCAGGTCTATTACATGCTTTGGCGGGAGGCTGGGCTGGACAGTCAGTCTTGTGATTGCGTAAAGCAACTACCACTATGAAATAGCAAAGACAGAGAAAGATTGTTCCCCAGAACTCAATTTTCCATCATAATGGCTACGTTCTTTATTAAAGGTGTCCTGTGACCACTGCAATTTCATCTAAAAAAGAGTTTATGTAGAGCACAAAATATTACGCTCCAGAATAACACACAACATGGTTTGAGTTTGACCTGTTCTGTTCTGTTGGGAGTTGCATGTGATATAGTGGCCTCACTGTGGAGGGCTGACTGTACTTTTTCTCGCACCGTGTTTCTGTTTGCAATGATGAAAGGACGTGTATTCAGAAGGCTTAAAATTCTCTACACACAAGGGCCAGCTATGTTTAAGGGAATAATTTGAGGCTACTTCATTGGAATAGGAACAAATGAAAGGGTGATATGTATCTTTATTTCTCGCTTTGGATTGTCGATGTGTTCATAGGCCACCACCTGCTCTGCCCATCCCCCTACTCATTATCGTGATGAGTGAGAAGAGGAGTTCAGGGAGAGGGTGCTGGCAAGAATTTGATTGGGTGGTTGTTCTGGCCCACACAAGTAAAATGAAACGACTGCTACTGTACACTCCACAATAGCTAAGAGTGCCATTTTCTGAGAAGTCAGTAGAGGCAAAACTTTTAAAAAACTAGTTATAATGAGTATGGGCTACTTGGTGAAGTTTGTAACAGCAACATGTAAATGCTTTTTATATAAAACCCTTTCCTGAACTGTAGTGGCAAACATTTCTGCATGTCAAACTTATCAGCTGCATGTGGTTTGCCTACTTCCATTGTTGAATCAGTCGCGATTTGGGCTAATATAGCATGCTAATGCCATTACACACAGTTCATGCCCTCATCTCTCATGCTGTGGCACCCTGAGCACACTCCAACTACAGCAGGATAACACATTAGAGAAATCAAATGACAATAACCGATGCAGCCATTTTCTTCTGCAATCCTCTGTGATAGCTTAGTCTAAGACTCCCACCTCACATCTCCCATTTGTTAGTGTAAGTAGTGTTACCATGAATTCAGAGGTCCTGATGGGAACTGTAGAATTGGGCCCTGCTGCCCTGCTATGGTGGACTGAGATGGATGATCACAGATAGTGAAGGGTGTGGATAATGCATGATTGTATGTGAGCGAAGGGACAGGGGGCCAGGCCCAGAAATAGCCTGTTTCAGTCTCTCTCTATGGACATGACCCCTCTCCCAGCTGTACACAAGCTGCTCCAACACACGCCAAGTTTCCTCTTTCCTCCTCCCCACGCACTGTTTCTTTCAGCTTTGGTTCCTGGTAGTTGAGAGAATTCAGGCCAGATATGATGACATCATACTTCTCTTAAAATTTTCTTTGCATGTTTGCCTTCTAACACATTGGCACTAACTGTTTTTGTTTTTATTATTTGGTTTGAACTCACTTGAACTGTAGCATGGATTACTCAAGCCCCCATAACTGCAGCACGCTATGCATTCAGCCACTCATACTGTGCATTCAACACACACACACTCACACACACACACGCACGCACGCACGCACGCACACACACACACACACACACACACACACACACACACACCTTCTCACACCTACTTACACACATCCGCATATTTAAGCAGCTGCAGAGAGAGCTGTGGGAGTTCACGATTGAAACAAAACTTCAAACCCTTTGCTATGTGTTGCTGCCCCCCTGCCAAGTACATGTATTGAGTTACTTTTTTCAACACGAACAGATGAGGCTGTTGTGATGTCATAGAAACACATGTATATGTTTTCCATTATTTGATCATAAAATATTAATCACAATATGTGATCTCATACTGGAAAACACCACTATTTCATGGAGTATAAGGTCTCCTTCAAAAACATGCAGACCAACAAACTGCAGCAAGTGTCCACTTTTTCAACTGCATCTGCATATGCAGTATATACTCAGTAATGCTCTGTTATAGGACAGTATCACGTCTGTCCAGGAGGACATGGCCAGGGATTTCAAATTAATGGTAACTGCACCTTTCTCTTCTCTAGTTTTATGTCTGTGCCTCCAGTGAGCAACAATTCTTTCTGGTGACCATGAAGTGTCATTGTTGCACTACACTATAGTTTTTGGATTCATTGTTCTTCTTTATGGTGTTGATGCTGTGTTGGAGAGCAAGCCTGTCTGTTTGCCTGATCTGCAAGCACAATATTAGATGTGTCATTCCAATATACAACAACTAAACAGCTGCTGCATTCTTTTTTTGTGACGGACAAAGGCTAGTTGATCAAAAGGGTGTTAGTGGAGGTCAGTTTAGTTTTCATAAGGAGTTGTACTATGATATAATCATGGATTTAGAGACTACAAATTTTCAATCAAAAGCCTGCATTATGAACTGGCGGGCATTTATCAGTCAGGGAGGGTCTAAGAAAGACACTACCAAGTTGCATTATGGAAAATACAAGACCCACTATTTCTAAGGCTTTACCCCATGTAGGAACTAAAACTCAGAATATCTCAGCCTTTCTTCTAACATTTTTACTATTCTTTTTTTAATCTGTCTGTTGGGAGTCTCTAGTCTTTATGGAAGTGGAATACTGAGTCCCTGAAATATACCTTTAAATAATGAACCCCAATCTCCCCAAACCAGTTTCTTAGTGTACCTGCCTTGTCACCAATACCAGTTATGCATTTCATATATATATTAGTGCTGTCAAAAATATCGCGTTATTAACGCGTTAACGCAAATCAATTTTAACGGTGTCATTTTTTTATTGCGAGATTAACGCTTTTTGTGACCTAGTGAACTTGTAGTTTTTTATAAGCTGTGGCCACTGCTAGTAACGTAAGAATATCTACAAGATCCGATTGTAAACCGGAAACAAAACAATAGGCACGCCCCACGCACGTGTTTGGTCTTGCTTGCTCGCAAGCTGTAAAAGAGTAGTAAAAGAGTGTGTGGATGTCAAGCGGGAAACGCAGAAATGGATGCGAACAAGATTCTGAATGGAAAGTTTAGTTTTAACAAGTTGCCAGATGGGTCGACTGACACTGCACAATGATGTGCACTTGTAACGTGTAACTTTACCTTGTATCACCCTGTTTTGATCCCTTAGAAAGGGTTGTTGAAGGGGCTTTTTGTAACTATTTATTTAAGTGAGAATGTTAGTGTGTAAAATAACACTACACGTTGTTGTTTTCAATTAAAAAAACATTTGCACAAAGCAAGCCTATCCACTTTTCCATGTTGATAACAGTATTAAAATGATAATTCAAGGGACATTTAGAATAGATAAAAATGTGCAATTAATTTGCGATTAATCGCGAGTTAACTATGACATTTGTGAGATTAATCGCGATTAAATATTTTAATCGATTGACAGCACTAATATATATACACACACACACACACACACACACACACACACACACACACACACACACTATTACCTATATTATACTATATACTATTATACCATTCATTATATTAGCTCTGTGTAGCTCCACCACTTATGTTGTACATTGCATCATAATACATGCCATCAACACTATAATCAAAAATCTAGCAGTTTAATTTTGGACGTTTTCATTTGTCACAGTTAAAATTAGTATGGAGCTCACCTTGCTGAAATGATTGCACAGCCTCGTTCACCGCATGGTGAGATGTTCTCACATGAAACTGGTTAACAGCCTCATGCAACCACCAGTTGTTTTTCCAGTTTGCATCTTGTTTTAGTTGTGTCTGCTTCTCATTGCAACTCTCAAGCCTCTCATACAGTGTGATTTATTTGATTTTTTATTTGTGATATGTATTTTAGTTGTGTATTGATACACAACTGAAAATAGTTCCAAACAAATGGAAATTTCCTTATGTTTGAGTCATCTTTGCTGAAACCTTTTAGGAAGTTAATAAAAATGAAAAATAACAAAATAAAAACCATATAAAACTTTAGAATAATAATAATAACTATTATTATGAGCAAATTTGAAAGATTTAGGAGGAGCCACCGGACTTGGGGCTGAGAGCCACTCAGGCTGGGCAAGTTAGAAAATAGTGAGTGATGATGGACTTTCAACTATGACGTTGTTGGTTTTGATCTTTTCACAAGATTTGTTGACACATAATCACACAAAATTTAGGATATCACCAGCCTTATCATTTAACACGCCTAAAATGACAGTGTTTGGTCAAAGAAGATGTGTAACTTCAAACAGTTGCAGTCTTTAAGTTCTGATCAAAGTCGTAGCCTTTGTGGCAGTGTTCCTTCTAATAGTAAAATCTCTTGTGTATTTTGATATGACACAGACCTCAGATCTGACAGTGCTGTAGTCCTAAATGATGCTGTCTCTTATTCCAAAAGGTCCCGCAGTATCCTTTGCCAACATTTACAATTTACCGGTAATAAGCATTACTCGTCTGTCTTACGGATTATTAGTATCAGTTACATGAAGCAAACCAGTCTGTAATTTAATGACTTATTTTTGTGTACTAAATGCCAGAAAACATCTATGATTTGCATCATGTATTTACTGTCTTTTTCAAAGATTGGAATTGTTTGGAACTTCTGGTCAAAGTGTGATGTAATGTCAAAAAGAGGAGACTATTTCTGATTTACTGGATATAAATTGTATGCTACAAAAGATCCCCACATTTCAGTGTTTACATTTGAGAAAAGCATGCCATATGGGAACAACGTGACATGATGAATATATTCAGCTCTAGGATTCCAACAAAAATATTTCAGCTCAATTTGTATTGTTATAATTACTTCAAAAATCTGCTGATGTGATGTCAAGTCTTGAGACTTTCTTACTTCAGGATCAAGATAGAAGACCCGACAGTCGTTTCTCACAGGGGAAAGCTGAAGGCTGAGATGTGTGCTCTCAGGGGCGCTGACAGATTTCTCTCCCCTCCTGCAGCAGCACAAGCTAACTCTTACTGTTACTCAAACTCCAGAAGGTTTTATTATGAAAATTGTCACCCTCAAAGAGAGACAAAGCAAATGGCTGATGCAAGCAATTTAGGAAGTGATACAGGTGGAGAATAAAAAATAATATTCAGATATTTCAGTTTCATATTCAGTTTCATGTCCTCTTTATGGATTCTCATCTGAGACAAAAGTTGATTAACTGGTCTGGAAGCAGCAGCGCCGCTCCTTTAAGACCTTCCTGGATGTATATATTTTAAGTAGAGAGGTTGCTGTACCAAGCAAAATAGATTGGCCTCCTCATCCAGCCATGAATGTTGGAAAAGTGAAGTAAAAGCAGTGATTACACAAGGCAATATGACCTCTAAGGATGTGTTGCATCACTCAAGATTACCTAGTTCATAATTTGTTGCATTGGGGTAGGGCAAGCAAAGAGATTGCTTTGTCTACATAAATTCCAATAAGTCAGACTAAGGTGAAATCACAGTCTGCAAGACCCAGTTTTTATGTTTTTGCACGCATTAGTTCTAACCTCCTCATATTTTAGATTTTGTGCCTGTTGTTTGTATCCTGGCTGCATATACACCACCATTTTACACACACACATTAATATCCTTTTACCATTTCCTCCAGCATATTCACCATTAATAGAAACTCATGGGAAAAAACAGGAAATAGGCTTGATAGGAACTAACACTGTTTGTCTTGTCTGATTAATTTCATTTCAAATAGACCTGCATTTTGGATATTTTTAAAAATGTTCACTGCAGCCAATGCCTTGAAAGCTTTGAGCATTGTATAACTTGAAATGTTAGAACTAATATTCTATGATGAATTCATGTGCTGACATAAAGATCTACAACAGGTCAAGTGCCTGTACTCACAAGCTTCTGTCTGTCACTTTGTCACGTCAAGGATCACAGGCAGGTGCAGCACAATAATGCCAAGCTGTGCCCACTGTTTCTGTCTGAAGCTCCATGACATTTCCTTTATAGCGTGCTTGTTTGTCTTTCAGTAGGATTTGTATTTTGGTTTATTTTGATCATTTTTAGTAAAAATTAGGTAACAGTCAGAAAAAGGGTCAAATGAGCAGGACCTGTATCTCCAACAGTTGTATTTAATGTTCTTTGTGCATTATGTACAACATAGGACTTTTTGTCTGTTGTCAACTACCTAAACAGGAAACTAAGGAAATAAGGTCAGTTGCAAGTTAGCTGCCTTTTCCCCCATTTTGACAAATTTGAGTTTCCTAGTGCTTTTTCCTGACATGCTTGGACTGACCTATTGATTGCTTAAATCCATTATTAGACATGTCTATGGCATAAAGCCAATCAGGTCTGACTTTGACTAATTTCCCTGGATTCATTGTGGCATTTTCCGAGTGCTAATAAATGGCTAGGAGGACAGATGTGTGCCACCCAATCTTGAAATTTGAGATTCAGTTGAATTAGAAATGGAAATGGCAATGATGAAGTAGAGCAGTGCTTCTCAGATATAAGATCACCTTGTCAGCTGGTCTTTCCCAGTTACACATTTCACTCTATCAGTGGGGAGAATGTGCCACTTTACCCTCACTAAAATATTTTACTGAGTCAGATTTATGCTGTTACTTAAGTCATCTAAGAAAACTGGGAGACATTTCATATTCATTTCAGCCAAAGAACAGTAAAATGTTCAAGAGTGCAAGGCAGAAAGGTTAATACAAAAGGGAGAGTGTTTTAAAATTGTGCAAGCAAGTATAAAGGACTCGCTGTTGCATCACCTGTTTCCACGGCTCGGCCCCTTTACCATGGCAACGGAATGCCAGTTGGGTCTTCAATGTGGGTGTAGAAAGAAGCCGAGAGGAGGAACAAGTGTGTATTTAGTTGATTAGAGCTGCAAGGCAAGGACAGGCTCAGTGTTACAGCACTGAAAGAGTTACATCATTGAAGAGGAATCCTTCTCCCCCCTGTGGCTCGCTAACCAAGCACGGTTCTTTCTTTCAGCTGTTCCCCTCTTGATTGTGTAAATGGAGGAATTGAGGAATAGCTTGGTAATTTGATCTCTTTGTGAAATGTCAAAGAACATTTTTCATTGCTAAAACATCTTAATGTAAATGTAGATTTTTGTCCAGCCCCTTGCAAATCCCTCAAAACTGCTCACCAAATACCCACTCAGAGCACATTATGGTAACTAATCACTTTTGTTTGTCCTCTTCCTCCTCTCTCATCACAGGAACAACAGAACGCGTCTGTCTGATACAGGGTACAGTCGAAGCCCTCAATGGTGTCCACAACTTTATTGCAGAGAAGGTCCGCGAGATGCCCCAGAGTGCCCAGAAACCTGAACCCGTTAGCATACTGCAGCCACAGACCACCGTTAACCCTGACCGCGTCAAACAGGTGAGATACTGTACTGTCAATAGGGTCATGAGGGTGTGTGGTCACTATGAAGGAAGAAACAGTTCACTTCCAGGACACCTTGTTTATTAGTCGTCAGTCTTACTTGTTCTCTGGGCCATGACCCACAGTCTGGTAGGGTCAGGAAAATGTGAGGGTATGTGGTTATTTTTACCTACAGTCTTTCATAGCTAGATAGAGCCGTGTGGCAGCTGCAGCCTAAACCCCTGGGATTAACAAATTGCTGAGTAAAGCGGGGCCTGGTGTAGTACTCTGACTCAGTGAGAGATATCCCTCTTTCTGTCAGGCATTTATGCTGTTAGATCTCTCTCTTTTTACCTTTTATTGCTACTTCAATCTTTCTATTTCTCAACAGGCCAAACTGATCGTGCCCAATAGCACAGCTGGGTTGATCATTGGCAAAGGTGGAGCCACAGTGAAGGCAGTGATGGAGCAGTCAGGCGCTTGGGTGCAGCTCTCCCAGAAGCCAGAGGGCATCAACCTGCAGGAGCGAGTGGTAACCATCAGTGGGGAGCCTGAACAGAACCGTAAGGCTGTGGAAATCATAGTACAGAAGATCCAGGAGGATCCTCAGAGCAGCAGCTGCCTCAACATTAGCTATTCCAATGTCTCTGGTCCAGTGGCCAACTCCAACCCCACTGGCTCCCCCTATGCTAATACGGCCGAGGTGTTACCTAATGCAGCTGCAGCTGCTGCCACTGCCTCCAGCCTTCTGGGCCAGGCTGGCTTGACGGGAATGGGCGCCTTCCCTGCCGCTATGTCCAGCTTCTCTGGCAATGATCTGCTGGCCATCACCTCAGCCCTCAACACACTGGCCAGCTATGGCTACAACACTAACACCCTGGGCCTGGGGCTCAATCCTGCAGCTGCTTCTGGGGTCCTTGCTGCAGTAGCAGCGAGTGCCAACCCGGCTGCTGCTGCTGCAGCTAACCTACTGGCCTCCTATGCCAGTGATGCCTCCAGCAGTGCTGGCCACCCTGCTACAGGCCTCGGGGGGTTCTCCCTGGGTTCTCTAGCAGCTGCTACAGGGGCTTCCAATGGTTACCTAAATGCTTCATCCCCACTGATGGCCTCCTCCCTACTGGCAACAGAGAAGCTGGCAGATGGGGCCAAGGACGTGGTTGAGATTGCTGTGCCCGAGAATCTGGTTGGTGCCATTTTGGGGAAAGGAGGGAAAACGCTGGTCGAGTACCAGGAGCTAACAGGAGCCCGCATCCAGATCTCCAAAAAGGGAGAGTTCATTCCTGGTACTCGGAACCGTAAAGTTACCATAACAGGGTCGCCAGCCGCTACACAAGCAGCGCAGTATCTGATCAGCCAGCGGATCACTTACGAGCAGGGCGTGCGCGCCACCAACCCACAAAAGGTGGGCTAAAAGGAAAAAGAAGAGGAAAGAAGGAAAGGATGAAGACAGAGATAGAAGGGAATTAAGAGGGTCACGATGAATAGAAAAAAGAAATGTCCAAATATCTGTTCAATATTTCAGTATCAAATGAGAGAATCACAAAGGAGGAGGTGGGGGAGACAACCAAGATAAGTGTATGTGATATGTGAATGTGTTTTTAGGACTGACGTCCTGATGTTTTTTAAAAGTTTGTGTCGAGTCCTTTTGACGATGGTGATCAGAGTAAGCTGAACTGGTCCACTGCCAAGCTGCAGATTCAAGGGTGAGGTCGCAGGGTTTCACCCTCCTCCAAAACCTCATAGCTGTTTTATTTTTCTGTTTCTGTTTGGGTTTTTTTGTTTTTAATTTCAGTTGCAATCCTCAGCTCCCGGTGAGTTGAGTGAGTCAGATGAAGTTCCAGCCAGCTGATAAAGCTGTTTTACAAACCTTGCTCTTTGTATACAATGCAGAAGGCATTGTTAACAGGGGAGAGGTTTTATGGCATGCACCTGAGGTCATCTCAGTCTATGGGGAAGCAATCTCAGTATAATTTCTTTAAAGAAATCATATCTGTGTTGACATATGTTGAATTCTGGCTCATACCATAATTGAAGTTTCTAAATTTGGGTATTTTTATTTTCATCCTTTATTTATTGACATGGTCTCATTCAAACACAAATGGATTATTTAAACCTGTGAATACAGGTTGATCTGAATGTAAAAACAATATTAGCCTATTGCTATTTTTTATTTACAGGGATCAAATATTGTGTTGCAGTGAAAGAAATGTATAACTCAAACCCAGTCTGAACTTCACTGTTGCTGTCTGCAAGTATAGTTCAGGGGTTAATAATCAATGTGAGAGGATAGAGGAGACACACAGGAATGTATAAATATATTTTACATGAACACACATAGATAATGCTCCCACAAACCCACAAACACTGAAACATATTTGCATATTCAGTCACAGCTACAAACACAGAAATATGTTGTTCTTTAACCCGTTCTTGGTGCTATAGGATTAGGTTTATATCTCCTTTACCATGAAATCAGAATCTCTCTCTGGCGACTATCCTAAAAAAGACGATGTGTTGCCCAGCCATTAGTAGCCCATTGGATCTGACCCACCATCTCACCTGATGAAAAAGGATTGATTTCAGCATTTCATGATGAATAGCAATCCACTCTTAATATTTATAGTGCATCATCCTTCTCAATGCAGGTCTTTTTTTCTAAAAATTGGCCATACTCTTGATTTTTCCTGACAATATTTTTGCCTTAGTCACACATTTGTAACTCCCAAGATTTAATGTAAAGCTCAGACTACCTTGAAGCAGTGTCTAACCAGTTCAGTTCGCTAAGAGAGCGAAGCACTACAAAAGCATTTTCATAAGAAGAGCTGTATGAACCAATATCTGTGAACAAAGAAACTATTGCCTTTATATTAAGGGTACCAAACAGTCAAGAGACACACAAGGGAAGTAGAATGACACTTGAAAAGAGGGTTTGGACTCACTTTTTCTGTGAGCCATCCTTCCCAATTTGCATCAAGACAAAACAAAAAAAAAACAAAAAAAAAAAAAAGATTCTGCAGTTCATCCAGGCAGCCAGTTATTGTTCCCAAAACACGTTAACGCTCACTTAACTTGGGTGGAGCATGTAATAAAACATCATGAAATTTTTTGGCATTGCTGTCTTTTATGGGCAATTGTTTGTCTAATGCAGGGAGGTTAATTGTCTAGAGCATTTCCAAGCACTCGAAGATTACCTTGGCTTCCTTCTGTGCTGCTATCCATGGTGTTCATCCTGAGTACACTGGGTCTCTGAAGACTGCACTGTGAGACATTAAGAACACAATCTAAAGTGTGTCTGTCCCTGCTGGGATGTGAGTATATTTTAATGTGCACATCTTTGTCACATACACAAAACCTACCAATACTGACACTAGGGATTTCTCCACAAGAGCATTTATACTCCAGCGTCTTGTGATGTTTCTGTTTACCAGTACCAATGCACTGCACTTAAATTAGCAGACATTTTATGATCACCAAACCATAAATTACTCCCACCACATTTTCCTGCACTGTATTCTCCAGTCCACTTCCCTGCTTGAAAGACATCTTTCAAGTGTCCCCATCAACCCAAGCTCTATGATCAGCTTCCTGAATGCACGGCTGTGAGGGTTGGTGCTGAGTAGTGTCCAAGAAAATCAGAACCGCTCCTGCTTTTTGGGAAATTTAATGAATAGCCTTTTCTCTTTTCATTTTCATAATTCATGTTTGAAAGTAAATGGATTTGAAAGTGTTTGAAACAACTCTTTATGCGTGACAATTGCAAAAGTGAGCCTTTCTTGAGAATTGAAATCTTTCCTTTCACTATGTGTCAGGAAGGCCTCACAGTCATCCATAACTACAATCTGGCCACTAATGAAACCATAGCATAAGATAACCTTTTACTGCCCAAGATTTTAGCATATAAGAAGATACAAGCACAAAACAAGGGGATGTTTTATTAATGCAAACGGACTGCTTGACTGCAGAGAGCTCTTCTTCTAAACTCTCTGATCTATACATTGTGCCAAATACTATTTCTCTCTGCCCCTCATTAACTTTCCTCTTTCTCTCAACATTTTATTTCCCTGCATGTTGCTGTTTCTCACCCTTCTGAGATTCCTCCTGTATCCTAATCCCTGTCTATGCTTCTTCCTTCACTGTGCTCTCCCCCTCTTTCTCCTTCCTCCTGTCTTGTCTTCTCATGGGCGGTGTGTTGGGTGTGCTGCTGGTGGGAGTTATGCACTATAGGTCATGAGGGTATGAAAATATTTTCCCAGGCCATAGAGTTCACAAGGCTAAAATGCACAGAAAACACCTGCCTCCAAAACTGTGACACCCACAAGACCAACCAGCAATGTTAGCTCAAAGTATCAAATTCCCTCTATAAGAAGAACAAGTAGGATTTAGAAAAGTTTAGACCGTGAACTATGGCCTTTAAAGGGAAGAGAATGTATTGGTTTTTCTTCCAAAAGAAGGCAAATCTTGTTTGATTAAGTAATATGTTGGCTGAACAAACTTAGCTCAAGTTTCAGCCTCTAAACAAAGCAAAGTAAGGACAGAATGCATAAGATAGCGAGAGTAAGGTGGGAACTTGTTTGTGACCTCAAGCCGAAACAATGACATCCTTTATGCATATCCTCTTATCTGAAAATGACTAGAATTCATTTCTGTGGAATACAATATGTCATGTCATATGATCTATATGTACTTTATTGTAGCTATTCTAGTTTGTAGTCCAAATGCAGTCCAGCGTTGTCAATACAATGTGAACTATGTTATATTTGTGTGGATGATGAGAGTGCCAACTAAGCCTGATTAAGATTAGCTTTGCGATTTGTTTGTGCATTATGATGACTCATCATCAACCGGTGGTGTCCATATTTCTGTCATTGATGATTTAGTTTGACAGTAAGAAAATGTAAAGAATATTGGAAGCAATATAGTAGCATGTTGTCCTGTTTTGTGTTTTATGTCTGTTGTATGAACCTTTGAAATTACTAAGATTTTGAATGAATAGGTTTACATGTACTTTTTGTAAGTTATGAAAATGCTGCTATTTGATAAGTAAACTATACAAAATATTTTAGTTGAAAAGATGTCTGGTCTGTTGATTAGAAACATGCTCTAAAAGGCTAGAGCATAAAACGAGGTGTATAGAATACTATACAGTATTGGTAAGATAGTAAAAGTAATAATAGACTCCATAGTACAACCTGTGCCAAACTAGACCTCTGCAGCTTCTGAAATTATAGATGTGCGATCAAATGTTAGATATCAATAACTTGTTTAGAAGTGCTGATCAAGTGCCAATCAAACACTGTCTTTTAAGTTAAGAAAAGATAATCAAATACATTACTTAAGAAAACAAAGGACAAAGAATTTTTGTGAATTGTTTTATCCCATAGGTACATAGAGTAAGAGTTAAAGATTGTGATTTTTATGGATCCATGTTGTTTTACACTCCATGCATCCCTTGTGTGTTTGTTTGACCTGTGGCTTAAGTACTGCTGTCTCACAAATGTCTCTATAGGCCAGCATGGACTAAGCATAACATGTTATAAGCATTCATAACATACCATTAACAATCAAAAATGTGTTTGTGGAGTTAGGTGTTATCTTTTTGCACGTCTTCTATTGCATGGTATCAAAGTAAATTATGGAGGAAAAAAAATTACAAAAATTTGCGAGATGTCTCGCAACATTCAAAGACATAACGCTGCATGCAGTCAAATGTAAAGCACTTAAGTTCACTCGCCTCATGTTAAAAAAGTTGTTTTTTATGTTGCGAGTTGGGAGGGAGCTCATTATTGTCATGTTGGCCCAAAAAAAAGACAGACAGACACACACACACACACACACACACACACACACACACACACACACACACACACACACACACACACACACACTTCAGATCCGATTCTCATCAAGAAGTTCATCTCTCTACATATCATAAGAGAAGATATTGTGATTTTTACGTACAGTGAGGAGTATTAAAATGTGAAACAAGCAAACGTGAAAATGTTATTCAGTGCATTGGCTCCTTGTGTTTTACTTTTTTTTAGGATATCAGGCATGCATTTCTTTTACAAACAGGTTCAACCTCATATAACCTGTCCCATAATGTTTTTAAGTTTTTTATGTCACAGCTTGAAAGCCCAGATCTAATCTATGAATGTATCCATTTACCTTTTCTTTTTCACTTCTGTCGAATGTTATCAGTCTTTAATGTAAATTCAGGGCAGGAATGTCAAATACATGTAGAGTTAATATCTATGTCAATAACAGATTTCAGCTATAGTCAGGTAGGCCTCACACGGCCACAGTCATGAACCAGATATGTTTTTAACACAACTTCCGATTCGCTGTCAACATTATCTTGTTTGTTTGGTGTTGCATAAATGCACTTTACTGATCAGTGGGTCATACTGGGTGTGAAACGAAGCAAACCATGTTGGCTTTCAATAGTTTCTTTTATTGTTTTTGCCATTCTTTGTTGTTGCTCTGATGTTACTTTTATGTATTTATTCCCCTTTGGGTCTCATGAATGATGGAAAGGGCTGGAGTCTCAGACAAAATAGAAAAGTAGCACCTGTTCCTCACTTGAAGGCTTCTCCTTCACATTCCCTTCAGCAGAGGTTTGTGTCAACCACTGAGTGCTTTGTTTTTAACTAAGATGTGAAACCAAGAGTGATCTGTACACTTTTGTCCTTTGGCATCCTCCTTTGCTTTAAATTACAAATTAGAAAATGGTTTTCATTTCTCCTGCAAATTGAGATTGAAGCACTGGGCTGAAGGTACTGAGGGATGAAAGCTCACTGTCTGGCTGATACAACAGTCAGATCATAAAGAGACATAATCGGCACCAGCAAAATGAAGATTGCCTCTGTCACCTCAACATGATAAAAATTACAGAGGAAACCTATTGGACTTTGAATGGACTACTTATATGAATGATATTTATTTTGTGTTACAAATCCCTGTCATTGCATTTACTCCTTCACATCTGAATGCCAAACAAATTACACTATCATTCCAAAAGTTGTTATGTTTGTTTTTATTTTCACTCCAAATGCATCCTGGACATTCATCTGCCCCTGCGGAGTCTTTTCAAAAGAAGGCTAGGGCTGGTTTAAAAGCTCCAAACTGGCGAAGGCTGCTTGCTCCTCTCTTACAACCTCTTCTCCCTGAGTCTCACTCTCTCAGCCTACACTATATCACGATTTGTGTTTCATCACATCGAGCACATGCTACTGTGTCCGCCCTTTAAACGGATTAAGGTATTTCTGAGCCCTTTCGTATGAGAAAATACAGGAGTCTTTCGCCAACCAGATATGAGGCCATTTTTGTCTTTGACCCTCTGAACCTCCCATGAACTTGGTTTACCTTCTCCATCCCCAAGAACTCATGTATGTGTTGGATATTTTGCATCACTTTCACTGTCAGACTCTGCAAGACTGTTCTTTTGTTTCCTGGTTATCTGGACAATTCTGCAGGGTAGAATGCTTGCTTATGTGTAAACTGAAGAAAGCATGCCAGTACCTTGCAACCATTTTCACATTGTACATTTTTCTTTCGGGGTTTGGTCTTACTTTATTTAACCTCTGTTCTTTCCATCTCAGAAAAAATGGACTGACAGCATAAGATCAAATATTCCAACCCTAAGAAAAGTGATGTTGTTGATTGGGTACATTTCTCTTTGATATTTATGACAATGGTTCTGTCTTTCATTTGTGATGAGAATCTGTGAAAGTCCACAGTGTTAATTTCCTAAAGGGCTTTCCAGGACAGCATTTATATGTCTTTAAAATGAAAAAGTCCTCTGAATATATTCAGAAATGAGGGGAAAATGTCTTCTTGTGCCATTTTAGAAAAAGTGCAAAAGCTTTTCAAGGCAAATATTGTCAGCAAGAGTGCCAAATAATTCCATACTGAGCCAAAAGGCAGCCAGCCTACATAACTAAATGTTAGATCACTGGAATGGTTATGTCCCATTTCCACTCCCCTTGAAAAACATCACCCTAATTGTACAACATTTGAACCCATGCACCATTATTGTTATGCTGCCAGTCTGTTTTCTGCTTTTGTCAGAGAAACATCTCAGAAGCAGTATATTTTCTAAATGATACACTGTTGATGAAACAACAACAGCTACTATGGTGAGGGAATGAGAGGATTTTAAAAGTGTCATTGTTTTTATTATTAGTTTATTTGAACATTATTCATTAATAGATTTAACGGTAATGACTATTTAATGTAACTGTAGTACTGTGTTTGTAAAAGAAATTCAGTGAGTTGTGTTTTATGACTCGTGGACTACCAGTGAAGTCAGCATTTCAGTGTTAATAATTGAATTGTTTTTTAAAGATTATTTTTGCGACGGCAACAAAGAGTCATTATAAATGTTCATTTTAACATCACTTGTCTTCTGTTCCTTTTATTCTCCACCTTGTCCCTCTACTCTCTTGAGTGAAAGGTCAAGTGTTTATAGAATTGCAAGGAACAAATTCTATGAACAGATCGATTTCAGGAGTGCTGAATCTGAGCACATATTAAATGTGAAGAATGGCTGTGTTTACATGGACACATTGCTCTTACAATGAGGAATCACATTAAGGTGCAGCAATTTTGCAGTGAGAGCAGCATAAATTTTATACCTGGTTTACATGAATTTATTTGATGGTTTGTTTACTTAAGGTAAGGTGTTCATGGATACTACATTTAGTCATTGATTATGCCATTCCTCTTAAAAAGCTTATTCTTTACTTCAGAATGCAGTGATTTTGATCAGAGTCCATTTAGTTAAGCATCCAAAGGATAGTTTCTAGTGTTTGTCTTTTCTGTTATCTCTCTGATTTTGAACACAGGTGGTTTCACTGCAAAATATATTGAAAGATTATGGGATATTACATTTCAAGACCAATCCACTATTTTTACACCTATACACCCAACACAAGTAAAGCATAGTAAAGTAGTAAGTTATACACTGGTATTTTCATTTATTCTGTCTGATTAAGCAGATGGAGCTATACAAGGAATACCTGACCAAATTATCCAGAATGATGAAGATAAGTTGTCACACCCTCAGAAAGTGAAGAAAATGTCAATTAAGCACAGTCTGAACAAACCCACATCCTGAGAAGAGGTCTGATTGTTGATAATAGGTATAATGTTTACATGTTTACCATCTTAGTTTAGTCTGTCAGCAGACTAACCTTTGCTAAACACAGTTTTTAGACTATATCAGAACTATAGTTTAACAGGTATATGGTCATAAACCAAAGTGTTGGACAAATTCAATGTTTGACCTGACGATGGCACTAGATGGAAAGTTAAGGGGTCACCAAGTTCTTCCATTTCATCCTGAGGAGATCATGAACATCTGTACCAAATTTTCTGGCAATCCCTGGAATAGCTGTTGCAACATTAAACTCAAGACCATAATTCCTCCCAACATTTTCCTCTTTGGTGATGGAGAATCCTCTGAGTAAGCATTTCGATCATCATAGGACATTTAAATTTGCCACCAAAGCAGAATCAAATCATACCAGAGTAATGAAAATCTTTCTGTGTTACAGGTCCCTTATGGCAGGGTGACACACTACACTATTCAAAGTACAGCAACTCTGAGACTGATCTGACCTTTATTGTTTAATTGAGTGGAATAAAATAGATTTACTTTGAGAATTCTCTGTGATCAGAGGAACGAGAGGAATGCCTTACCAGAGATAGATAATATGACTGACTCACATCTGATATTCATTGTGACCCAATAATGGCACAGAATATCAATCTAAGGCATGTGTAACTGGGTTATACAAACAATAACTATCAATTTAATGTTAATGATCGGTCACTTGAGTTAGAGTACAACTTGAACCACATTGATACTGGATTATTGGTGCTCAGCTCAATGAAAAGCACATATTATAATATCCTATACTTTATATTATGGAATGCTAAGTCTCTATCAACTCTGAGCAGTCCCAATCACTTCTACATAGAATTGTGGTCAAGTTATTAAAAACAATTAAAAGTTCTGCAACATGTACAATATGTTCATGAGCCATCCAGCACACAGCCATTCCTCCTTCACTATTTGACCATGTTCATTATCCAGCAAATACAATAAATTAATCTGCTAAATCAAATGAATCTGATTTTGATTTATTGCCCATTTGATTTAGATTCCTTTGGAAAATCATTGAATTCTTTCCTGGATATTTGTGAAATTAAGTGAAAAAGACACAACAGGAGATGGACGGAAAGCGTTGCATGTAGTTTGCATAACAATTACCAGAATGACTTACTAATTTGCAAATATGGCCTGACAATTAGGCATGTAACTGCATGAGTAAGTCAGTGGAAACAGTAACCACCCTGAGGTCACTGTTATTTGGGGGAATTACATGTTGCCAATTTCAATTATGAACTCCTCTCTCTAATCCCTGACAGTTTATCCCTCCTAATGCCATGCCATTAGAAATATTTGGAATACTTAAAAGATCTGTTATGTTGTTAATTTTGAAAAGCAAGTTATAATTATCTTCTTTTAAAATCTTATCTTCCAGTATCTGCATTAATCTTACTGTCCAATCTGTTTTTTGTTCAGCGGTTTTGACCAAAAGCACCTTCCTCCTATTGTAAAGGCAAGAAAATCATCTTACAGTGTTCATTATGATGGAATGATTTCATAATTCAAAATTTTCTGCACATCTCAACCCATCCAATGTGTCATTTCTACCTTGAACTGATGTGTGAAACCCTGCAGCAGTATACATTTAAGGCACATTTGATTCCTGCTGTGAGAGAAGGTAGCAATGGGCTTGAATGATAAAATTGCGTTGTCAAGGTAACAGGTTGTTCTGAAGACTGCAAATATGTTGTATTGGGGATGCTCCTATACAATATTTCAGCCTGCAGCCTCTGTACCACTAAACTACATCATCTCTGCATTCCACTCCTTCGAAATAGGGCAGGTAACTCTAGATGTAATATGGTTTACATTCATAATTTAGAGACATTTGATAGCCAGTCTATCTTCATCAATGTTATTAAAATTATTCACCACAGATCTCATTTGCAATACTAAATCATAGCTGTTGGAAACCTTGGGGTGGCACAGTGATTTCTTTCAAATGATGAATGAGCAAAAAGGTGGGGACTACTAAAGAATAGAGATACACTGAGGCACCCTTTAACATGGCTCCTGATGTAACCATGGATACCTCTATTTCACGGCTGGAGTAATTTTAGCTGGAGTGGGATATGAAGGATAGATATCACTGTTTCTGCACTGCACATCATATCACATCTTAAATATTAGGTTACACTCCAGATACACTGAAGCACATGCATTCAGTCACATTAAGATAATATGCATCTCTCACTATAATGAACTGTACAGGGAGCCTGACATATTGGTTGTTTTGTTTGCAGGAACAATAGTTCATTCATAGAATCAGGGCAGGTGTCAGTCATGCAATGGCTGAAATTAGTCTAGAACCCAAGAAACAGCAGTTATGAAAATTAAGTCTATTGTTTGGCAGATTACATAACATAAATGCTGTCAGCTGTAACTTTCCTTAGAAATGCTTAGATTTATGATTCAAAAGGATTTGAGGAGCAGAATTTGCTTTGAAATTGAACCCTACTGCAAACAGCATCAGCAGACATGAATCAGTACATTGTTCAGACATGTTGCCAAAGTATTTATGTATCCTTCTTCTGTCTGTGGTGAGAGTGGAGGGCAGTAGTACTGAGACTTATCATTTGTGGAGATGTCTGCACTGTCAAGGCAACCATAATACTGTTGGCCACAAGGGATTAAGAGGAGATGTGGCACTGAGGCAAACTCAGCCAGTTTCTTGGAAGTCAGGAAACAAGAGACTAGATTGTCAAAGTGCAGAGAGTCTGAACACTTGACTGGATGAATACACATTTTTTGACTGTTATTGTCATGATTTTATAGAAAATTTGCGAAAATATACAGTGATGAATGGTGCCAGGACATTTTTTTTTGCCATGTTTGCAGAGAGATTTTCAGAACATTCTAAAGGTTATGTAAAGCACAAATATCTGAAGGATGTCAATATAGCAGATTAGTTTGTTGCTGAGTGGTGTGTGGAGGATTCTCTTGTGAATTTATTTGTAAAATAATTCGTTGTAATCCACCAGGAACCCTGCCATGCTTAAAATGGCAAATTTAGATGCCAACCTCTGTATCACTATGTCAAAAAAATATATATGTAGAGAGAGACAGAGCTTTATAGGCCTGAATGAAATGCAGCAGTGAAGAGCAGTTCACATCAGTATCATCAGGCATGGCTACATTCACCTAATTGTAGACAGATCAACATTTATGTAAATAACATGGATCTAGAGTATTTGCATGCCGATTGCAGAATATGGTGTGTTTGCCTTAACTCTGCATCAACTCAAGTGCTCTCTGACTCCATCTACTGGTTTCATTTAGCACTTATATGCAGACACACACACACACACACACACACACACACACACACACACACACACACACACACACACATTGTGTTTTTATCACTTGTGGGGACATTACATAGACTTACATTCATTTCCTGGAGCCTTACCCTAACCCTAACCCTAACCTTAACCCCCAAAAAGGGTTCCAATATCCCTTGGATCCCCACAGTCCGTGAGAGCCCGTGCCCCTCACAGCGCTCCCCCAAGAGCACTGTGCTCTTACCCAAGCCTGACCATGACCACTATCTGCCTATTCCTAACCCTATACCTAACATAACCTTACCTAACCCGTAACCCTATCCTCAGTCTTCACCCTAAAATTTAATGATTTACATTAAGGGGACCTGCATTTTGTCCCCATAAGGCAGGTGAGTCCTCACAATGTGACTGTTTAAACACATTTTTGTCCCCAGAACGTGACAAATACCTTGTGTCACACACACACACACACACACACACACACACACACACACACACACAAGACCACCAACTGCCATTTCTGAATGGCTCTGGTGCCACGTCAGAAGCATGGTGAACTATATTTTTGTCCTTCTGATGGTGTCCAATCTCATGTTATGCCAGTTAAACCTGAGGGGGGTGCTGTTCTAAGGCTGAACCTCCTGGCCGGTATAGAGCTGTGGCAGGAAAAGCAGATGATTAAGGCCAACATTTGGTTTGATCTTTGAGGCAATATTCACATTTTTCATATTTGGCCATTTTCTTGCCAGTTGGCCAGAAATTTCAGTCAAATGTTCTGTAAAGCAAAAAGACAGAATACAACTTGCTGGGCTAGTTTCTGATATGTCACCCTGTAAAGGATCACTAACTAATCAACTATATACACAGATTTATCTTCCTGGAAAGTGAAACTCGGTGGAATGAATAAACTGTAGGATTTGATTTTGTGGCTTCCTTTATATACTTTTTGTGCCTTTATTTAAGGGTCAACAGCAAAGATGACCGGAAAAGATGGAACAGAGAGTTGGGGAATGGCAGGCAACAAAGGTCCCAAATAGAACTTGAAACAGGGATTTTGGGGTCATGGTCAGCACCTTAAACCCCAAGGTCACTGTTGCAACCAACAGAATGAAATATAAATATTGAAATATCATATTTGACACATGTTTTCCCTGACATTATTCTACATGATCACAGAAAAAAAAAAAAGAAAAAAAAAAGTTCCCTTGGCAGTTTGGCACAATCTATTAATCCATAGAAGTGTGGGGTAATCACTGCTTATATGATCCAATTTATTAGGGAATAGGATTTTGTCAAAATAAATGAAAACAAAATTTTCTCAGTTCTCATTAAGCTGTTTTAATTATTCAATGTGATGTGCTAACATTTTTAAACATGCCCCAAGTCACTGGACAATCTTCAGAGGGATTCTTAGGGCTTTTTAACAGCATTCTAGTTCCTCTATGAAATTGTTTAACTGCCATACAAATATTCTTCTCTGAAGAAATCTTTCATTTATAGATATAGTGAAGTCAAACTGAATGATTTATGGCAGGGAAAATAACTATATGGCAAGAAAAAACATCCTGCTGAAGCTCCAGTGGGGCCTTAGCTGTCACTATGATGCAGTGGTTCTCAGACTTCAGGTCCAGGGACTAACCTGGGTCAATGAAGGAGCTTCATGGGGTCTCCAGTTAAATGAAGATCAGTGTGATTTTCTTACTGTAGCATTCAGTAATGGTTAGTGGACAGAGAAGATGATCTGTCCTCCTGATCAGAGAGCTCAGAACCTGGAGACGACACAAATCACTGTGATTTGGCATTTCATTCTGATTTGAAATCAGAATGAAATTCCTGTGACAAAACTATCCTAAAATTAGGCTTTGTGAGATAAGCACATGGTGCAATCCACAATCAGTAATGCTGATATAAATTATCTTAATTTGTCACACCCTGTTTATATTGTAGTTTGATTTTGTGTAGTTTGATTTTCTTGATGTCTTCATTCATGTGTTTGATAAATATATGCAGCTTTGATCATTACAAGCTTGATCTGATCTTGAAATTGTGTTTTTAGTGTTGCGATGTGCTATAGTGTTTTTAAATGTTACTATACGGCAGTTGATTGCCATAAAACATTTTACTTTGGCACAGTTTGTAACGTGCTTCGTTGTGTGGCTATTTTCATTGCAGAGGAAGCGACAGAAGAACACTTTAAAAATATTACAGCAACACTATAACTCTTAGATTAATTGTATCAATATTTCTTATTATAGTGATACCATAAGACATAATTACACAATAAATTATTGAGCCCAACAGACAAAAACCAAACCACTGACACCTTGATTTTATTCTGGAAGCTATTACAGTGAACTGGGAAGTGTTGCTAAGATTTAATATGGTTGCTTTTGGTACAGCCAACTGTGGGTTTGCTTGTTTGTTTTTTAATTAAGAAAAAAAAAAAAAAAAAAAAAAGTCAAAGTTGAAGTTAAATTTAGAACAAGTCAAAGACTCAATGTTCACTGGAACACGTATTTGTATAGAAAAAACATAGAAGTAGACTAGCAGAATTGTAGAATAAAAGTAGGCTATATCTAAAGAATGCAGGTAAGATAAATGTTTTACAGTAACTTCCCCGATTCACACTCCACACCAGATGATGGCAGGGACGAGTTTTAACTGTGTTCGCACACAGCGCAAGAATACATTAATGAAAAGAAAAATTAAAAGAAGAAATATTGTCTGACTGTGAAGAGGAAATAGTCCGTCCCGGAAATGCGGTCGTACGAAGACGGTACGTCGATCTCTGCACTGCTACATGAAATGTGCGACAATGATGAATTCCAGTATCATTTGATGAAACATATTGAATGACAAGTAATATTTATATTTTCAATAATAATGAAATGTATACTTGTACAATTCAAATTCTTTATGTATAAAATATAACCTGAGTGTCGTATACGAGCGCTGCACGTTGCACTGCGCATGTTCAAAAGAAGCGTCTTCACATGCTTGACGTTTACGATTTCAAGGCACTTCTTTTAAATCGCTGTTAGCAGTGCCACATACCAGGCAATCTAGACAAAATAAGCAAATTCAAGTGTAGCGCATCACAAGAACCAAGAATCCTCTTTACTGAACCCCAAAGCAAAGACGGAAACAAGTGTGAGAAGTCTCTTGTGTCGTAGTTACTCTCTGTTACCTCAGTTGGGGCGTGTTGACGGACGCTCATGCCAAGTGAGGTTAGGTTGGTAGAGGTGACAAGCTTAGCTAAACAACCTACCGTCAACTTTAACGAAGTGCTGTTTTCACACGGTAAATAGAAACGTCGAATTCTAGATAAACGAAGTGTGGTTTGCATTAAGAACAGTGAAGGATGAGATTAGTGTTAATCGTGGTACTTCCGAGTTTTACCAAATCTGACAGATAACGTAGACGTGTAAATTAGCTTAGCTCAAGCTAAAGTTGGTTCGCTGCTCAGGCTATCGTTGGTAACGTATGTCCTGTCTTACAGTCATTAGAGCCGTAACGGAATTTAAGCGGCTGCACGGTTTAGACAATATTTTAATGGTATTAGTCAACCGCAATTGATTAGGTCAATAACACTGAACACAATACTCTTCTTGGACCATAACGTGTACTGAACGTTTGTTCTATCTTGCTCTTTAGGGTCCGTTAACCTTAATTTAAGTTACCCAATCTGAACCTTAAAAAGCTCACGTCTTACTCACTAGTTCAAAGATGTCATTATAAACGCAGGATGCATTAAGATAACCTTTTAAATCGGATCTGTTTTTTTGTAGTCTGGGTGCGGCATTGCTTTTTTCCATAACAGGAAAATTTTTAAGAGGGGCTAGTGGGTCTGCTAATTAGATCGTGTAATAAGAACACACAGGACATGCTATGGCTTGATAGATAATAAGGTCAGCGCTGCAGCAGCCATCCACTGAATCACCAAACCGATTAGTATGACGGGGCCTAATAGTGAAGGACACTAAAACCAGTACATATTTGTAATGTTGACATTCTTTTTGTAGGCTAGCTACTCAGGGTTCCTGATTCTTAGCGTTAATTTTGCCATTATTTTCACTAGAAACAGAATTCTGGTTTTGTTTGGGATTTCTGAGTTGTAGACCTCTGCACAGTACCAGACAATTGAAACACACCTCTTCTGGAGAGGAAAAAGTGCAGAAGGTTGGAATGAAGGTCTAGGTAAAGATCATTTTGTACTTACTCTTGCCACAAATAACTACTGCTGACATAATTTCAAGCTGCTTCATTCTACTTACCCCATAGATACTTTCAGAAAACCTGCCAGAATCCGTGAGTGCTGAAGTCTGTAGTCAAGGAGTGGTTTAAGGAATCTGGACCCAGGTGGTGTTTGATCTTTTGCCTGATTTTTTGTTGCATTCTGCATCCACAGTTGACAGAAGATGTTTATTGCTAAAAAGTTTCTTAGTGGCGTCATTGATGTTGTCAGGTAAGAAACTGCAAAAAGCACCTGTTTATGCCAGAAAGGTTGTTTGTGGTTTAACCACTTTCTTCAATTTTGATCTTCTCTTTGTAGCAACATCGACCCAGCCCAGTTTGTGCCTTCTGACCCTGTGAGTTACAGTCATTACCAGCTCTATCTGACTATCACTGTTCTGCTAACTCTAACCCCTCTAATGTTTGCTGTTACTCTGTCCCACAGCCTCCACCACGCAGGCCAACTGTATATGCAGAGCAGCATGAGAGTGATGAGGAGAAACAGTTTCGCAGAGTCTTCCAGCAACTCGCTGGGGATGTGAGTGCTTTGTGTACTTGTACTTTTCTTTGTATTGCTGTTTCTCCAGTAACCAAACTATAAAAATATACCGATTTTCAATAATACAAAAATGTCCAAGTCTGAAGGGTGTTTTCACTGTTCAAAGAATGTTTGTTTTTCATTTGTATTGTAACACCATGCAGTTGGGTGTCTGTACAGGTTTCTGCTGACTTTGTGATGTTTACACTGTTAAATATTTGTCATGTAGGACATGGAAGTGAGCCCATCTGAGCTGATGAACATCCTGAACAGAATCATTTCAAAGCGTAAGACCTTTTTTGTGTGTGTCATATTTAGAGTACATCTCTTCCACATCCCTGTGTGTATTTCTTTTACATCTTGTTCTACCTCGCTGTGTTGTGATTTACTCCTTTACAGTATTTGCACATTTTTATGTGTCTTTAAAAGGGATATACAACATGGTGAGTGCGTCATTTCTTTATTTCAGATGGCGACCTGAAGACAGATGGTTTCAGCATTGAGTCTTGCAGGAGCATGGTGGCAGTCATGGATGTATCCTTTCTATCATTAGTAGACTGTATTTGTTGTGTAATCCAGGTGATAGTATAAAGCTGACAGGACTGGATGGTGAAGATTAATGACATCGAAATCTGTGGGGGTTAAGTATTGAGCAGATATCAGATTTCCTCAGACAAGTTGCTCCAAAAGTAGGGAGCCATGATCCCAAAAGTTTGGTCAAACTCTCAAAAGAGCTCTGAGACTATGCAAACGAAGTACATTGCTCTGTAATGGAAGCTGGAAGCAAACTCTTAATTTGAATATTTAGTAGTAATATCAATTGCACATTTAAGTAAAAAACAGTGTAAACATAGCTAAATGGGGGTTATGTGATCCTTGTCATTTTTAGTGTAAACCCCGTAGCAATTTTGTGAACAAGTCAGACATAAAGTTGATATTCATTCCCTACTGTGAATTCTGTACTACAGTAAGGAGGAAGGTGCATAAAAAAATACTCCTTGGGCAAATACAGCGTGGCCACAAGTGATGCAAGTGTTTGTCTAAGCTGGAGTCATGATGACAGGGTGGCTATTGTCCTTAATGCTGTTTCAGAGTGACAGCACTGGAAAACTTGGCTTTCATGAATTCAAACACCTCTGGAACAATATAAAGAAATGGCAGGCAAGTATAGCGGCCCTGTTGAGTTTGTCCACCACATCTGTTTCTGTATTCCACAGATAAATTTCTGTGGCCAGTGTTAATCATCTCCAGTAATGTCGAACACAGAAGTGACTGTAGCTTAAAGCATACAGTATCAGCTGTTTATGGCATTATGGATGACTATGATTGGAATTTATAGTGTACCAAACTCCTCCTCATTTTGGTTATCTGCTTTGTTTTACAAAGATATAAATCTATATGCTGTGTTTACTTGTGCACTTATTAAATTGGCTACATGTGGAAGAGACATTTGACAGGAAATTCTTAGTAACAACATTGTCAGTGATATGACACATGTAGTTGGTGCAGTGTTAATTTTGTCAACGAAAATTCTGACAATAAGCACCTGTGACGTGATTTTATTGCATGACTAAATTGTAGCGACAATGTAAATGGAAAAAAATATTGATAATGAAAATTACAGTGAAATCTCTGTTCATCTTGCCCTGACGACTAAATGCGAGATAAAATCTCTGTTCATCATGCCCTGATGACTAAAGGTGAGCTGAAAATGTTGTCTGTGCTCGGGCGGACAACCTGGTTCTATTTTTAACCAGTCACTTCTGCAAGTGCAAGTCAAATTCTCACACTGCCCCATCTCATTGGATGTTTTTTCCCCCTGCTTGGTGCATGCCAGGTGCATGTCGGGTGCTCGTTGATAGATAACAACAAGGCAAGCTAATGTTTACAGGTTGTCTAAGCTAGCTAGTTTAAAGCCGAAAGAAACTATTTTAGCTGCTGCTGGCCACTCAAAGATGAGTGCCTCACCTTCACCAGCATGTCAGTTGGGAAGGAAGAGGAGAGACGACCTATGGAAATATTTATCCTATATTCCATCCGAAAAAAAAAAGACTGTGTATCGTTTCCAGTGAGAATGGAGCGGAGTCAGTGCCACTTACTGTCTCAAGTCAGTCTTTGAGCAAACTAAGCACTTTTGCCAATCTGTTTTAGGTTGCTATTAATGTCTTTTTGATGTTAATCTATGTGTTTTGCTCAACCTCCTATCAATTTTAAAGACAACAAGCTCTGGAGGGAACTGCTTTTGTTTTGTTATCACTGTGTGTGTTTTTTAATAATTTGTATTTCAGAGGAGTCTTGTTAAAAAAATGAAACCCCCAGTCAATGAGTAGGAATCTAAGTTGGACTAAATCATTTCACAGTATTTGTATTTCTCCAGGTTGTATGCAAGTGAAGAGGGCAGTGCGCCATGTCTACAGGGTCTGCCTCACTTTTACTGTACATCCAGTCACAGTGCCATGTATGCAGAAAATAAAGAGGATGACCTGTCAGGAAACATAATTGTTACATTGCACTTTATCAAGCACACTTTAGGCATTCATTTTTATATGATTTAGAAAAGTATGGTAAGTCAGTAACACATTCTCAGCTCACTGACTAAATGCATAGTTCATAATCCATTACAGTATCATGAAACTGTCGGGAGAAAACCAACTTCAATTTTCAGTGAAGCGACTAAGACTAAAACTTTACTTGATTTTCAGTAAGTGACTAAGACTAAAACTAAATTTAAAATTCTTGTCAAAATTAACACTGAGTTGGTGCTTGTTGAATTAAGCCCACAGTACAAGAAAACATCCATATCCAATTGTAAAATAAATAAAAACATGTAATATAATTCTAATTTTTAATCAAATTCTTTAAAGGAATTTCTCATATAGTTTTTGCGTCCATGTTGACAGCTATGTGGGTTGTTTCTTTTACTCTGTCTAGGTTGTGAATCAACTTATCTGGAAACTTTCAGATGATATAAATGCTTTAAATACTGTTATTGTTGTTTAGGGACTGTACAAAGCCCATGACACAGATGGTTCCGGTGTCATTGGAGCAGATGAGTTGCCCAGTGCTTTCAGAGCTGCTGGTAAGGTTTTATTTTTTCCTCTACTGTTGTTTGAATGTTTGCACAGCTACTGAAAAGATGCAGGGGAAAAAACCATCATACCAGTAAAAACAGTCACAGGTAAAGCGATCAGTCATTGATGCAGTAATAAGTTAAAAGATGGCTTTTGATGAACAGTCATGTAACTGTGCATATTTTAAACATAAAAAAGATTCGATTTGGATTGTTGTTTCATAAGCTAGAACTCTGTGTAAATATGGTAATTTTATCATCATTATTTTTATTACACTAACAAATGTTAATTTGCAAGGTTAAATTTGGCTTAGCTTCTGCTGACATAATTTTCTTATCTCGTCGTGGCCAGTGAACACTATTTAAATAGCTAAACTAAACTCAACACTTTGATGAGGTACGGCAGCCAGTCAAATATAAGTCAGATGTTTCTGAACTCATTGGAAAGCCCCACCGTTGAGCTGATGTGTAATGGATTAATGATTACAGTATCATACCAGTTGTTTATACATACATATTCGTGTTAAACTTTGTAGCTTTAAGCCTATGTTTGTGTAACCTTTGTGGAAATTCTCTTTAATAGTGCACTTAGGGTTCATCTCTTCCTCAGGCTTCTCCCTCAATGAGCACCTGTTCCAGATGATAATTCGCAGGTACAGTGATGAAAATGGGAACATGGATTTTGACAACTACATTGGCTGCCTTGTGAGGCTGGATGCCATGTGCCGTAAGTTTGAAAGACCATTTGTTTACTTATTGGTTTAGCAGCATTATCTGTGTGATAAGAATGATTGATTCATAAACTGAAGGTGCTGTAATATCTTTTCTGATTCAGGTGCCTTCAAAACCCTGGATAAGGATAACAATGGCACTATCAAAGTCAATGTTCAGGAGGTAAAGTGATCTCAATTAAAAGGATTTGATTCAGTTGATTGCAACAGTTCACTGTTGATATAAATTTATCTGCTCTTGTTTATTCGCAGTGGCTTCAGCTGACCATGTACTCTTGAGTCCAGACAAGATCTCTCCTGCTTGTTATACAGAACCACTTTGTTTGTCTACTCCATACATTTCTCAACCATCCTTACAACTTCCAGTTATTCAGCAAATCCCTTGTGTGTGCTGGTCTATTTACTGTAGTGTAAATGTTCTGGGATTGCTCACTGTTCCATAATACTTGCAAGACAGAATTGATACTGCATTACTTACCCAGAAAAGAAAAAAACTTTTAATCACAATGGTACCCACTGTTGAGCATCAAAAAGGAATGCTGCTGAATGTTCTATGTAGCTGTTGAATTGGTGTCATTTGATCAGCTTGTTTGACATTTACTTTTGATCTGCCTCATGCCCCCAAGTTGTGAAAAACCTAATGTGAAAGCTCCCATTCCTAGGTGCCTGGGGCTGGTTTCACAAAGATTATATGTCAGAGGGCTGTGAAAATAGGCCAGTCATAATTTTGTAGTTTTAATGCTATAATTTCATTAGACAGTTTAACAAAAATAGAGTCCCGTCCCCCCCCCCCCCCCCCCCACACACACACACCTGACATCTCTGTCACCTGCTGCCAAAACTCTCATCATTGTAAAAATGTCTTCCATAAGGTTCAAACTGTCTGTTGGAGTGAACAGAGGTTAATCTTGTGAATGTTTTGTTTTTTGGTTTGATAGGCTACTCACACAGGTGTTATCACCTATGTTGCCTTATTATATCTTCTTACACCCGTGTTGCCATGTGTAGACTGCCTGGTTGACATGTCCATGTCTTGACTGTTTATTTGTGTTACACCTATTGGGTGTTAATAGAATTACATGAAATTTAGTGACCTTGTAAATTCTCAGGAAAACTCCACCAAACTTAAACCTGAGCAGAGGACTAACTAGCTTTCACACTAGCTGAAAACATCTGTGAGGTCATAAGAATCCTAAGCGTGTAAGTTGTCCCCCCTGAACAGGTGCAACAAGAGTGATGGGAGAAATGTCTGTCAGTCTGTACATGCACTTGCAGCCCTGAGAAGAGGTCTGATTGGAGTAAACGTCTTTGCAGAGACTTTCAGATTGACAAGAACCAGACAGATTTGTTCAGTCATACATGTCTGAAGTTTTATTATTCGGTAGACCCCAGTCATATTCATTGTCTTTGTGAAACCAGCCCCGTCCATTAACTGGAGACAGCTTAACATTTTGGTTTCAGCTTAGAGACAAGTAAGGTAGATGTTTGAACTATTATATGCTTGCATCCCAACCTGTTTCAAGCAGATCATGGTGTAATAATTAGGACCCTCCATTATCTTGCATCGGATTTGCACTGTTCCTGTATATGTAAGTAGTCTGGAATCCCAGTGTGTTTTGTTTGGGCAGGTTAAGTTTCTATTTAATGTTCAATGCTGGTAGTACAACTTGGCCATAGCTTTACATTTCAGCTTACAGATTGCATTTCTTATGATTGTGTACTTATTCAAAATGTCTGCACCAGACAATGCCAGCACAATATGCAAATTGATAATACATATGTGTATGCCACTAATGCATGCCGCAAATAGTAAATCTGGCATTATTATGTTTTTTTAACCATATAGTTTTAGCCAGTCATTTAACTGTTACTGAAAATGCTTGCTAATATTTGAATATTTGTGCCACATTTTGAATAAATGGGGTATGTTAAATGTGTTTTATTCTTGATGCACTGCTGACAGTTCTTGCTGTCCGATTCAGATTGGCAAAAGTTACTTGACACCCTCAAGTTTTACATTGTATGCATGCATGTATGTATCCATCACCCATCCATCCATTTCATTAAATAAGTTCCAAAATCAAGATATAGTCAAGCCATTGTTATTATTACTTGAAACAATAATTTTGTCCCTCAGACTTTTCTTACATCAAAGAATCCTCCAATAAAACCTTTCAGACTTTTCGTGTTCTGGCTGTCAATTTGTTGAGGTAATCTGAAGAAAATCACCCCATGCTTCCTGAAGCACCTCCCATAAATTGGATTATCTTGATGGGCACTGCATATCTACCATACAGTCAAGCTGCACCCAAGAAGTCTCAATGGGGTTGATATCTGGTGACTAAGCTGGCCACTCTATTATAGACAGAATAGCAGGTGACTGCTTCTTCTCCAAGTAGTTGTTGCATAGTTTGGAGCTGTGCTTTAGGTCACTATGCTGGTGTAGGAGGAAAGTGGCTCCAATTAAGTGCTGTCCAAAGGGTATGACACGGCGCAGCAAAATAATGTGATAGCCTTCCTGATTCCCTTTCACCCTGTACAAATCTCCTACCACCAATGTACCCCCGTCACATTTGCTCCACCATGCTTAACAGAAAGCGTTAAGCACCCCTCCAGCATCTTCTCCTTTGTTTTGCATCTCAGTATCTTGTGTGATCAAAATGCCTCAAACTTAAAGTTCTCTGTCCTTAACACTTTCTTCCAGTCTTCCTCTGTCCAATGTCTGTGTTATTTTGCCCATCTTAATCTTTTCCTTTTACTGGCCAGTCTCAGATATGGCTTTTTGTTTACTACTCTACCTAGCAGGCCAGCATCCTGGTGTCACCGTCGAGACTGAGACTGTTGTTTTGATGAAGAAGAAGAGAAGAAACATACTTTATTTGATCACACACACAACATCACACACAGTGCACACTTATTCTTATTTCTCCGCATTTGACCCATCCATCGTCTGCCTTCCTCCGGCAGACTAGGAGCAGTGCCAGCGGCTGCCAGCCGACAGCGGCGCCCGGGGACCAGTTCTCTTTGTCAGGTGGTGATCTTCTTGCATGTTTTTAATACCCCAGGATACCCCAGGTGAACACGGGGAGAAACAGACAGAAAGGCCCCCTTTTTCCCAGAGCAGGCACTGAGGGCATGGTGGAGGACACGCCACCAGCGCCCACAGCGGGATTCGAACCTGGACGTGCTAGCTGTGAGGCGACAGTTTTACCACTTGTTCCACCACCGTGGTGTTTTCCTGGTCTTTTTGAGACTAATTGAAACTGTTAATGTTCCAGATACTCGGCTACCCTCAGGAAGGCCAATTGTTTTGTTTCTTCAATTAACACAACAGTTTTCAACTATGCTAACATTGTAACACAAGGGTTCTCTAGTGATCAGTGAGCCTTTTAACATGACAAACTTGGATTAGCCAAAACAACGCGCCTTTGGAACACAGAAGTGATGGTTGTTAAAAATAGGCCTCTATACCCTTATGCAGATATCAATTAAAAATTAGTCGTTCCAGCTATAGTATTCATTTACCACATTATCAATGTCTAGATTGTATTTCTAATTAATTTAATGTTATGTTCATTAAAAAGATTGTGTTTTTTTATTTTTTAATATTTCGCATGGCTTTTACACCACCCGCAAACTATTAATGCAGTTAAGTGATAAATACCTACGCCCCCTTCGTCAAGCAATACGAGTCACTTCAGACCACATTAGTGTTCTTGAGCTACAAACACTTCCTCCTGCGCGTGTACGAGAATCTGTTACTTGTGAAGTCAGTTTGCCATACCAGAAATACACTTGCTCTTTCAAAATAAAAGCACATGGCAAGCAATGGTAAAATCTGAGAAATAAAACGGAGCAACGTAATTAACGACATCACCAGATTAATCGTGGTTATTATTGTAAGTTACACGTGAAATCAAAACTTAAAGGTCATGAACAGCTGCCATCCTAATATAATTGTTTTCGTCGATAATTTAATTCTTCAGGCAACTGCTTTACTAGCTAAGTTAGCTAAATGACGTTAACCGGACATCTTTTGTGTAGTGTTAACTTCGTACTGGCTAGCTTGACAATAGCTATCTTGTCGTGAAGGAAGTTTATCATTAACGTTACGTTTCTGGACCAAATCCCAACTTCCTTGACTAGGGGGTATGTGTACCATGTCATTAGCTACTTTTGTCATTAAGGTATATCTCGTGAAATGATGTTACGTGAACTAAGTGCCTCATAGCCATTTCTGACTGTAAGGTAGCGTTAGCTAATCTCTTGTTGCAAAGAGCTAACCTGGTGTGTGCTGTTGTGTAACATTCGACTAAAGCTAGCTATCTACATGTATGTTGCACTGTATGAGGAAAATGAAATGGCTGTTACTCGTTAAGATAATCAGGATAACGGTAATGTAGGTAAAGGTATCATTTGACTAGCTACGAGTGGGCTGTGGACACGTCTAGCTAACTGGGCTGTCGCGTGTGTAGAGCAAGTAACGTTACAGCAGTGTCCATTGTTCATTCACTGACATTGTTATCATCACCGTTAACCTGCTCAGTTTCCCTGCTTAACAATGTGAGAACATTTAGATTTATGCGTGTATCTTAACAGTTATCGTATGGTCTTCATCAATAGTCTCTTTAGCTAGTTAATTAACTAGACCTGCACACACCGTCATTGCTGAGCTGTTGAGCCCGAATGAGCATAACGTAATGTGTCTTATCTTACATCAGTTAACCTTTTGTGTTTATCCCTTAATCACAGTCTCAAGTATCAATTGCAAAGTTTAGTTTATGAATCAATACATTCGTGACACACGAGAGGATTTATAAGTAACACTCGCACGCTTTTTAAACCTTGTTGTTAATCAGACTTTTGACACCACTGAGAGACAGCTGGAGAAGTGGAACCACAGCAGAGACTACAAAGCAGCTGGATAGCTATTGGCACTGTGTGGAGGATGTCTTCACCAATGTTCTATAACCAAGACAGTGTTACTCGCTTCAAGAAAAGAAAGGCTCGTTTCTCTTTCAGTGAAGTCCACATACTGTTGGACGAAGTGAGGAAGCATCGTATGGTTGTTGTGGGTATGTGTTTTCAAGTGCTTACACCTTTCAGAATGGTCTCATTCCCTTCGTTAATGAAGAGATTGTGCTTTGATGTTATGTTTGATGTCATCACTGACACAATGGTATTTGAAGGCAAGTGCTTACAGTCATTTTGTTTTTTCCCCCCAAGGCAAATTTAATCGCGGTGTACCAACAGACGTGAAGAAGCGCACCTGGGCAGAGATTACTGCACGTGTCAATGAGATTGGGGAATGCCAGCGTGAGGTCATTGAGGTCATCAAGAAATGGTCTGATCTAAAATGTGACACCAAGCGGAAAGTGGCTGCCATGCGGTCAGGGACAGTGCCCAACAGGGGTCTCAACTCACGTCTTTCCAGAGATCTTAATCAGACAGAGAAAATAGTGCTCCAGATTCTGGAGATGGATGAGGAAGACCAAAGCACAGGTGACTTTGGCCCACTGGGAGATGACGATGATGTGCCAGAGGAGGAAGAGGAAATGGAAGAGGAGGACATGATTGGAATGCAGAGTTCTCCTAATGGCGGGTTGGACATGGCGTCTATGCCTCCATCAACCTCCTACACCATGAGTGAGTCTTAAAAAAAATAGTTCACCCAAAAATGAACATGTTGACTATTTACTCACTTTCACATCAGTGAGTAAGTATAGAGTTGCAATCAAAATTATTCAACCCCCATTGCATATTAGGCTTATTGGCAAAATGTACAATTTTTCAGCTGTTTGCAATAAACAAAGTAGACAAGAACAGTTGAAATAGTTTAATAAAAACTAATATTACCATGGTTTTTGTCCAAATTCAACACAAAATGCTACTTTTAATCACTACTGCAGTCTCAAAATTATTCAACCCCCTGTCTCAAGCGCACCTGATGCAACTAATCAAAATTACCCAACCCCCTGTTTCAAGCACACTTATTGCAACTAATCAAGGGTTTCATTAGTTCAGGTGTGCTTGAGATAGAACACATAAATACCTGGACTGGGTAGGAGTTTGTTGAGATTGATGTGTGATTGCATGTTAGAACTATGGCTAGGTCAAAAGAATTGTCCAAAAAGTTCAGAGAAGAGCTCATTGCCTTGCACAAACAAGGGAAAGGATACAAAAAGATAGCAAAAGCTCTGAATATTCCCTTGAGATACAGTTGGAAGCATAGTTTGTAAGTTCAAAGTTAAAGGAACAGTGGCTACACTACCTGGACATGGCAGAAAGAGGAAACTATCAGTGGCTGCCACCAGATTCATGAGCAGGCAAGTGGTCAAAAACCTGCAGAGTACCTGCAGCAAGACATGGTGGCAGCAGGCACTGAGGTTTCAGTTTCCACAGTAAGGTGCATACTAAACACTGAAGGGCTCCATGCCCGGACTCCAAGACGTACACCACTGCTGACCCGACAGCACAAGAAAAGTCGGCTCCAGTATGATCAAAACCATATAAATAAGCCACAGAAGTTTTGGAATTCTATTCTGTGGAGTGATGAAACAAAACTTGAACTTTTCGGGCCTATGGAACAGCAGTATGTCTGGTGGAAGAAGACTGAAGCATATGCTGAAAAGAACACCCTGTCTACAGTGAAGCAAGGCGGTGGCTCAGTGATGCTCTGGGGCTGCTTTGCTGCCTCTGGCACTGGAAACCTGCAGAGTGTAGAGGGCATGATGGATTCACTCAAGTATCAGGAAATCTTAGGAAAAAATGTCATGCCGTCTCTGAGGAAGCTGAAGCTCGGGTGTCATTGGACCTTCCAACAGGACAATGTTCCCAAGTGTACCTCAAAAATAGATATATATATATAGATAGATACTTTATTCATCCCCAAGGGAAATTCACAAGTTCCAGCATATTCCACATTTTTTAAGTAAAAGGCATGCAGTAAATCCAAAAGCACTGCAAGCAAAGAAAAGTTAAAAGTAAAAATGTCCAGTGCCAACAGAATGCAAGTTTAAATGTCCAGTGCCAACAGAATGCAAGTTAAGGTGCATGTTGAACAGAGTGTTGTACAGATTCCATTCAGAACATTAAGGAATGTTGACTTTAATGTTTAACGCTTAATGATGCTGCCTCCCCAGCACACTGCTGCGTAGAAGAGGGCACTTGCCACTACAGTCTGGTAGAACATCTGCAGCATCTTTTTGCAGATGTTGAAGGACGCCAGCCTTCTGAGGAAGTACAATCAGCTCTGTCCTCTCCTGCACAGAGCATCTGTGTTGGCAGTCCAGTCCATTTTATCATCCAGCTGCACTCACAGGTAACGTCCACCAGGGCTTGGTTTCAGAAGAAGAAATGGAAGATTCTAGAGTGGCTGTCACAGTTGCCTGACTTGAACCTGATAGAAAATCTCTGGTGGGATTTGAAGAAGGCAGTTGCAAAACGCACACCCAAGAATATTACTGAACTGGAGGCCATTGTCCATGAGGAATGGGCTAAAATTCCTCAGGAACGCTGTCAGAAGCTGGTGCCTGGCTATGCATCACGTTTGCAGCAGGTCATAACAGCAAAAGGGTGCTCTACTCCGTATTGAAGATGCTTATCATGAAGTGGTTGACTAATTGTGAGACTGCAGTAGTCATTAAAAGTAGCATTTTGTGTTGAATTTGGATCAAAACCCCTGTAATATTAGTCATTGTACTAAAACAGTTCTTGTGTCATTTGTTTATTGTAAACAGCTGAGAAATTGTATATTTTGCCAATAAGCCTAATATGCAATGGGGGTTGAATAATTTTGATTGCAACTGTATATGTCTATATAACACACTTCAGGTTATTCTAAGCAAATCTATGTCACCTTACTCGCAAAGTATTGTGTAGCTACTGTGCTAAGTGTGTGGCATATGGGTGACCAAATTTTGAATCTTGTAGGGGACTCATCACAACCTCCCTTTGATGGGCAGTATGATGTACCTGTGACAGAAGGTGAATTGTCAAGATTTGGGTACCAATTAAGAAAGACCATGCATTTTTGTAACATGTTTTTGTAATAAGAAAACACTGATGAGCCTTTGTCTTTGACTCAAGATGTTGAAGGTGTGTTTGGAGACTCGGACGATGACCAAAGGGATGACGTGCTTCCTTGCACTCAGGCAACAAAACCAGCAGAGGATCACCAAGGAAACAATGGCATCCAGAAACAAGGACAACCTCAGACATCCTCCGGACCCTCGACGTCAACAACCACGCTTCCAATGCCAAGTCAGCCCTCACAGAACATGAGAGATAGCATGCTAAATAATGCATCATTGAGCCTTCAAGAGCAGCACGCCACCAATATCCTGTTGGAGACGGTTTCACGCTCCCTGGAACTTCTGTCTGAGTCCGTGCAGCAGCTGGCAGAGACTCAGCAGGAGTTTGTGCGCGAGTCGCTACAGCTCCAGAGGGAGACGGTGCAGGTTCTCAGAGACTTCACAGGTGGAGCCATTGCACTTATGCATGACAAACTGAATGGACGGCCAGCATTATAGCAACAAGGTGTCAGACAGAGATGTTGTTAAGTTGTATCACTGACTGCATACATGGCCTTCAGGTGCAGGAACCTTTAAGTTCCTTTGTACTCCACTGCTGGTTACTGTACTTTTTGATAGTACTCAACAGATTTTCTGTGGTATATTTTAAAACAGTACTCGTAGAAACATTGTAATGATGGAATCACTATCTGTGAGGTTACATGAAAGTGGATTGAAAAAATAACTAATGTTAGCCATAAGGAAAGAATATGTGAAAGATGTTTTTTTTTTTGCTACTGAAACTGAGACTCCTACCAATGCATTGTAGAGCTTTTTTAATTATTATTTTTTAAGCATACACAACATTTAAAGCCTTTACATTGTTTTGATGTTGACATGCAAAAAGTCAGTCCAATACATTTGAGTGTCCTCATATAAGGTGTAGTTGCATCAGTGTCTGGAGGTTATCACATGTACTGTAATGGTGAGTGGATTTCTGCACATGACCATTATATGGTCTACATGTCTGAAAGCTAAGTCAGGTACTTTGAAAATACCTGTTACTGAATAATTTGTGTCCGATTTTGTTTTTTACATTGCAAACATGAACACGTAAGTATTGAAGTTTCAGTAATTTGTTTTTAATATGGAATAAACCCCTCATGTATTTAAAAAGAACACAAGTCATTCCGCTTGCGGTGAGTCTGTAAAGTGCTCTAATGGACACTCAGAAATCCAGTGATCAGAATGTATAAATCTATCTAAATTTGGGAGCTGCACTATTGGCTTGAAGCCTATATGTTGATATAGCACTGATAAAATGACTTCACTGAAAGTAATATAGTTCAAATGTTCTTGAATGTGAAGATATGAAACGCTTCATAGTCTGAATGTCCAATAGACTGTTATTTGAGAAACATTGAAACTGTAGTAATAGATCAAAGATCAAAGATCAAAGGCCAAAGCCAACAATGAATTGGTCCTATTATATATGTAGTGAAATCTGATTTATCTTTTTATTCAGTGTCATGGAGCTCCATAATTATCCAAAAGTGTGCCACACCGTTGCACTGGATGACATACATGTGACTCGTAATAGTACAGCTGCTGTAAATACTCATAGAGCACCTAATGTGTAGTAATCCGCTGCAGAAAATAGTCCCCAGCTTACCACCTTTTTAAGTAACACTTTCTAAAACCTACAATGCCCAGATGATTTACTGAGCCTTGGTAAAATAAAAAAAAAATATATATATATATGTTGGAATCAGTTTTTATCTGTAGAAAAGAATGGGCTTGGAACTGAGTGCAAGACAAGGTAGGGAAGTCAGAAAGCACTGAGAGATGACCTAACACATTGTTGGTTTTTGTCTTTTTATGGGATGTGCTGACAATAACAAAGACTAAGTACAGGATAATTCTATTTATTTAAGTATTGTCTTTTAAGAGGCAAGGAGATGCAATGTTACATTATCTGTTATCCTTCACTGAAACACATCTTGAAACTGTCGTCACATGGAGACAAGGGTCCAGCAGGCAGCAGCAGCCCAGTTGGTTTTGCAGGCTCATGTAAATTGCATAAGGGGGCTCTGCTGCACAGCCTGTGTTGAGAAGCCAGACTGTGCTGTTGGTGAGCTGATAACCAAGATGAAGCCATGTCCACAGTGTATTCTTCTCTACAATGTATTGTGCAGCAGTACTGCATACAATCAGAATTGTTTTTAAGGGTGGCATGATAACTTTTGAATATTCCTGACTCGTAGCACATTGTATTATGTCACTTTTTCAAACAGGTGTGCTTTCAGTTGTCCTGTGAATCAGTTCAATCAGAAAAGACACCTGAGTTTCTGAGTTGAATGAATTGAGCATTGATCATGCTTGAACTTGTGCTAAGAGCTTAATTTCAGAGTGCACCGTAAGCGGTCATATTACGTGATCAAACAGGACTGGTGAAAGAGCCATCCCTGTAAAACAGAAACTCAGTCAGTGACACTTCTTAAAATGCTCTAACACGAATGATGAAACTAAAGAATAAACAGAAGACAAAAAGGCAAAAATCGGATCTGAGCTCAGGAAAATTTTAGCTGTCCAATTAGAGCTTTACAGCTAAAACTATTTCTATATAATTATACAGTATATGTGTCACGTCCTAATATTTCATTTGTAGTAATATAATAGGCGGTTGGCTACTTATCATCAAATGAATTAAATGCACCTATCTTATTACATGTTTAGATAAGGGTGCTAAACAAACTGATGAGGAGAATTTGCAACTTGCATTTAGCACTATACTGCAGCTAGTAGTAATGCATAGTTCTATCGTTCGGTCAGACCGTGTGCTCACTGTTAAATCTATTCGAACTAACTAATCTAACTATTCAAGTGAGGACCAAATCAGGAATTATTACGCTCCCTGTTCTCTAGCATGCTGATTGGATTGACCAGAAGCACTTTGAATCCACAGTTTTAGCTTCACAATGTGTTTTAGTCCAGATAGTTAAAGTGCTCCATTCACGTAGTAACATTCTTGTAGACCATGCAGATTCAGAACCAGAACCACTATCTCCATAACAGATGACAAGCTTCTGTCTGTATCTATAGCTTTATTGCCTAGCACACTCCTTGGTGTTCCTCAATTGGGCAAGGTCATCTTACTGCGATATAACTTGGCCTGTGAGCATGTCTGTGCATCAGAATTTAATTAGATAGACTGATACTGATTCTTCTAACTGACCTTATATTAACAATTAAATTTTGGTGTAATTGGCAAGGACGATATGGTTTTAGGGAGGGGGTTGCTTGATCTATGGCTCCATTCTTAATAAATACGAGTGAAAAATACTGCCGCAGACGCACACAGAAGGAGGTTAAGTCAAGTTGCATTGTTCCTTGTAGCTCCTTCTGCCTCAGTTGGCTAAACAGCTGCCAGGGCCAGCCTGGCGTGCCGCAGCAGGGAGGAGATGAGGGTGGGATGCAGCAGGAGTTCAACCGTCTGCTGGGGCTTTCTCCTTTGCAGGAAGGCAGGGGGGTTGGAGTCCTGAATAGGCAGCTGTATTCACATTGTGAGCCAGTCTTTTACCTTCAGCTTTACAGAGCCCTTAAACCTGAGCCTTAAGCCTCTCTAAAAGGGCATTATTCACTTTGAGTACCTGTAAAACTGTATTCTGTTCGATTCTAATCCCCCTCTCCTCTCTTTAGAATAAAATACAACTTTGTCTATTTTACTTACAAAGTGAATATTTATACTAAACCTGTACCTGTTTAAATTTGGTTATTAAATTCCTTTATAGGCTGCATTTCTCCGTACTTTTCGACATTGCATTCATGTGGTTGAATCCAATGCTACATCAGAAGAACAAATGTTTGGGAACAAAAATGTATTTGCCAAAAATGCTAATACAACCATTGCTCCAATGCTCGTCTCTTTCCTACGTTATCTTGTAGGCATTTTTCCACATTTCTAAAGAGTTAGTTGACATCTGGCAAAAACAGACACCGATTTAAAGAGACACAATGAAACAGAAAAAAAATCTATCCATCCATCGGTCCCTCTGCAAGTCTATATGTAAGCTTCCTCCTCCTTCTTTTGCCCCAGTTGACCCCTGTACCCTTTCTTTTTCTTCAGTTTTCACCCCCACCTGTTCTCATTCCCTCCTTCCCCTGAGCTCCCTCTTTCATCTCCCATCTGTCTCTGAAGCTGTTGCAGGACAAAGTCTGGAACGAAGAGGAAAGGTAAGATTGAAGGAAAGCAGATCTGTCGCTCAGTTTGAATGGGATTAAATAATTATCATATATCCTTTTGTGCCACAACATGTGCTGCTATACAAAACGGTTATGCCTTAATTACCTCATCTTGTCCATTGTTTTTGGGAAGAATTTGTGATGTCATAAATGACTCACAGAGAATATTTTTTTTTTGTTCCATATGTTAAAGCAATAATCAGATTGTGTCTTGGAAGACCACTATGCAATGTTTGTCAGTGCACCTTTTTATAGTCTACATATTGTAAGAATTGTGACGTCTTTGTGTAACTATAATACCATTTTGACTGGCTCTCTCTTCTAAAAAAATCCTTTAGACACATTATCACATGGTTGACATATTACAGATAAAACACCAAATTACCACACAGATACTCTGACTGCATCTTTAACACACACAGACACACACACACACACACACACACACACACACACGCGCGCGCGCACACGCACACGCACACACACACACACACACACACTCCTATAAGAGAATTATAGGATGAGGAAATTCAGCAGTTCTTACAGATGATGAAACCAGTTCAGAACATCTTGAAAAACTCATGTATGGCCGTTTGAGGTTCAGCAAATTATGCTGTTTTTTATTGCTCTTAAAAAGCTGACACTGTTTATTAGAAGCAAGACTGTCATCAGCACAGGCTGTAGTAAGAGAGACAGGACAAGTTCCTACAAAAGATAAAACATTGTCTTGACATGCAGGATGATCCAGTGGGTTATGTCCTCAGATTGACTGCATGTAATGAACTCATGTCTGGTTCAAGTGATGGAGTTGACAGATTATGTCAGCACTGATAGATACTTCAAAAGGATGCAACATGACCATATGGTTTAATTATTTTATTTTTGTATTGACAGAATTGTGTATGGAATATTGTTTCCACCTAATGTTGAATTTGATAATGTAATATTAATGTATATGTTTGTACTGCAGTAGTGGAATGTACCTGCTGCTATGATCTGCTAACCTGCCTGTTTCCTAGTGTTTCATTTTTACCCAAACCTTAACACCTGCACATTTACCAAAACACTGTACTTTCTATCTTATGTTACTTTATGCTTCTACTCCACTACATGTCAGAAAAACACTCCATATTTTGTAAGCTGCTGCACTGTGTTTATTCAACAGCTATTTATTCTGCAGATTCACATTTTAGCTCCCTGCCAGTTTTTCTGATCACTCAGATTTCATGTACATTAACAGCTGCAACGTTTAAATAATGCTCACATTATTAATAACAGTAATAACAATCCAACAATCTAATATGCAGTATATCATCTTTGAATGGTGTCATTCAACATAACGCCTACTGTTAATTTTTTATTTTTGTTTACACAATACAATTTTCAATGCTGTACTTTAATTTGTAACAGAGTATTTTTATATTGTAGTATCACAACTTTCACTTGTGTAGAGGGTCTGAATACTTCTCCCTCCACTGTTGTACTCTGATCTTGAAGTCAACAAACAAACTAAGCAACTAACTAATTAACTGTCATGAAGATGGACATTGATATTCTATTCTTAAGGGCTCAGAAGGACTTTGAAGAAGAAATTACAGCTCCACTCTGCAGTCCAGGGGATTCAGGCTGTGGGGAAACAGGATATATAAGTCAAAAACAATGAGAGCAGGACAGGACAAGTTTATCACAGGGAATGATGCATGTGGTTGCAACAGTGGAGAGAATGATATTTTGCCGGTGTAGGAAGTAGTGATAATGATGGTAAGAGTTGAACATGTGTTGATCAATAATAAGTGATGAATGTCACTTGCTGGTATGGACAAATGAATTTAAGTAATGATAAAATAAGTGATCAACATTAATGATTATGAAGGAAACATGTTTATGAAACGAATATGATGTTTAATGTTGGCACATTAAAACAACTTTCACATCATACGACCCATGTTTCTGCAACTGCTTTTTCAGTCTCCACAATTATTAACATAACTTCATGATTAGTTTTATTTTGTCCTGACCAAAAGAAGCACTGACTCTTGATAGTGTAAAAGGTCCTTGAAAATATCTTTATAAATTTGGTGTGCCTATCCCATATACACACAGTTTATTTTGTCTGTTCTGTTATTCTTTGATTTACCTATTTATTTTGATTTGAATTATCTAAACATATTTCTAATTTCTCTGTAAAGCACTTTGATCAAAAATTGTCATTTTTTAAATGTGCCCTATGAATAAATTGACTTGCCTTGGCTAACCTTAAGTACTCTAATCATGATACTGCAAGAGGAAATAAAGCCTCTGTATGTATTGTGGCAAGAAGGAAAGAGGGAGACTTTGGAGTTTGGAGGAAAGCTGAAGTATGAGTAGCTTATCTATGAAGGCACAGAGAGCCTGAAAAAATTAAGAAGTGAAATGGTTAAAACTGCTGATTTCACAACCTCAGACAAGGGGCACTAAGGAAAAGTATGTTGTCCATATTACTGAAAGCCAGCTGTAAGCATCTCTCAGCATATATTTGCTCAATGGGGATGTGACAGGACTGAGTGCATTTTTTGGTACCCAGAAGAACATCAGCATCCAGCATCTTAATGAGATCAACCAGTCAACCAAATGACATGCATAAATTTATGGGAAACACTCACATAAACACATAGAACATCACGGCCCACTAGACCCCCATTCCACACCTCCTATTGTCCCACAGGCAAACAGCAGGCTGGGTCTACAGAAGTGGCCACAACAGACTGACTTCTCCCCCAAGGGCCTGCCTGAGTCAGATTTGCAACCGCTCCCCCTCTTTCTTTCTCCAAATGTCCTCAAGGGAGAAGAATCTCCAAGCTGCTGTGAGCTGTATATGAGGCAGATGCCAGCCACTCAAACTAATGGGAGGTCTGGGGGGATGACATGACTCCTCTTTGGTTCCCATGCCCTGTGGCACACTTGTGTCACACAGTTGACAACAGCAGAGAGGGTGCACTGTCCATCTGCTCTCCTGACACAAAGACACACATCCTCCTCCACAGAGGGATGCAGGAGGTAGTGTAAATGGACACGTGCTTTTACAGACAGTGTTTCTGTCTCTCCTGAAAAAACAGAGGATGGTATATGATAGGGTTAGGGTTAGGTACATTAGATGCAAAGGAGTATGTGCTACACACACAGACGTACATTACAATTCATAGTTGTAATTGTCTAAATGGTGTCATAAAAGAAGAATGTGAAATTATGAAATTTGAAAGCATCTGTGTATCAGATAACACTGTGTGTGTCAACACACTGACTTTATAACCTGTGCTCTGCTAATGGGGGTGTAATCAGTCTTTCTCTGGGGAGCAGGAGTGGAGCTTTTCTTTATTCACATGCCAGATATATTTTCATTTCATTCTTCCCTTGTAAGCCCCAGAGCTGGTGCCTGTGCTTGCTTCAGATAGTCATTGACTGTAATAACCATTTATATAATAGCTCTTTATTCTGATTATACAAAGGCTGTAGTTTCACTATTTTGTCAGGCGTCCATAAATACTCAACTCAACTTTATTTAGCACCTTTCAAACATGTAGCCCAAAGTACCTAGCCAGGCTAGGATCCACAGGGAAGGAGTGTATTACAGTTTTCTTCTACATCAAGATGATGTCCAAAGCTTTTTTTTTTAAATAAATTTATACAGAAGATTCAGCCCCCCCGCCAACTCAAATAATTTTCATACAAATCCCTTGTTTTTAGAAAAAGTCAAAGCAGAGTGAAACTCGATTTTTCATGTCGTGTTGATGTAGCACATCGAAGTTCATTTATTTTTCAGGCTCTCAAAACTCCTAAAATAACATTTCGAGGCTGCTTGCTGTTCTCTTAAATTAGTTCATGCTCGTTTATCGGTGCTGAAGCTTGGATCAGCTCTAGCGTGTAAATGACCGGTTAGGAGATTCCATAAAAATGTTACTATATAAAATAAGACAGGCACTAAAATACACCATGATGGGGTGCGTTTTGTTTGTCCACTGTAGTAATAATACCTGATATGGACTTTGAGTCACTGAGTTACATGACATGGAAGCTATTGAAAAAAAAAAATAAAAAATTGCGACCCGGGGTGAATATCCGTCGAATATCCAACTTCATGCCAACTCGGTCATTTAGGTGTGTATACCCTCTACGACATCCCTGCCAGCGACAGGTGCTGGAGCTGACCAGAGTCATCCTTAAATCAATAAGGGGGTAGTTGTTTGTGTGTGTGTGTGTGTGTGTGTGTGTGTGTGTGTGTGTGTGTGTGTGTGTGTGCGCGCGCGGCGTGGGGTGGGGACGCTATGAGGAGACAATAGCCGGGTTTGGAGCCCTACACGGTCGACCATGTGCCGTTGATTACCATACAGCTGTTCGCATGAGGTCCAGATAAAAGCAACACGATAGCCCCCCAACACACACACACACACACACACACACACACACACACACACACACACACACACACACACACACACACACACACGAGCAACATCTCCCCGTTCTTCCCTCCCCCCACAGCCTTCTCCAGGCTCAGCGGACTGCAGAACAGGCCCGAGTAGCTGCTAGACGCACAATAAGCTGTTATCCGGGACCTGCCCACTCTTTGTCACCTCACACGCGCCAGAGCAATTACAATGTTGGATGTAAAGAGATAAAGCCTACAAGCTATTCTTCTCCGCTTCCTTCTGATCTTTGTGTAGCGTGAAGGCAAGCTCCACAAAGGAAAGAAAAACTTAAGAATCTATGGGCCCAAAAGTATTAAAATTTGAAAGTTAAAGTTAATTGTTGAAGTGCACGTTTGATGAAATGCAGCTCCAGTTTTTAGGAAATGTCCTGGAACACTCATTGTTTGACAAATTACACAAAATCTGAATTCCAAAATACGTACGGGCTATGCTTCCAATATCATAGTCACCAGTTTTCCAATCACCCAAAAGTATAAACATGTCTGTTATTCAATTTGACATCACTGAAACTTAGTTTGTTGTAAAAACGTTTCAGATAGCAATTTCTATACACTTTTGTGGAGATTCAGATTCATCAGCCACATTAGTTTCCTCTTTTTCTGGGTGGTTAAGATTCATGCAGCAATACTAAACCTACATGCCATGCGTTTTCCAAATTAAGAACTTGGTCCAGGTGTAGTGTGGGTTGTCTAAATGCACGGGCAGAGCACCGTTCCAAGCTGCTCCCCTGAGGTCTGCTCCAGCTCCACCTCTTTGGCTGTGACGCTCAGCATCAGAGGGTATAAAAGCCACGCACAAAAACGCAAAGTACTTACAACGGTACAACAGTGGAGAAGATTATCAGGAGAAGACAAGTAATTAGGAGACATCCCCCTGGATCATAGACTTAAAGTGATGAAACGTTTTTGAGTTTTCCCTCAACGCATTTCGGGGATATTATTACACACAACGAATGCGGACAACCTCAAAGAACTGGAAAGCGAACTCTGAGAAGAAATGGCAAATCAGCACCTGAGATACCTGTTGGCTTTGGCTTTACTGGATGTCGTAAGTTGACTTCTGTTTGTGCTAAAGTAACAATCCAAAAATTTATTCACGCACAGCGTGTCTGATGACTTTTTTGTGTCAATGCAGGTTTTGTCCTCTGGTGTGTTCGAATTGAAAATTCATTCATTCCACACGGCTCAACACATCTGCAGAAGACACAGGGACTGCCATATATTTTTCAGGATTTGCCTGAAACACCCCGAGGATGTGATCTCCGCAGAGCCGCCTTGTACCTTTGGCACCGGACACACCAACGTCATTAGGGCCGATCACACCTCGATATCTAGTAGCGCTCCCATCAGGGTGCCTTTCCACTTCAAGTGGCCGGTAAATGGAAAACAAACGATAATATTTTGGAAGGGGTATGGCAAATGATAGCATAGGCATTTTCATTTAAGAACTGCATTAATCTTGTCTTTTCACTTCTAACTACAATTACTAAAAACCAGTTAACTACCATTTAATTTTTAACTGCGTAAAATATCACAAACTGTATCCTTCGCTGTTACTGCACAGGTACTCAACGCATTTTTTTTAATTATTTTTTTGACTGTTCTAGGGAACATTTTCGTTGATCATTGAAGCTTGGAACGCCGAATCTCCGACTGAATACACAGGTAAGTTCTTTCTTCTTCCGTCTTTCGAAATCATTGGACACACTGATTCCTCTTCGAGTTTCAAGCTAGGATAAAATACATCCATGAAAATTGTTTAAAAATACCCATTCTCTTTGCAGACAACCAAAACAATCTTGTGAGCCGCTTGGCGACCAGGAGGAGACTTGCCATCGGTGAGGACTGGTCCCAGGACGTGCACTTCGGCGAACAGAGCGAGCTGCGCTACTCCTACCATGTCTTCTGCGACGAGTACTACTTTGGAGACGGCTGCGCTGACTACTGCAGGCCGAGAGACGACACGCTGGGCCATTACACCTGCGACGAGGATGGCAACCGCATCTGCCTGGAGGGCTGGAAGGGAAACTACTGCTCTGAGCGTAAGTGCATATTAATCATTACACGTGTACATCGGAGCAGGTTACAAAATCCCGCAGTACTTTTCTGGATGCAGTTCAGCGCCTCAGCTGACTTGATTCCTATTCCTATTCCTATTCCTATTCATATGTTGTGGGTTTAAAGGACATTAATGCTACAACGTTTAACGTTACAGAATTTAATCTGTCTCCATGTTATTTTGAAGTCTTGATATCATAAAAGTACAAATATAATTAATGAATGAATTAATTAAGTGAATGCCTAATATCTCTAATTATATCAAAAGTCTAAAACAAAAAACTGCATTTGTATGGAGCCTTTCAAAACACAGTGACAAACCGTTTCACAATACCAGATAAAACAGCAGAATAAAAAAACCCCCCAAAAAACCGACACCCTTCTCAAACTGTTGTTTCTTGACAGTCTTTCACTATACCAAACATTGTAAAGACATTATTTTACAAAACATCATATAAACATACATCTAAGTGAATAAACAAAATGAGATGGTCTGCGGTGTTCCTCCTGCCTATTGTTCTGAATTACAATGATAGAAAGAGCTGTGGCCCCCATCGCACACACATTTTTCAAGATGATCTGGGTGTGTTTGTGTGTGAGAGACGAGATAAAAGAAAGCATTTTTCTCCAGCAGTGTGCCTACCAGCTGCTTGGCTTCATACTTAACCAACAGTGAAGTCTGGAATAGGGCTGGGGTCAGACAGGGGGCCCTATGCGTGTGTGTGTGTGAGAGATGTGCTTGCCCATTGTAGTCACACACCCTCCTTTTCCCTCTCCTGTCCAGCCATCTGCTCGGCAGACTGCAGTGAGAAACATGGCTACTGCGAGGCCCCAGGGGGCTGTACATGCCGAATGGGCTGGCAGGGCCCTTCCTGCAATGAATGTGTCCGCTACCCAGGCTGCCTCCATGGGACGTGCAGCCAGCCGTGGCAGTGCAACTGTCAGGAGGGTTGGGGGGGGCTCTTCTGTGACCAAGACCTCAATTACTGCACCAACCACAAGCCCTGTGCCAATGGTGCAACCTGTACCAACACGGGACAGGGCAGCTACACCTGCACTTGCCGGCCGGGCTTTGGAGGCACCAACTGTGAGCTGGAAACCAATGAGTGTGACAGCAACCCCTGCAAAAATGGAGGCAGCTGCAATGTGAGTATGCAATAGGATTATGGCAGTTAAGTTTAACAGTGCACTTACTAAAATAACAAGACTATCATGGATAAGATAAACAATATTGATCCCACACAAGGAAATTCAAGTCTCACAGCAGCAGAAGTACAAAAACAGTAACTTAAGAACAGTCAGAAAGAAAGTCAAATAATGTGAGGAGACAAGAAATTTGGAATGAAAAATAAAATTGAACTTGAAAGAATGGAAGTGGGTGGTGTGTATTGTGTTAGCAGCTTAAATACAGCTATTGCACTCCAGCACTATCGGTGTGTCCTCTAATGCAAACACAGTGGTAAGGAGGGTTACAATTGGCAATTATTTATAATCCAAAACTGCTGAACCTGTAGATTGACAAACTGCAGTTTCGAATTATGTCCACTCATGTCATTTGAAATCATACTGAAAATCAAGAGCTTTTATCAGGTCTCATCCTTTTTCATACCCTTCAAAACAAATGGAACAGTTCCAGAATAAACGCTGTCTTATAAACTCCAAAATCCCTGCCAGATATCAAAGTTTTTCTTCCTCTGTCCGCAGGACCTGGAGAACGACTACTCATGCACCTGCCCACAGGGTTTTTATGGAAAGAACTGTGAGATCATTGCCATGACATGTGCAGACGGTCCCTGTTTCAATGGTGGCACCTGTGTGGAGACCATGACTGGAGGCTATACCTGCCGCTGCCCTCCCAGCTACACCGGTTCCAACTGTGAGAAGAAGCTGGACCGCTGCAGCAACAAGCCCTGTCTGAACGGTGAGTGGGAAATAGAGGCAGTCCCTCTGGTGACACCTTGTGACTGAAGTGCAGAACAGCAGTTTATTGGCTGAATAAGAAATTGTTTCAGTGCATGAATGTTCCTGTCACCCCTGCATTAATGCTCTTGCAGCACTTTACAACAGAGAGCGTCTTAAATGTAATCCAATTAACACTCCTTCTGTAAACGAATGGTCATCCTTGATCTCTTGGATGCTGAATAGAATATTTCTCCCTTCTGCAGGTGGTGAGTGTTTGGACCTTGGTCCGAGTATCTTGTGCCGCTGTCAGACAGGCTTCACTGGAGCCAACTGCCAGGTTAACATTGATGACTGTGCCTCAAACCCCTGCCAGAATGCTGGAACCTGCCAAGATGGTGTGAATGACTACACCTGCTCTTGCACCCTAGGTTACACCGGCAAGAACTGCAGCGTGCGCTCAGATGCCTGTGGCGCCCGTCCATGCCAGAATGGTGGAACTTGCTTCACCCACTTCTCTGGGCCGGTATGCCAGTGCCCTAAGGGCTTTATGGGTCCGAGCTGTGAGTTCACGCTCCAGCCCAGTTTCAAGCCTGCTCTGCGCCAAACCTCCCAGCCTTCCTCTGCCACCCTAACTGTCTCCTGTGTGCTGATCATCCTGGTACTGATTCTGGTAGCAGGTATTATCTTCTTGAGGAAGAGGAGAAGACTGCAGGGAAGGAAGCAGCTGAGTGAAATGGCAGTGTACAATGACTTGGAGGTGGTCAACAACCTGGGAGGAAATGAAAGAGAGGCCTTCCTTGGTCCGAATGGCCTGTTCAAGATCAGCAATAGCACAACTCGTCTCGGCCACTCCCTCTGCCCTAATGGAAGATCTGGGTACAGGCACAATCCTGTGGAGAGCAGCCTGGCCAGAGCCGAGCGCCAGGACTTTATGTGGAGGGACGAGGCCAGCTCGGGCTCTGGGGCAGGGCTGAGATGAAACAGAGAGAAGACATAGACATTAACACAGGCATAGAAGAATATTAGCACTTCTTGCTCCTGTCTCTTCATGCACAGGGAAGAGAGGTGCAAATCAACTGGCTGAGAACTGCTCTACTCATGCTGAAGATGATATACCATTAAAAATGTAAGTGTAACAAACTAAATATTGAGAATTGAACTTTTCTGATGAAGATGGTTTACAAAGGTAATTGAAAAGTATATGGGGCAAAGCTCTTTCATGTTTAAGATCCAAAGAAACAAATAATACGATCCACTTTTCATTGGACCTACAACACAAACCAAATACAGGAAGTCACAATATTCTGACCACCTTTGAAAAACTGGCCCAAAAGTATGTTTTATTGGGTTTTTGTTTTTATTGTGTTCACTTAGTTTAATTCTCTCTCATTCTTTAAACACAGAATTTTTGTTTTGCTTTTCAATCTTCCTTTGGCCATTATTTCCTTATTGTGCGTACCATCATTTTTATTCTTTATATTATTTATTTATTTGAAAACTTATGTTTATGGCTTCACTGTGATTGTCACAAATCTAGAGATATATTTATATGATGCTGAATGATGACCAACACTTGATGTTGTACTTGGATGTTTTATGGCTTGTGAAGGCTGTGTGAAATATCCCAAAGATATTCAGTGCAGGGATATAAAGAAAATGTCTTTTATCACAAAAAGTCAGCCATTACTGTATTTATATATATATAGTTTTTATGCTACTGATCACATTGCTCCTTTATGTGCCATTTTGTGTTCATGCCAAAGTTTATGTTATGTTACAGGTTTTCATTCCTATTATTTAATTTCATCATGTTGTGCTTGTGATGTGGAATAAAAAAAATTGATGCAGTACTGGATTGAAGTGTTTAATTTTGCAGACTTGAACCCTGCAACTTTATTCACAGACAGATTGCTGTGGATAGAAGAAATTAAGATCAGGTTAGAAATGTGTCACATTTTGCATGGTATAGGTGTCTATCTGCCTGCTTTATTGTTTTCTCAATAGGTTGATCCAACAGAAACAAATGACAATTGTATTAGTTTCTTGTTCTGTCCAACCAATTGTCTAAAACCCAATGGTATTCAATTGACAATTCTCTAAAATAGAGAAAAGCTGCAAATCCTCACATTTGAGAAGCTGGAACCAGATAATATTTGGCCTTTTTTACTAAAAATGATTTGGACAGTTTATTATTTTAGCTCTAGGTGAGTATACACTGTTGTGTATAAATGGTGTAAGGAAGATGTACTGTATCTTCTGTAGTATCTAAGCATGTGTATGCATCTGCATGTAGACCTCTTGTCACACAACTGTAGTATGAAAAACACAAATTATAAATACAAATGTATCTAGCAGAAATGGACTCAAAACATAGTGAGAACAATAATTATTATGGGTTCATTTATTAGAGACGGTGAAAGAGTTCAGGTTTAATAGATCTTGTATTTTTCTAATATAAGTGTATATCGTGTATATACTATGCAATATATTTGTATACGTTGCAAGATGTCTATCAGAAGTTAAAGAAAAATGTAACAAAAGTGGTCTTTTATTATTATGGGAGTCCTACACAGAAGATTTAATATTTCATATCTGCTAAACACCTACACCTACAAAGCATTCAAACTGCATACTACTTCAAATGTCCTGGTTACATTGGCAAAACTAAACACTGCTTAACTCCCAGACTGTGCGGACTCTAAGTGTACCGAGACGTGTGGTGAATATTCAACATCATCAGTAAATTCAAGTATGTAAGTGAGATTAGGAAACATTCTAATGAATTGGATTCGACACCTGGAACAAATTCAGAAAAAAAAGTAATGAAAAAGATGCTCGTCTGTGGACAGTGTACAAGAACACATAAAAAAAACAAAAAAACAAAAAAAAACTGATTTGAAGTAAAGACTGGCTCAACTCCCTTAAGGAAGCCTTCATCACCAGCACACTGACCCTTCTGATGGACTTTTTCATGATTATTTGTAGTAGTAGTATTGTAGTACTTGTAGTAATGTGAGTTGGAATGTTTAACAATGTGTGTAGTTTGTTGTAGGTTTAGAGACCTATAGGTTTTCAGAGCAGGCAGAAATAAGACATTTGATTTACACAAACCTGCATGTGTCCATGTGTAAACATTCAAAAGTTACAATATATGTGTTGTTTGTGCCTCAAGTCACAGGCTGATTGAAAACAGCCTTTGAACAGATACCTTGTGCATAAATACTTCTGCTCTGCAGTCTGCGCCGGCGTCACCTCCCACCGCTGCTCTCCCCTCCTCTGCTTGAAAAAGACGAGAAACCAGTCAGACCAGTCCACACCAGAAATGGCAGCCAACCGGACCGAGACGACACTTGAGGAACATGACGACATCCATTCATCGGATGTGGGTTTGGCTCCATATCATGGCTGTAACATCCCGAAGAGGCACGCCCGGGTCACGGTGAAGTACAACAGGAAGGAGCTCCAGAAGCGGCTGGACGTAGAGAAGTGGATCGACGAGAGCCTGGACCGGCTGTACATGGGTCAGGTGGGTGAATGTGTGTCCCCGAGAGCAAGAAAGATACTGCTTAGGCTGGTCTGCATTATGAAATATACTGTGTATTGTTTGTTGAGACCATGGCCTTTCAAAAACATTTTGCGAAGTTTTTAAAGATGTAAATTTGGAAAATGAGACAGTAAGTTTTAAATATAAGTTGCAAGTTATGGCATTTGAACAAGAATGTGATATATGGAGAGGAGAGGTGGGGCAGCCTGGTTCTCCTTACAAGGCAAAGCATCATGTAAATCTTAGGGCCACTGCTGTCCCTCTCTCACAGATCTTTATCTGTCCTGGGCCTTTCTGCCTTACATGGGCAGTGTAGGACTGAGGGAAAGATGACTGATGAGAAAAGGGAAGAGGCGACTCTTACAGAGTAGGGAAAGTGCTGTTGTAGGTCCCAGGAGAAGGTAAATACTGTGCATCTGGCTGCTGAGGCAGCTGACACAAGGTTAGGAACTCTCATAAGGACACATGAGGAGAGGAGTGCAGGATTGTGTAAGCCAAGTTTGTTGATGAGAAGACAAGACAATTCAGATCACCACAGTATTAAGGCACCTCTGTAAAGCAAGAGGACCAAACAGGGCCCAGCTATCACAAAGTGCACTCGCCCTAAGCCAATGGCATGTTCACAGGAAAATCATATCTTAAACATTAAATTAATGTTAGTAATATTAAAGTAATATAAAAGGAACATTTTGGATTGGTCATTTTGGAACTTCTGAAGATGATTTAAATGTGTCATTCTGATTTATTGTTGTAATATGGCCCATGATGATAACTTCTCAGACAAGTATCATTTTGTGGAACCAAGTCATGCTACACAAACAGACCACCCCTTATTATTCTATTACTCTTTTGGGTGAGAAGGACTTGCCTGTATGAATTTCACTGTGTACAGATGAAGCTGGTGGGCTGTAGAGTTGGAGTCCTGCATGAGTCAAAGGCATAATCACACAGGCAGTGCTGTGCTGTGCTGTGCTGTGCTGTGCTGTGCTGTGCTGTGCTGTGCTGTGCTGTGCTGTGGATGGGCGGATGGAACTGTCCCTTCTGTCCACTCACTGTCCACTCACCTGGTACAATGGCTGTTTGTTCATAAAGAACAAGCCACTGTTACAGTGTTATGTGAGCATTGTTTCTATTCAGCCCCCAGAGCCTAAACATACAAATGATGGACATGCAATGTCTGCAGGCTCAATACAGAGTTTTCAGTTACTCCTAAAACAGAAAATATTGTTTTGAGGACATACACAGCGCCTTGCACTTCATAAAATGTTTTTGGGTACCAAAAACATTTTTTTTCTTTTATCTTTAAGGTTCCCTGGAATTAACTGCATGTGTAATGATTGAGCTCTGGAGATGGCGGTGTCAGTCAGTCAGTCCACCACCTAGGTCCAGACTGAGGATTCAGATGGATTGCCATGAAATTTTGTACAAACATGCATTGTCCCCTGAAGATGAATCCTAATAACTGCCACCATGTTTTTGACATTTGTGGTGCAGAGTGAAGTATCTTGTCTTTGGAGGATTGCCATTCAATTTACTGCAGTTATTCAATGTCCCTAGATGGTAAATTCTAGTGACATTGGTAACCCTCTCACTTTTCCTTTTGTGCCACCAGCAGGTCAGAATTTTCACTTTCTTGTGAAATATCTCAACAGTTACAAGAAGGAATGGCACAAAATGTGGTATAGTTATCCATGCTGCCCAGATGATGTATCCTACAGGCTTTAGTGATCTGACTTTCCTTTAGTGCTGCCATGACTTTGACTTTTTTGGTGTTTGTAAAAATATTTTAATAGATACCAGATTGACTGCTGTGAAATTTGGTATACACATTCATCATCCCCAGAGAATCAAAATGACTTCGATCCCCAGACGTATCATCCAGCACCATCCTCTGGTCAAAATGTAATTTTGTCCAGTGTTTTGGTTTATGACCAAATAGCTACACAACTAATAGCTTTCATGTCAGTCTCAGATGTACTTGTACTATGTGTAGTGCAATTTAGCAAATATTTGCATGCTAATAAGATAAACTGAGGTGGTGGATATGATATACAGGGAATATAATGTGTAAATATTAGTGCTGTCAAAACTATTGCGTTATTAACGCGTTAACACAAATCAATTTTAACAGCGTCATTTTTTTTTAATTGCAAGATTAACGCTCTTTGTGACCTAGTGAAGTTTTTTATAAGCTGTGGCCACTGCTAGTAACTTAAGAAAAACTACAGGATCACCCTGTTTTGATCCCTTAGAAAGGGTTTTTGAAGGGGCTTTTTTGTAACCAAGTATTTATTTTTTTGTCATCTGTTTATTGACAGTGTTAAATTGTGTGAGATTTTGCCTCAAATGTGAATGACTGCTCAAAGTGAGAATGTTAGTGTGAAATATAACACTACACGTTTTTGTTTTCAATAAAAAACATTTGCACAAAGCAAGCCTATCCACTTTTCCATGTTGATAAGAGTATTAAAATGATAATTAATGGAACATTTAGAGTAGATAAAAATGTGCGATTAATTTGCGATTAATCGCGAGTTAACTAAGACATTCATGAGATTAATCGCGATTAAATATTTTAATCGATTGACAGCACTAGTAAATATGCGTTCAGAGTATGGTGACTCGTTAAGATTGTCTATGTGTTTTTCATCATCTGTGTCCATGTTATCTTTAGGAAGGTGATATGCCGGAGGAAGTCAACATTGATGATTTGATTGACCTGCCAAATGATGAGGAGCGTGTCAAAAAATTACAGGTAACATGATGAGTGTGGCCCTGCAGTCGGCTGGCGACTGGCTCAGGGTGTACCCTGCCTCTCGCCCGTTGACAGCTGGGATAGGCTCCAGCCCTCCCCCAACCCTGAAAGGGGTAATCGGGGATGAAGATGAATGAATGAATGACGAGTGTGGGCACTTACAAGACAGTATCATAGTGTATAAAGATGTTGCTAATGACACTAGAAGAGGGATTCCAAAGGAGTTTTTCTAAAGGCTACACGTCATCACCCTTAGTGATGAGAATTTCTTCACCAAGAAAGGCAGATTTTGTTCAGAGAATCACTCAAATAGACATTTTTAAAAGAGTTAATATCATTGTACGGCATTACTGAGATTTGTATGTGAAATGTTTATGAAATGTTTATGGTATTTTTTAAATTAATATATGATTATACGGGTGTTTTTTTTTTTTTTTTTTTACAACATAATCCTCCTTTTTTAAACAGGAGGTTCTTCAAAGGTGCAGTAACAACACAGAGGTATGTTTTAACTTGGAAATTATGTTATACCTACACACACACACACACACACACACACACACACACACACACACACACACTGGTCACATGCAGCTAAACTGATGCAGCTTTTGACACCTCATCCCATAGTCACTCCACATGCACCAACAATAGCTCTCTGTGCTCTCTTGCCTTTTCTTTCCATTTTAAGCCTGAAACAATGAATCCCTCTGCACTCAAACAATGGCCTCACTGTAGCCTGGTCAGAGATTCAAATACAGGCAAAAGAGCAGGAAGGGTCAATGTAGCCACTGCTTTTGCTTTCTGTCTGATGTGAAGTGTCATTAAAGGAAAGTTTATGTCTTAAAGCAATGCTTATGTGTCCATGTGTACATTTGCAGTAACTAAAAAATTTTGTTCTAAGATACTCATTTGATTTGTCTGTTTCAAAGTAGTGAAGCCTTATTTTAACATGAACATTGGATTGCATTTTTGCTAAATTGTCAGTATGAAAAGGAGGAAATAATTACACCAAGGAAACAGTTTCACATAATGTACACATAAATAAAAAGACTTTCTTTCTTACCTAAAGACACAGATTTAAACAAAACCATCAGGGGAGTTCTGACGTGTTCATTGCATGTGTGAGAATTTGACACAGCCACCGCCAAGATTAACTTTACTCCTTCTAATTAATGTCTATAAAAACACACATGAATCCAGAGTCAAACACATGCTTGCTGTCAGTATTTAGTAAAAAGTGGGCCTGGTTGTTTTGCCCACCTCTACACTGTAAGAAATGTCCCTGTAAATTACAGTAAACTACTGGCAGCTACAGTTTCCAGCATGAAACTGTTATTCTACAGTGTACCTACCATAATCAAACAGATTATTACTGTAGAAAAATACAGTACTGTGCTCTATAATGTTTAGCATTACAGTATAATACTGTTATTTTAGTGTTCCAACTGTAATCTCCATTTTGTTTTAACCATTTTATTACTATAGAATGTAGAATGAAAACCATGAAAATTGCTAGCACAGAAATGACTAGGACAAGTAAATACCTTACAAAATTTATCTTTTATTAAAATCAATGCAGTATCAAACACATTCAGTAAATGACAAATTTAAAATAATTTCATTTTTGTAGAATACGTAAAACACGAATCTGCATGTCCTCGTCCATGTACCCTGAATTCACTTTCTTTGTTTCTTGAACTATTACAAGAGATGCCTATATCACATTATATTTAATACATTCACCAGCTAATGCACTTAAAATAATAAAATGATTGTAAAATACAATCCACAAGAACAACTAATCATGTCAAACAGGTTCTCAACAATTTGTATACAACTTACATATCAAACTTACTGCACCCTGCCTGAACCATACTGAGACTTGTTACCTTGAAATAACATGACCATCTGGTTGCAGAGTGGCCTTTTCCTTTGTGAAAGTGATGTCCAGTGTGGAAATAAGCTGTGGTGCACGTAATGCATTCAAATAAAAATAGGATATTTTCTCATGATAGTAACCTCTGTATCTCATCATTATGAAACAATGATTATTATTATTATGAACTATTATAACATTATGAGAAACAAAACATTAAAAGTTTCCCCACCCCAGAAGGAGAGAAAATCAACACGACACATCGTACAAAACTTGAAATAGTTCAACAATAAATGGCAAAACAAATGGTAAAATAGAGCCTGGTCCTTCATGTAGATTTTATAGCAAATCAATGGAAGATCACATCTTACTGCGGACATTCGTCTAGATTTCAAATTAACAACCTGAATGACCAAGCTAGCTAACTGAGCTTAGTTTGTTAATAGTGTAGAAATCCAATCCTGTGGCTATGAAAATCAAATAAAGACACATTACTGTTAACATGGTTCAAAAGAAAGATGTAAAACATTGCTAGGTAACTGAAAACACCTGCATGCATGTGAGCATCATGCAGTTGACACAAAAAAGAAAAGTTCATACAATGTAAATTCAAAACAAAATGAGATAACAGGATAACAATGACTTTGATAAAACCACAGTTAGCTTGTTAAGTAAAGCACAGGAGTAGGATGGATTGCGATGTGTCGTGTTTGTCCAGGAGGAGAGCAACACTTGGTATCTGTCCACTTTGGTGCTGTCCGGTAGGGTGAAAATTGTCTTCTTCAGTTCTTTCTCTTCTTGCTATTCTTCCTTCTATTGTGAATAAAATCAATGATCCACAATACTTTTCAAACTGTTATTGCTTGGCATGCACATTCAAATAATAGTCTGTTGACTTATTTAGCATTTTTAGTGACTTATTTTGACAGTTTTCTACTGTAACTCACAGCAACACATGTATACCATAACACAAAACGACTGACAGTCAGAAATGCGTCCTTGGTGGCCTTTGGGCCATCCTTCCAGGACTTCTCCAAGGTCTTTTTCCATATATGGACATACGAACACTCAAAACACTCAACAGAAAGGGGGTGGAAAATGACTAGTGCCACATTTATTTGGCAGTATTTTTGTTATACTTCACTTGTAATTGCTGTTTGTTTAATGTTCTGATAAGGACTGTATGGATATTGTTTCAGTCATTTAACCTTGGTCATCAAACAAAATGAGAATGCTACAATGCTTATTCAGCTGATTTTTATTGGAAGCGTGGTTTTATGAACAGCCTAGACTGATTCTGATGTTTCCATATAAAGTAACTCTCTGTTGTAACACAACTGGGATGCTTTCCTTTCAGGTATTGCCTATAATATGTGTAAAATGTACTTTAAAGTAGATGTGTATTATTACTGCTAAACATCCTTGAATCATTCCCCCATCTTTCATGCAACCTACATTTTATATGTTAGATTTTGGTCAGTCACCTCTCACACACTGGCAATCTACAGTATATAACCATGTTTATGAATGTGTATGCCAGTTGTATATTTCAAAGTGCTCCCACATGAAAAAGTAGGATAGAAAAGTCATTAAAAGTATAGTTTTACTTTTTGTGCTTAATTAAAAGTATATTTGACATATACTTTTAAAAAGTGTACTTCTAAATAGATGTCATTAAATCTACTTACTTTTTAAAAATGAATATAAAATTCTGCAATACTTAAAGTAGACTTTAGACTGCTTCTTTATTGATTCCAATTTGGGAAATTATTTTGTTGCAGTAGCAATTAAACATACAAACAAACACAGAATGTATACAACAATTTTTTAAAAGTATTTTTTAAACGTAACCAAAAGTAGCATAAAAGTATAAAACACGTATAATAGGCGTACTTCATTGAACATGTATTATAAAGTGCACTCAAGTTGCACTTGAAGACTACTTGAGTACACTTAAGTAAACTTGAAGACGACAAAATTGCACAAAGTGTACTTAGTACATTTTTCAAAAATAAGTTTGATACCCTAGATTTTTCTGATTTCCTCATTAACCCAACCCAACAATCTTTTAGTCCGTCTGTCACTGTTTTTCAACCCTTGTGGCCCCAAGATGGGATTTACTAACAGTGATAATGAAATAGAATATTGGCAGATCTTTATAGCCTACACATACAGTATGCTAAGTGTCAAGTTCAATTTGAGAAGCTTTTGGGAGTCATAAATCAAATTGAAAATATGCATGGATTACAGAAAAAGACATTAACATTGTCAATTAACAGATTGTGGTTGTAGGAAATGTAGGAAGACCAATTGAACACTTGTAAAATTCCATTTCATCTCTGCTCAATGTGACTCTGGTCTCTGGTTGCTGTGCTCCTCCTCAGAACTTCATCAGAGAGCTGGTAGCAAAGCTGGAGGGAGTTCACAAGCAGGAAGAACTGCAGAATGAAGGAATCGAGCATCCGGTCATCTGCCACAGCCACTACCGCCATGAGCCATACCATTTTAACACCCAACGCCACCACTTTCACCACACCCAAAGCCAAAACCAGACCCTCTGACAACCCAGACACATGCTCACACACACTGTCATGACATGAAAACAAAAATCTTTAGGAGGAAAAAATCTAGCTTAAAACTTTAAGAGGAATTTTGCCAGCTTTTTTTTTTTTTTTTTTGCCAAAATTTAGATGAGGACATTGATGCCACTCATGTATCTGTACATTAAATATGAAGCTACAGCCATGGGACAGCCTAGCATAAAGACTGGAAACACTGGAAAATAACTCTCCTGGCTCTGTCAAAGAGTAACAAAATGCACCTAACCGCACCTCTGAAACTCACTAAATAGCGCATTATATCTTGTGGGGTTATGACAACGAGACTTCAGGAAGTCACCGCAGCTAGCCAAGAAATAGGCTGGTGAATAACCTGCCATAAGACCACATGTCATTTTTACGCTTTTGTTTTTGTAACGATTCAACAAGCAGCATGTTAACAAGGTGTGTTAATTAGTGAGCTTCAGAGGTGCAAATAGGCAGATTTTGTTACCTGGACATAGTCAGCCTAGCTGTTTCCTTCAGCTTCCAGTCTTTACACTAAGCTAAGCTAACAGCTGTTTGCAGTAGCCTTACATTTAACAGACACATGAGTATGATTTCAATCAGATAAACATATTTCCCCAAATCAAACTATTCCTTTAACCACTTGAAACAGCTATTTCTAACATATCTAATCAGTGGATGATTGGCCAAGACTTGAAATAGAAATAAATGAAGTCTGATATATCTGATGAAAGTAAATGGTGGAAAGGGTGGATTTTACACATCACAATCTGAGTTTAACACTGAACTGTACTGTACTGTACTGTGACACTGTTACAATATGTTCACCCTTCCACTGAACACATCAGCATTGTAGCTGGACCACTGCTAAATTAGACGCACTTATGTTAAATTTTAAATGTCACAAATGTTACTTATTGTCATGACTACAGGAAATGGAAATACATTATAATTCAACATACCAGTATAATGTAACCCTGGAAATAATCCTGTTGCGTTGCTTACACGCTGTAGCTTTTTAAATATTTCACTGTCATTCATCGCCTCTGTTTTTGAGATGTATCATTACGACATTTTCAATTTTGATTCTGCAAAGAGACACCAGTACTTTGCAGCAATTGGTAATACAAATATTTCTTTCATTGTGGACTATATTATGCTTTAGCATGTAATGTTTTTTCATGCCCAGGAGACACTTACAATATCTGAACAGTTTGAAATACTAATCTATCAGGTACTCCTCTACAAGTTTCTTTCATCCAATATACTAGCTCAGACAAAAATCATGTCTTTGTAGCTTCTGCTCTTCAGTTTTGTTGACACTGAACATTCCTGTGGCTGCTGTTAATGCTGTTTTATTGTAATGTATCATACTGACAGGTCTTTATCAATATTGTTTTGTATCTTAAAACAGAGTGAAACGTGGGTCATATCTTCTCTTGGTATATACTTATGGTATGTACATAGTCACACCAATGATGCATCACCCCTCATACACAGTGTCCACTTCTAATGTAAGAAATGGTCTTACGAATGATCCTAAACTTCGACTTATGCGTAAATAAAAAGTAAAGCCAGTTGCTTTCAGCTTCTTCATACATATAGCTTGTGTCTCTTCGGTGCAGCCTAACATACAGATAAAGGTCATGTTGGACCTCATGTTTGGCTGCATGATCTTAAAGGGTGGAGCTAAGGATGGAGGAATTCACAGAAGAGCAATGATTGAATCAGACACCAACTTGTGCAAGTCCATGACAACAATGGAGAGCATTGTTGTCATGTCTGGTGTCAAGTGTAGTAGAATGGGACACTACCTCTTGTCCTACACCAGAATGTACACTAGGTGGCAAGAAGAGGCCACAGTGAATACAGGAATTTTTAGGAAACATTTAAACATGGGGTTTCTTACCTTGTTGACATGTTCTTTTGCATGGTCATTTTCTTAAATTGCACACATCAACACAGAGCCATTTACACCTACACTCCTCTCATTTATCCCTCAGCTCTTTTATCTTACTGCTCTGTTCTTTGTGTGACATTTGAGCCTTGCCATGACTATAGTGACCATGAAGCTCTAATGTAAAGCAAAGACTATAAAGCAGCAGCCCCAGTGTTGACTGTCATTTTAGCTCAAGTCAGTTAACTTAAAATCTTCTGCAGGGGAAAAATACACCACTGATGGTGTATGAATGGAATTTGGACTCAAGGCCATGGACACTGAATCATCATTAATGTTCTACTTCCAACAGAAATCAGTCAGGGTGATGCATACACACACACGCATGCAAACACACAGACAGGGTGTTTAGAGCTGATAAAATGCTCTGTCCTACTTTGTCCTGCTTCACTGTGCAGTTAATGCAATTAGTGTAATTAGAAAGGTCTCCAGGGTCTGGGTGTGTGTGTGTGTGTGTGGGGGGGGGGGGGGGGAGAAAGGACGGGACGGGCCTTTCCTCAGGAAAACATATCACCTTCTACCACAATAGAGTCCGTCAGGAAACCACAGGCAGCCACATTGCTCTCTTGAGTCACCAAGTACTCGGACAGGCTCTCACACTTATCAGTCACACACACACACGGGAACACACTCCACAGCCTGGCAGTCCACACAGCCAGCACACTCCAGGATGACATTGTACTGACACACAACAAGGAAATCTCATCAGGTAAGATGCATTCTCTGCATTCACAAAAAATGTGAGAGTTTGGAATCTGATGCTTTAATTTTCATTATGGCCACATAGAAAGAATTGTTTTTGTGTGCTGATGCTTAACATCAATGTTCAAATTCTCAAGTCTTTCTGTAGAAAGCTACCTATTTTAGTCACATGTGAATTGGTGCCTAGTCATTTGCCTGCTTCCTGAAATTTGAAACTGTTTTTATCATTCATAGAATTTGTGTTGTTGAATGATCTTGTAGATCATGTTATGGTAAGAAAGCTGACACTTTAAAGATATTCTGACCATCCTGGCCTAACTTTACATATGAACTTAATGAGGACTGATTTGTTTGGCCTGGTGTATAAAGACTCCTTAATAATGTCTGCTCTCTTCATATCATCTATTGTTGGTTTTGTTGGTACTTAACTCTGTTACAACCATTTTCAGCACACACACTATTTCTAAAGATCTTGCTCAAGCAAAGAAAAAACTAAAAATTCCATGTGCTTGCCACAAAAGCAAACTGCCTGAAAGCTGAGGAAAGAATGGAAAACAGAGTATGCACTTTCTTTATCTATATATAGCACTGCATAATATAAGAGATTGCATGGTTACTTTTGATAAATGCTTCATGTTTGATAAAAAAAATATAACGCAACACTGCGGCTGTACTCCAGTTTTGGAGAGTTTTCTCTTATACCTACGACAACAAGTAGCAGTTTATAAGAGTGTTAACACAGATACCATAAATGAGCAGAAAGTTGAACTATCACCAACAATTGAAAACAGAAATATATCTACTATAAACTTAGAAGTCTTAGGTTTGGTTCACACCACAGTTCTTTTGAAAAAGATCAGCTTTTATCTACTTATCTACTTATCTTTTATCTACTATAAACTTAGAAGTCTTAGGTTTGGTTCACATCACAGTTCTTTTGAAAAAGATCAGCTTTTATGAAAAATACTATGTATTGATTACCATTTTGTCAGTCATGGATATTTATCTGCCTCTCCATATAGTGACTAAATGAGTACTGACTAAACTACAGTACTTACTGCAGGTATAGGTGTTTTAAACAGTTTTCCTCTTGATATTCCCCAAACAGCGTTTCCTTATTGAGCTGCAGCAGATAGGAACACAAAGAAGAAATTTCATAACAGAAACATCACTTGATTTGGCTCACACAGACTGCTAGTGCCTCATATTTTGCACTGAATGATGAATGTGGATTTGGTTGAAGCTTACAGTAAACATTTTATTGTACACATGGGCATGGAAGTTTTGTTTGAGGACAGAACTGAAAAAACAGTAACACAACAAAATCAATAGAGGTTAGTTTAGTTTAGAATTCTTTAAAAAGTCTTAGAAAGCTTAAAAATGTTAAAAGTGGCATCAGCAATAAAAATTTGATATTTTTAAAATTTGACATTATTCCCCAAATTGTACAAGAAAGAATAGATAAACCTCAAAGCATACACTTTACAGAATCAATAATCAGAAAATTTCAGTCAAAGAGATAATTTCATCACAGGTTTATAGTCACAGAGATAGACTGAATCCAAAAAATTGTATAAAAGAATCCATTCACAGTGAATATTTTGCTTTATATAATTTTCTTGCCGGGTGGCACGGTGGCGCAGCAGGTAGTGCGCGTGCCTCACAGCAAGAAGGTCACCAGTTCGATCCCCGGGTCAGGCGGGGCCTTTCTGTGTGTGAAGTTTGCATGTTCTTCCCGTGCATGTGTGGGTTCTCTCCGGGCACTCCGGCTTCCTCCCACAGACCAAAAACATGCTCATTAGGTTAATTGGTGACTCTAAATTGTCCCTAGGTGTGATTGTCCCTGCAGTCGGCTGGCGACCGGCTCAGGGTGTACCCCGCCTCTCGCCTGTTGACAGCTGGGATAGGCTCCAGCCCCCCCCCAACCCCGAAAGGGATAATCGGGGTATAGAAGATGAATGAATGAAAGTGAATGAATTTTCTTGCCACTGTTTTGGTTTTTCTCAAAAAGCTTTCTCACCTCAATTAATTATTATTTGTTTCCCAGTTGTAAAATATTTATATAAGGTTGTACTTCAGCACATGCAAACACAGTAATATTTTGAATACATATTTCGTATTGCCTTGGTGAATTGCATTGCATAAGCATCATGTGAAAGGATGTTTTTGATTCCTGTTATTTAGACTCTCTGGTGCTGATGTACCCTCAGAACAACAGTGTCATAAAATATGCACTGAAGCAGTCTTGTCTTTTGTACCGGGTTATTTTGCAAGATATGCTGTTTATTAGTACTCTATTTTTAATTAATATTTCCATACCATATTCCTATGAGTTGTGTTTTGCCCCAATTTTAAATGACCATTAAGCAGCAGGTAGTTTTCGAGTAATTATCAGAAAAAAATATTCTTTCTAAAACTGTTATTTGATTTGACTTTTTGACCGAAATTGACATTCTTCTTGTATTGCAGTTTATTAAAAAAATCCCAAGTGCAACCATGCCCATTCTGAAGAAGCTCCCGGGAAGGTCCAAGAGCTGCCATGAGTTCCCTAGAGTAAATGGTGAACTGATCCTGCCTCGGCTGGACTTGGACCTCAGGGACTTGAATCATCTCAATGATCTGAAGGAGCTGAATGACCTGAAAGATCTGAGCAAGAACCTGAACCCCTTTGAGGATGTGGACCTGGATGAGGATGAGAGGAACGGAAGTGACATGGGTCTCATCATGGGGGAGGTCAGGGGTAACCTTCAGCTCAGGTCCTCCCGTGATGGTGAAGAGGAGGAAAACGAGGTGAACGCAGAGAGACATGGAGCAGGGAATCCTAAAGGGAAGCCCCTCAGGGGGACCCTGGAGCGGATTTGTGGAGTGTCGCCCCTCAAAACCCTTGGAAAACTGGGGAAGGGGCTCCGTATATCGGGGCGCAATGTATGGGGGAGCAACTCTCCCCACTACAGCCCTGGAGACTCAAATACTCTTCCACCAGAGAGGGAGAAAAGGAAAGGACTACGCAGGAGCTCTGAAGGAATTATGACCCTGCTCCGGTGAGGAGGGGTGGGGAGGAAGAAGAGTTCAAATTTTATGAGACTTTAGCTATGCTATCATTGGTATGGTATCATTGAACTGTGAAGAATTCGGATTTCTATAAAGGGTAAAACTTTTAAATGCTTCATCAGTAGTTGTGGATGGCATTTTGTGGTGCGCAGAGAAAAGGTGAAAATCTTCACTTCATGTAAAGTATTTTTACATTTTAATGGAACCATGATACTATATAAAATAACATTGTGGAAAAGGCTTCCCTAATTTTCAACACATTTTCAGGAGTCAAGTGCAACAGCAAATACCATCCCATAACATCAATAGAAATCACTAGAAAGGACACCCGCAAAAAGGCCAAACAATACAGTAATGAAACTATAAGAAAAAAATGTTACACAAATTAGAGGGTCAACGCCTTTTTATACAGTTGAGTTCTAAGAGTGTGATAGATTCATCTCTGAGTCCCAGAGGAGACGCTTTTACTGTTACTAGTCAGTCAGAGGCGTTTAAGTGTGCCTGTGTGTGTTTCCTGAGGAGTTATGTAATATGCTATAGCACCTTGCTGATCTACGGAAACCTCTTTTGTTTTTTAGTGACATGTTTACTTGCTGTGCTCACTGACTGGGACTATTTTTAACTGGGGCAGACATGCTTACAGCAGCACAGTTTAACAGATGTGTGAATATGTGACATTCCAAACATAGTTGTTACTGGGCCACATTGTACAGTACAATGCAAACCTCATGTCTCAGGTCTCATAATTGTCATCCTTGTTCATATATCCCTGTATAAGCAGTCTGATCGTGTATCTTATTCAAAGTCCTTTGGTGGCAGTCATTCATGCTCTTTGTTGCTGCTGTGGATACTGTCCAGCTTTACAGGTCGACGTAAGGAGGAGCGCAGAGAAAGCCTTCCCTGCAGAAAACTGAACACAGACAATGAGGCGGAGGCTTCCAGGCGGCCCTCTTTCCTGAGGATCAGTCTGGGCAAGCTGAAGAGGGAATCCATGTCAGACAAGGCATCCCAAGAGACTGAAGAGGAAACAGTGGAGGAAGAGCTGGTGGTAAAAACCAGAGAGCCCCTCTCAGGTAACAATCAAGGAAACATTACATGTAAAAAATCCAGGTCCTGATCAAAAAACATTTTTACATATCAAATGACCTAGAAGAATCTTTGCAAGGAGTTTCCGGTATGTTAGAGAAATTTGCTCTTCCCTGTCAAGCTTTGGCAGTACTTCTTCCCAGTCCTAGAGAACTGTCATGATGAGGCTGAGAGGTTCTTGGTCTTCAACCAAGTTACTGTTCACAGACTCCAGAGGGAACCGCACTAGGAATAGAAGAGTGTGGAATGAGCAGCAAATAAGCACAACTACCCGATAAACATAAAAACAGATATACCCTTTCCCCGTTTGTTGGTCAACCCTCTGTTTTGTGACTCTTGCAAATAAACTTTTTCTCTCCTTACTGCTCACAGTACTAGAGATCCTACAGTTGGTCAACCACAGGGACCTTCTCCTGGCTGACACACACATTCAGGAGCTGGAGCGAGAGTGTGAGCTGCTGTCTCTCCTACCAACTACAACTACTCCCAGCCTTACTCCCACCATTTGTCCTAGCACCCCTCCTAGCGTGATCCCTTTGTCATCCTCCTTAGATGACTTCCTCAGCTCCAATGCAACACTGGACTCGAGCCGGCGTAAAGCTAAGGATGTGGAGCTCCTGTATGAGGCCCTGCAGAGGGAAATGTGGGATGTAGTGCGGGAGTCCCTCCGCCAGCCCAGCGCTGGTCCCAACCTTGGGCTGGTGGTGTTGGTAATCCAACAGGAGGAGAATGCTGATGCTGCCTGGGCCCTGAGAGAGGAGACCAAACCAGAGCGAGCTGGCACCCAGATCCAGCCCAGCCAGCGTCCCCGGCGACTGAAGACTAAGTGGAGACAGGCTGTGGCTGAGGCTGCAGACTGGAGCCTGCCACATCAGGTAGACACCCAGGCGGGCCAGCTGGCCACATACCTTGAGCGCCTGAGAAGTCGGATGGTGGATGACCTGGATGCAGCAAGGAGGAATGCTGTATCCATTTACCCAGAGGAGTTTGCTGCCTTCCAGGTGTATTTGGAGAGTTACCATCAAGCCGTGGCCAAACGTCTTCAGACCATTACAAGTGGCCCGCTGCAGGTCACAGATGTCTACTCATTACTGGACTGGTTCTACAACATCTACAACAGGTGGGACAGACAGCAAACCTGGACACTCCCGTTCAATAATAATATATCATACTCTGAAAATGAACTTCCTTTGTCTATCAGGGATGTCCTAGGAACCATTGGCACAACCACACCAATCAGTTATACTCTGCTGGAACCCATTCTGCCCCAAGACACGGTCGACAGACTGGAACAAGACTGTATTAGTATTGTCAGGGTAAGAAATCTTATTAACAGACCACTGTTATCTTGACATCTTGATATAAGATACATTTAATTTTATGCTGTATTTGCAGGAGAAGGTGACAATAGAGCTGATTCAGGTTCTGGATGAAGAGGAGAGAAGATGGGCCCAGACTTTGCACATAGAAGAGTACCAGTCCCACCTGGCACGCTCAGTTATCCAGGTACATTGTCATGTGTCATTTTCACTTGAAAAACCTCCTGGATACTGACTTTTTTATGATTTTAGTAATGTTTTTTAGCCTAATATACAGTCGTCTTATTGCACATGTCTTTCTCAATTCCAGAGACTGAAAGTGGACTTGGACAGATCTACTTCTGTGAACCAGTTTCTTGGAGCAAGAGTGGCTCGCTGTAGTCTAATTGGATTGTCTGACTTTCTCTACAAGTGAGTGTATGCTATCAGAGAGACACAATAATCCAGCAGGTGCAGAGTACTACCAATGTTGGAACATGGACTATTTTTTTCATAGACCTTTATTGAAATTTTTGGGCAAGACCAGTGTTTTTACAGCATGGGACATGATTATTAATTTATAGCTTGTATTAGCATTGAGTAGACTCTCATAAAACCTCTATGTGTCCAGTTTCCAGAGGAAGGTGGGAATGTTTCATGAGACTCAGGCAGAATTTGGAGATCGAGGGGACGGATATGTTTCCAGGACTATAGCTCTGGTCAACTCCTGCCCTCCTCTCAGGTAGATAAATAATTCATTATTCAACTGAACATTTGTAGTTTTTGCATTTCTGTTTTAAATAATTGCACTAATTTGGTGAAACTTCAGCTTCACATCTCCTGTGAATCTTGTAGATCCTTAGTGGAGCGCTGCAGGCAGTGTGATCCACAGGGTAGTGAAGAGTCGGCACAGAGAGCCAACTCCTCCCTGGACAGGATCATCAACCAGTCAGTGAGGGTTCTGACTGACAGACTGTTTGAACACATCAGGGTGAGTAAGTCAAGAGCAAGTCCCATCTTAAAGCTTGTTTCTCTTTAACAAGACTCCCACAATGCACAGGATATATGATTCAGTAAATTTTTACTGTATGACTGTAAATGACATCACCTAAAAACATTTCTTCCTGGTTTTCTGAGTTGAAACTTGCCAAAGACAATCAATCAGGTTTCCACAGAGGAGATGACTGTGGAAAAACATGATCACAACCATGATGCAGTATAGTTTCTTAAAAGTATTTGGAAAATAGTTCATAAAACAATGGAATGACACATTTGCAAAAATCCCTTAAATACTCAGCCTTGAGCTCCTTAGTGGTGAAAATATGTTCAGATCTTTTATTAAGTAGAAATAGTGATCCAACAATGTAAACAACAAATATTCCATTACAAGTAAAAGTTGTGAGAGCTGAGTCGTTATAGAAAATAATATTGTGTAAAATCTGCAAAAATGACTAGTAACTACAGTCATCAGATAAATGTAGTGCTGTGAGCAAAAAATGCAGACACTTAAGAAAGCCTCAGCATTGCACTTAAGTATAGTACTTGAGTAAATATAGTTTGTTTGTGTACTCTGTTAATCAGACCTTGGTATGTTGTTCCAGCCTTTCTTTGACAAATTGATAAAGAGAAAATGGTTGAACAACACAGAGGCCTTTGAGGCCATTGAAGCCAGCATTAAACAACACTTCAAGAAGTTCAGAAGGATGGACTCTCCACCTTATCAGGTAACATTATTGGATTAAACAGGTGGTGTTTGCTTGAAGCTTATATGTAACCAGTTAGTGATTCATTTTATGAATGACTGATAGACGTTGGTGGGTGAGGTGCACCGGCGGGTCCTGGTGGAATATGTCCGAGCCATCATGCGGGGACGGGTCATCTGCACATCCTCCAAGATGAGGAAGAGGATGGCTTTCCGCCTACAAGATGAAGCCAAACACCTGAAAGGACTCTTTAAGGATCTGGTAAGTCTCTACTTGAATCAGGCAGAGTCATTAAAGATGACACATTTAGTTGACATATACTCTTGAGTGTGACAAAGAACTCTTCTGACCCTTAGAAGGAGAACGAAATCCAAAGCATCCAAAATGAACTAATAATTGCTTTTTTGGAGACCCTGAGTATTATAAACAATTCCAAAATGCTGATTCGTAGAATCACTGAGCAGTGCTGGCGCAGGGAATGCAGAGTCTGGTGGCTGTGAATGGAACCTGACCCTCAAACTTCCTAGGTCAGGAATAACTCAGACAGTGTTGATACACTGAGCTCTGAAAAATGGCTGCCGTCAGTGAGATGGAGATGGATGAAGTGGGCTTACGTTAGCACTTGCCAGAGGGGGCAAGAGGGTTTAAAACAACTAGGCCTGACAGTGTGGCAGTTGCCTGCTCTCTGTGCGTGAGTTCAAACAAGTGTCCGTCACCTTGGCTGACAACAGGAAGCCGCTGTGTTCAGAAGGACCTTCCTGTTCCTGTCAGCTGGCTAGCTTTGATGTGGCTCTGGGATGGCCTTGATGGCCTTTTTAGCCAATGAGTGGGATGAAGTATCTGTGGAAACTGGGAATTTGTGTGTGTGTGTGTGTGTGTGTGTGTGTGTGTGTGTGTTGGGGGGGTGGGGGTTAATGGCTGTCCAAAAAAGCTGTTGTTATTTTTAGTGACTGCCAAGCCAAAGAATTCTGAGTGTTTGAAGGAAAAACAGGACCTAGAAAAACAGAGGTGGAGTTTGTTATTCACTTAGTAAATGACTTAAATGTTTGGCCTTTGGCCCTTAGAGGTATTAATTTGTGTTTCCTCTGAAGGTTTGATTGTTCACTGCTGGTCTAATCTTAAAAAACACACTTTCAGAATAAGAAGCCATTTGGATGAATAGTGATAACAGATAAGTGCTGTGAACTTTACATTTAGTTGAACAAACTTCCAGAGAAAACCCAGTGATGAATTTTAAGTTCTGTTATATAATGAACACTTGTTGCACAGTAATTAAAATGTTGACACTATCTTTGACTTCTCTCTACTTCAGGAATCAAGTTCATCCTGGTTGGACAGCATCATCTGCCACCTTGCTGACATCATTCTCCTTGAGGACACTCCCTCCATCCAGATGGAGGTTGCTGTCCTGGTAAAAGAGTTTCCAGATATACGGTGAGGGCTTTAACAAAGTAACAGTGTTGGAACATTTCTATTTCAACCAGGAAGCATCTATAAAAACAGATTTTCTCTGTACTGTACCCCCAAAGGTCCTATATTCTTTTATGCTTAGTGTTACACATTCACTGTGCTGTTCTTGGCACTTGGCACTTGGCAAGGAAAATGTAAGACTATGTATGGAGTTTTTGTTGTTGTTGTTGTTGTTGTCACAATCAATCAAAACAAGGAAAAGAAGCACAGAAACGTATCTACTTTAACTGTGCTATTTTTGGAAAGGAGCACGGGTTTGTTTTGAGAATGGATGAAGCTGAGAGGGGTGGGGTGGGGGGGCTGTTTGTGCACAGATTCAGACTCAGGTGATGGTTGGCAACCTATGACCGCGTGTGACGCATAACCCTCTGGAGTTAGACAGGAAGCTGCTGCCGAGTACTTCCTGTTCCTGCCACCCTGCAGGAGACAGACTGGTGCCACACTTGGAATCAAAGAGGGAGAGGTGTGGAAGAGGAGAGCAAAACATAGTAGTTCAAACCCAGAGACATGCTAACTCGCTGCTTGACTCAACCCTTTTGTTTACTGTATGGCATCCCCTGCTGGTATTTTAGGACATCAAAGGCTGCCGGCCTTCCATGAGTTTTGTGGGTGCTGGTGTGGCTACACATGGGCATATGCATCAATCCTTCACACATGGATATAAACACGTACCTTAAACAAAAACTGTAAACTGTAAAGGATTGTTGAATAGTTAGAAGCAATTAATCAGCTTTTAACCAACTTTTGGGTCTCCAGATCTTAGTTAGCACTTCATCACTTCAACAGTTCTTCATCAAGAAGACTAACAAAAGATTTGATGAATTATTGTAAAATCCATGTTTGTGACATTTCTACCTGCGTAGTAGAAAATGAGAAATCTATTTCCAGCATTTATAATTGCATTATTACCAAATAGAAAGCATAAACACCAGCCAAAAGGATTTTTCACAACTTGACTAAACAAGGATTCAAGTAATATATATGATGAAATGCAATGTCACATGGTCCTAAAGTTGTGTCAAAGGACTAGTATGAAAAATAATGCTTAGAAAAAACAAAATTAAAATAGCATGAAAATTGATTAATTTTTGTAAAAATTTAAATTGTATGTACAAGCGCACAACAAAAGTGTACAACAATCTATAAAGCATTAAAAATTCTTTATTAACCATTAATATATTATGAAACCCTTTTGTTAAATGTGAGTTGTTTTTCTTTTTTTTGAAAACAATCACCTCATTCTGTTCCTTCCCAGAAAAAAGATGCTATGACTCACAGAAATGTGACTGTTAATCAAAGTCATGACAGCCTTTTACGACACCAGACAGGCCCAATTTCCACTAACACCCATCTACCCTCCCTCCTCCCTGTATCCTTCCTCTCTGCAGGAAGAAGCATGTCTCCACCCTACTAAACATACGAGGGATGATGCGGCAGGCAGAGCGCCAGGAGATCCTCAACATCGTCAAAGACTTTGAATGCCAAAACGCCCTCATGTGCCGGGACCATGCCCTCTTTTCCGACATCCCCATCACCTCAGAGGTGCACTGCATTAGCCTGGGTCTCCTCCGCCTCGCCATGACTGTCTCCAACTGGTTCTCAGAGCACCGTCCAAGGCGAAACTGCAGAACAAGTGCTAGAAATGCCACACATCAACCTGCTGAGAGCCAGAATGTGGAAAACATAAATAAACTCCACAGAGAAGATTAGCTGTTGTTTGTGTAAGGAGAGCAGCCACAGTCATACTGTGAAGATACTGATGAGATGTACATGCACCTTGACTAAAAACTGATTGTATCAAATGATATTACCAGCCACTAAACGAAAGTTGACTTCAGGTACTCCTTGTACTGTACACACTCACAGACTTATTGACATTTCTCCATCACCAGATGTGCATTTTTAATGGAAATGTGAAACAGATTGTGTATCATCATAGCTCACCAGGATTTGTAGTATTTTTATGTTGATCAACACATCTACAGAAGTAAATAAGTGGTATCAGTAATCCTAAAAATGTAACTTCAGTCTATTTTAGCCTTATATTCCTCCGTGTCATGGCAGAAACAACTGCTAGCAGATGCAATGCCATATGATGTTTTGCTGTTTAACATGTATTACCCAACCATATATGCCCATTCTCTGTTATATAGACCATATGTATGTGAGGATATAGTGTATGTAAATGTAAATGTCTTGAACTCTCACTGTGAATGAAATGGATCTGTTGCTGGAAACATAATAAAAACCCATTGACTGGGTAGACTAAACAGATTCAGCAGCTCTGTCATTGTGAGTATAAATTCCGTATTCTGTATATCATGTGAACAACCAGGAGAGAGTTTTCTGCATACTCTTAGAATAGATATGTTGTCGTACAAATGTCTTATTCTGGCTACTTGTGTGCTGTGGTCCCTGAACATGGGAGTCTCAGACACTAAGTCTGTAGCAACAGTGTGTTAAACAATACATACCAAAAGCCACTTTGACAAACAGAGATCTGATGCAGAACCAATGCTGCCAGTACATATACATACATACATAGTTTATTCCTAGGTTGTTTATCTTAAGGATATGGCAGCTTTGTTCAATGAACTGAGAGCTTGAAATATGGGGCTCCACCATGGCTACTTTATGACCCTCTGCCACTGTACAACAAGAGGGTTCATACACCCTGAGGCCAACAACGGGATGTTTTTCGATAAACAAAGATTTCCTGTTGTCCACCAAGGTGCCAACGGATGCTTTTATTGGAGCCAAGTTTACTCTATGCGCTAGGAGGTAACTTCCCCTCTGCGGTCCTGAGTGAAGGTGCAGCAGCCATGGAGCTTTTTCATGTCTAAGCTGCTCATGGGCTTCTCAAAACAAAGTCAGCCAGCCTCAGCAGGGGTCATTGTACACACTAAACTCTGCGACTCACTGGCTCCAAATTTGAATGACCAGCTGGCTGCTTTTGAAATAAAGACATTCCTGACTTCTGATGTCAAATTGATGGATTTTAGAGCTTGTTGGAGTGTGTGAGCACCTCATCATCCTCACACAGCAGGTAAAGTTTTGTCACAGGTCCCCCAAAGGACATGATGGGCCTCAGTTGATCATGGTGATCCAATTAATTTATATATTAGATTTTGTTGATATTTTGTGGAAAACCTGAATTTGAAAGATAATTTAGTATTAAACTACTTCCTTTTCAAATGTATCACGCCTACATTTCAGCCACAACCAGACAGACGAAATAAAAAGTGCCAGATCTTGACGTTTTTCCTTTGATCTAGTAAAGAACCACCTAGATACAGAAGCAGAAAACAGCAAATTGAGAGAGGTTAAAGATCCCTTTCTACATATAAAAACATATAAAAATAATAAAATAAAAAAATCTTTTTAGATATGGTTCAATTACCCAAATTCTTACATTTTCTCTTTCACCCTCATTCAGATATTCAGAATCTATAAATATGTAAATATTATTCATTTCAAAGTTTACCTGAAGATGTCTCCCGCACCACCGTTAAGTCCATTCTCATTCTTTGTGTGTGACTTTTTCAAGTCTCGACATCATACTTCGGAGAACCATGATATTCTTCCCAACTTGTGATGTCACAAAATCCTGCTTGTGTGTCTTAAACTGAGATTTAGGTTAAGCAAAGAAAAACTTTCCTCCTTCAGCAGCTGAATGTGAAAGCAGTCTTCTAGTGTCAAACTTTGCACATCCATCATTCTGCAAACTGAAGCTATAATGGAGGGGAGTTTGAAGGTTGGGTAAATATAGAGTTGTCATGTTTTTCCCCAGATACTTTCTGTTAACAATCACCTCTTGCTTGTATGGCTAGGTTTGCCCATTAATGACTTTTAAGTATCATATGATTATTTTGTCAGAGGTTGAATGCAATTTACAGTGTACATCCTATTGAAGTGTCTTGCAAGTTCCATCCATTTTACAAGTTACATGCTGGATTCATAAATAAAAATGTTTTTGACTGTCTGTCTTAAATGCAGTATGTTTAGTCCTGTAGCATCTTCCTCTTATTGACATGTGTTCGATACATGACTCAATATAATCAGCGTGCAAACTTGTAAATGAGAAAGACTCATATAAAAAAAATTGTCAAACATCCTTTAACATTTCTTAAAGCTATTTATCTGTTACCAACAATAGATCTCAGATATCTCTGACCTTGGACTGCACCATGCACTTGTTTTTATTTTCAATATGTTCCACGAATTTGTGGAACAGAGGAAGGACATTAAGTGAAGTTGGCATCAACTGAATGTTAAGTTTGGCAACGTGGCTACTGAGTCATATGTATATCTAAGAGCATTATCAGACATCCTTTCATATAGTGGGCTGAAGGCGGATGCTGGACTGCTGTTTTCCAAGTATCCCAGACGGGGATTACCATCTCTGACTGAGGAGGGCAGGTAGGAATAAGGGCCAAACTCATGGAGGTTTCCCTTGATCAAGCTGTTGAAGGTGGAACAGTCCACAGTACCACAATGCAATCCCTGGGAAGCACTCCCCTGCTTCCTCTCATTAACACAGCTCTACAATGGAAAATCCATCTGGCTATATTTGCTGTTTGTTTTCGGAAGCAAGCCATGCCCTGTCTTTGTTCACACTGAGATGCATTTTTTATGGTTCCCCTCTTTTCTATTTGTTTGCTTCTAATGTGGAGTTCTACATATCTAAAATGAGTTTTGTAGCTGAGAGAGGCACTTGTTTGAGGTCATTTCTGAGCACTAGGGCTTATTTAGCCTTGATGAGGCCACTGGACAGTTGTTTCTCTCATGCTCCACTCAATACATCAATACCTATAACTCAATCCATGGGTCTAATATACCAGCTCACTGAAATATTGGGCTGATATTAACCATTAAATCAGATATCAGCCAACTACTGCTGTCCACCTCTAATATGAAGGCAGGAGAATTAGCGTCAATCTGTAAAAAAACAGAAAACCTGGTTCACCTTGTTTCACACTCCCTTAAAGGAAAGCTTCAGTGGCTGTGCATTTTCCCCTTATATTACTGTCAACAAAGTTAGAAATGCCTTATATGGTTGAACCAGGATTAAAACATTTCAGGACTGAGGCATATAAAATTAGATAATTAAAATAATACAGAAATAAAATACCCTACAAAAAAGATAAGCACAGCTATAAATATTATAACATGACATGTCAGGAGTAAAATGTAGCATTAGTAAAAGTAAAGTAAAAGATAAGTTTTAGGAAGTGATTTAAAAGATGTCAGATTCTGCAATCGTCAGATCTTAAGGCAGGGAGATCCAGAGCTGGGCGGCCCTGACTGCAGAAGCCAGAAGTTGAAGACCTCACTGCATTCATGTATTACTTATTTATAGTCACTTGCACTCACAGATGAAAACAACTTTAGGAAGCAAATTGATTAACAGTGTCCTTTTTACAGTGTTCATGTTGTTGATGTGTGTTGGGTTTAACTCAACAGCATGACTCAAGATTAGATTGGATTATTGTCATCATCAGAGTGCAACACAGAGACAACAAAATGCAGTTTATCATCTATCCAGAAGTGCAAATAGTCATAATATCCAAAGCATAAATACATACAAGTTGTGCAATTGGTATGAGGTATAAACAGTATGAGGCATGAGCAGGTAGTGCAAGTAATTCTTATGAAACTATGACATGTGCATGTGTACGGTGGGGTGTGGGGTTGTGAAAGGGGGGGTGTCAGTGTCCATGGGAGGGTGGTGGAGGTTAAGAGGGGCTGCTGGGGGACGGAGTTCAGCAGGGTAACAGTTCTGGGGAAGAAGCTGTTCCTGTGCCTGCTGGTTTGGGAATGGAGGCTCCGAAATGTCCTACCAGATGGCAGGGGGGCAAACAGTCCATGGTTTTGGTGGGAGCTGTCTCTGCTGATGCTGTGTGCTCTTCTTAGACACAGCGAGGTGGTTTTACTTTTATTTACCGTTAAGAGCAGAACTAGTTATTTCCAACTGCTTCCAGTCTTTATGATAAGCTATGGTAATGGCCCGCTGGCTCTATTAGAACATGCAGTTTTCCCCTTTTTTCCCTTTTTGTCTTGTGTTTCCCCTCTCAATCAATTCAATCATTCAATCAAGGCTCACCTGCCATCACAGTATATAAGCCCTGGCTCTCTCAGTATTTGTCAAATAACAAGTACGTTTTGATCAGTTTTCCTTGCTTGCCTGCCTTAGTTTTTTGTATGTGCTCAGGTGCCTTGCCCTCACCTGTCCTCGTCCTTGCCATGTCTGTCCGCGTCCTGGAAGGAAACTCGATCAACATCCGTCTTGCCTCCTCCTCTTTAAGATCAACCCAAACCCTGAAATCTCTTGACTGCCTTAGTCTGTTTTTGACAATAGGGAAGATTAAAAGACATTGAACCTTTCCCAGTCTATGTCAGGCTCTGGTTCCATATTTAGTGGATAGACATGAAAGTGGTAGCAATGTTCTAATCCAACTCTTGCCAAGAGAAGGGAATAAGTAAAGTCCTAAAAATGTCAAACTATTCTTTCAGAGAACCTGAATACTATTTTACCCTCATTGTCTACCATATGGATCAGTGCTGACCAAATCAGACAGTGAACAGTTATGTGCTCAGACCCATCATCAACAGTTACTGAAACCAAGCAAAACCAATTAAAATGAAATTAAATTTTTTTTCCAGAGAAGCTTTTCTTCAGCTGGTTTGGTGGTAGTTTGGACAGTGCTTTAGGTCTCCCTAATTTTGTTTTTTTCTTTTCAATTTTGTTTTCAGAGCTTTTAAGAGGATTTTTCAGACCTTCATCTTTTTCATCAGACCAATCAGTACAGACTTAGATTTCGGCTTAAACGGTTTCTTTATTGATCCCAATTTGGGAAATTATTTGTTGCAGTAGCAATTAAATGTACAACAAACACAGGATATATACACAATTATTTAGAAAAAGTTACAAAAAATACAAACAGGAATAAAACTAAAAATATAACTAAGTAAAACTGAATATAGTTTTATAATATGTATTATAATATATACGACATATTATATAAAATCATAATAATATAATAAAAATACAATATAACTAAGTAGATAAACAGTTTTTACAGCGAAAAACAGTACAGCAGAAAATGGCAAAATTTTGATTTTGATCCTTTTCAAATAATATCTTTTGTGTGTCTTAACAGCTCTAACCCTAATTTGGGGAACACTCAACTCATGCCTTGCTTTTGCAATTTCTTGGTTTAAAATGACTACTTTTGAATAATTTAATGAAGGTTATTGAGTCACATATCAAACTGAGGGTCAGTTAAAAAAAGTGTCAACTTCATCAGACGTCCAACAAATTTTATCGTGTCCTAGTTTAAGTGGTTTTGGTTGTGGGTCTGTCAGACAGCACATTGTGTAACCACATAGAAATGACCCGTTCTGACATGACCCATCAGGGCAAGATTCAATGGAGAGAACCTCCTGTCCTCTCCCATGTGCAGTATACACTGTCTGTCAGGATGGCTGGCCACTTGAACCAAAACAATGGTGCACTTCGTCACTCCTGATGGGAAATCCTGATTTATGTTATCCTAGTGTATCCATCAAGTGTATCTCTATTTAGCAATGAGGAGATGTCTACCCCGTCCGCCGGTGCCCATTCAACTCCAAATCAGACATGCCAGCCTATTTGTTTCTTTATCAGCAGTCCCATTAAATCATCTGTCTCAGACCTTGGTTATAGAGGGAGCAGAGGAAGTTCACCCTTGTTCAAAATAGGGACTACAGCCCAAAATAAACTTGGACACAATCATTTGTCTTTCTTCAAATTAATCAGAAAACATGTGCACACATCAACCTTTCTTTCGTTAAATGTTGATACATTTGATTTATGCTAAAAGTTATCCTGGGGTAGATACATGGATATAAATATTTTGCTCAGGTCTGTGCTGGCCTGATGCCACTTATACTGTAAACATCCCAACCTGTGGAGTTATTTGTTTTCCTTTGTTTAAACTATTTTGACGTCTATATAATAGTGAGAAAAAAACAAGGGAGGCTTTGTTGGTCCTGAATGTCTGTATTTATGCAAGCACATCCCCTGGCCTCACAGACTGGACCTTATTACAGCAGCAATTCCAATCAACCAATGATACAGCGATAAATAAGAGGATGGAAAACCTCTGACCTCCAGGTGGTGATCATCATAAAAGAAGCAAACCAAGTGAATTCTAATCTTCAGAAAAATGTCATTCACTTTTTTTTTAATCTGTGCTAGTGGTATGGATCTATGGAGGGCAGTGCTGGTCAGTTAGTCAGTCAGTCTGTGGATCTTGGATGGATTACTTCATGGTCCCCAGACCACCAGCACGTTGACATTTTTGGCTTTTGGTGAAATGTCTTGGCAACCATTGAATGGATTGCCATAAAATTTTGTACAGTCAATCTAAGTGTAAAGACATCCAATTGATGATATCCCATCAGGCTGAAACTGTACTTTGCGTTAAGTGCTAATAAGCAAATTTGCTAACATACTAAATGAAGTGAACATTGTAAGCATTACACCTGCTTAGCATCAGCATGTCAGCATTGTCATTGTGAGTGTGCTGATTTTACCACTACCTCAAGGCACCACTACCACTAAGTACAGTCTCGCAGACCTGTGAGCATGGCTGTTGAATTTACACAAAGGAGCATGATTTTATTTTACAAGTAACAGTTTAAATTATACAAACTCTTAATATTGGCCCACAAAGATTCAAAAAAGGATGCCATTGTTGGCATTCAGTTTTTACCTGTATTTCCTCAGTGTCACTGATTGATCTTCCAGCTAAATTGCTCAGATATGCACATCTAAGTGGTTCCTTCCTAATATTAAAAAGAGGGGCATATTGTCAAACAGCGGTGCTGTTCTCCATTTGAATGTCAAGCACTGAAATTATACTGTATGAATTGTCATAGTGAAATCATAACTTTACATATTGTAACTTATTAGTTTTTGTCTTGAGCTGAGATTCCTTGAATTGAATATAAAAACTCAGTATGCAACAGTGCTTAAAACATGCCTGACAAAGTGACAGCATGATTAGAATAACTTTGCCTCTTCTCCTTGTTGGTGATGGAGGGCTGCATTCTCTACAGCTCCCACAATAACTTCACAAAAACAAAGTTAAAAATAGATGAGATGCAAAAGAAAGAGGAGAGAGTGAGGATGACAGTGATTGACTCTGCTGTCAGATCTTTTTCATGGAAAACAGGGTGGACAAACGGACATCCTTAAATGCTGTGTATTTGTGAGGTCTGTCTTAGAGGCCTCACCTTTACCCTCTGGAAGGAATTTCTGTTGTTGTAATCCCAAAAACAAACATGGTCGTAGCAGCCTTTAACAGAAAAGCTGGCATGTCTTGATATGCTCAACCCTGGCTTATGTTGTGACTCACTCTGTTTTATTGTGTTATTCTGTACTGCAATCACAATTCACTGTGTTGGAAAATTTTAAAAGTGAATGAATACATGCATGAATTAGTTGGCCAGTATATCAATCAGGGACTCGCTGAAAATGGCCCTGAATGATTCCTTGTGACAACATATTTGTGTCTGCCAGTTTTTTTGCCATTAAACAAAGGTGATGTGCTGTATGTCTGACTATAAGTAATCAGACTTCGTGAAGAAGCCTTCGTCATGTTTTGTCATAATATCCCCTCTGTTCCTACTGTAAACAACAAATTTATTGGCTCAGGCCATTTGCAAGAACGGAAACTACTTTGCATGGCAAGAAATAAGTTTGGAGCTAAACAATGGTTCCTCTTGTGAAATATGGCAACAGGGTCTCACCTTTGGCTTCTTGTGCCTTCTCCCCCAGCTTATTTACGTAAGCAGGTTGTGTTCTGTACCCCATCAGGAAGAGGTGTTGCAGGAAACCCAAATCTGAGGTAAGATTTAGAGTAAACTCACAACATTAGACCCCAAAAGCGAGCTTATCTGATCTCTCAGGGAGGTGAAAGAAAGGGTAAACACAAGTGTGACCTGTGCACCAGAACGTACATAGAGCCAAAGACTCACTTCACTGGATTTGATTATAGACTGTGTTGTTTCCACACTGCCAGAAGGTTTTGCTGACTTAATAGCATAACCTGCTTACTGTGTTAAATTCCAGTAGTACCAATTATTATTAAGCTGCTGTCTGATGCTCTTTCAACAGCAACAGCTTAGAACATGATAAACAACAATGTGAAAAGATAATCAAAACGGGTGAAGACTCAGTAAACATAAGACATTAGACAATAGACTAAAGGCAATATTACATGTGTTAATCATGCTATCAAGGACTACAGCCTCTGGAAAAATGAAAAGTGACACTGGCCAGTGAGCTTCGGAAACATGGTGGAGAAGTATTCAGATTCTTTATCTCAATAAAAGCCAAAATAGTGCCATGTGAAAATAAATAAAGTTAAGACAGTTGATAAAATACTTTTACTTCTTGTCCTAAAAGAATAAACAGCAATTTTGCATCATTGAGACTTCTCGTTTTTTGTTTTTTCTCTTTCAGTTGTCAGATGGTCTGTTGAAGTTTCTTGTCAGTACCCCTGTCTGTGTGCTCTTCTGGTTTGTTCTTCGTTTAGTTTTTGTAGTTCTTGGATCTGTGCTCATGCCTGCTTCCTCAGTTTTGTTGCCTGTTTTTGTTGACTGTTTCAGGTTTATTATATTTGTTTGTTCAACCTACTTGTCAGGAGTCTGTGAAAGTTCAAATATTCCCTATTTCTAGCTTCCCCATGTGGACATTTGCCACTTTTCATTGGTTTATATTATTGCAAACTGAAATCTGAGTTTGGTACTGTTGGTCAGACAAAACAAATATAAGATGACACCTTCGGCTTCAAGAAATTATGATGGTAATTTTCCACTACCAATACACTTCAGACATTTGATGGACCAGATAATTCATTAAAGGAAAAAAAAATACAATGAAGATAAAAGTAACTGTTGGTTGCTGCTCTGAGATGATTCCTACCCTCTATCATTTGTTGTCTAACTACAATGCTATTATTACTATGACCACATTTGATGTCAAAACCCTGCTTCCTGCCTTAATGGAAATGTTCCTACTTCAATGAAAAAAATGTCTTTGGTTTCATGGAACAATTCCAACATACATTTTTTATGCCGACCTTTCTTCTTTTTTTATCACCTGCTATTTGTAGAAATTATGAAATCTTGAGCTCTGTTTCTGCAGGAAGCACAGCAGCTCTCTAACTTAAGTCCAAGTCCTACCCCTTGAGTCATTTGTTGTTGCTGATTACAGTGAAGTTGTATATGCATTTTTATATTTTCACGAGGAAAAAAAGCAATGCAGATCTTAAGATACCTATGTTCTTAAGCTTCAAATGTGCTTATTGTGCTTAATTCAGTTGTTATTAATTATACATTTTATTGGGGTTTACAGTATACTTGTTTAACACCAGTTCAGCAAGTGTAAATGAATTAACAAACAGACACAAGGTCATGTTCTTGTTTTACATTTAGAAGAATAGTAGCTGTTGTGTCATTTTATCACTGTTATTACTGAATTAATCAAAAAACAACAACAACAACAACAACAACAACAACAACAACATGGTGGCATCTCCAAACCATACACAGGAAGTAATGAAAGTGATTTTTTTTTTTTTTTTTTTTGTCTATTGATATCACTTCAAAAACTTCATATTCACTTTTTCTTTCCAAAAACAGTCCTAACGAACCTGCTGAAGAATTTTCAGATTCTTTTCAGCCAGCTCCTCTTCACTTTTACAGGTGCACCTTCATCAGGTGACTCATCAGTGGCTGATGTCTCCTCAGCTGGACCATTACTGTCTGCATCTTGGCTAACAGCTGGTTTCTCCTCAGCTGAGCCAGTAGAGTCTTCAGCACCAGCAGCTGCTGCGACATCAGTCGAGGTATGCTTGAACACAGGAGTGAGGACAAACTGAGCCTGCAGGATTGGAACAGGGGATGAAGGGAAAATCTTCAACTCCGGGCTCCTCTTCAGCCTCATTGTCAGATGTTAGTTCCCCTGCCAAGTCATCCATCTTGCCATCGCAAATGCATCGTCGTGAAATACTATACATAAATAAGACAGAAATATGATTAAAAAAGGTACTTTAACCCTAAGAAGTTGCAGCATAATAAATAAAGGTGCTCATTGTGGAGGTAAAATAGTGTTATATAATTTTTGAAAGGATTATTATTACCGACTAATTACAATATAAGCAGAATTTTGATGATGTTGCTGGTTGAGGTGTAGATATGTTTAAGTAGGTTTGCCAAGTCTTGCATTTTTGGCAGGAGACATTTGGTTACGGGTCTTGTCTCACGCTATCATTATACCCAAGCAAATCTCACATCCCCCCCACAAAATCAGTCCTTGATGAAAAATATTGATTATGATGAGCCTACAGGCTTCCTCCACACACAGGATAACGTCTGACCACCAAGCTTTTCTTCATATTTTAGCAACATATTGTCTTTTCTCAAATATATGAATATATTGTCTGACAGCATATTTGTGGTGACATATACTAATATTTGGGATGTTTTGGGACTTTATGATGCTTTATGGAAATGGACACTGGCCTCTCTCCTCCTGGTCCATTTAAAGGATCAGTTCACCCAAATTACAAAAAACGAGATATTTAATGTTGGCAAAATTAACTTTTTAATTGACCCAATATTAGCTAACAAAAGTCTTTAGGAAATCAGTAAAGACCACTGAAGATCTACTGCCATTTTTATAAATAGCGATTGTATCTTTACTAGTTACTGTATGTGTTTGCTGTAGATTAACCTGATTAACCTGATAATCTGTTTGGAAAGCATATAAAATATAAGACATTGGTGCCTGGTGTAGGAAAACAGATGATGTGTTGTAGTTTTTCTGACAGTTATGGTGTGAAATATTGTTCAGCGGAAACATGGAATACAGAAAACAGCATAATTCTTATTTAGTGACTGCTTTTTGTGCACAGGTGTATAATAATAAAAAATCCATCTAAATAATATATACTAGAATATGGCAAAATGAGTAAATAAATGAAATCTTGATGTATTTATCAATATCTCATTTGCATATAAACTGTAAATTACTGTCAAGTTTCTCGCATGGATTCAACAATGATGCTGCATTCAATTTCATTGTAATGGAAATAAATTCTCCCTATCTGTTTTCTGTGGTGTTCATCATCTACCAGTAGCAAATCTTCCCCTCCGCTCCACTTTAGTTCTCCTTTTTTTGATTCCATACTGTTTCCTGTTATTGCTCCTGTATTTCTATATTCATGTATTTAATTGTTGGTAATTACATATGGTGACCCATCACAGACACTAAAGACTTCAAAGAAATGATGTTTTTAAAGAAAAAAAAATCAAAATCATCATCAGTCAAAATGTAAATGTCTTCATAAAAGAATGAACAATGGTCTAGATGTAGGTTAATTCCTTGTGTCTGGCTGTTCCAGCCACTGCAAATGCATGTGATTAATCATGTGATCTCTTGAAAGTTGCTGTCACTTGATGAAAATACCTTACCCTTCAATATCAGTGAAGAACTTTTTACTTCTAAACTGGCTCTTTACAGCAATCTTTGTTGTAATCCTGTGAAGTTTGATAAATCCAAACCCAGATCCTTATTGTTAATTTCAAATAAAAATGTGATCCGCAAATACAGAATTGTAAAAAATACATAGTGATGGAAATTAAATGGAGAACACAAATGAAATGGAGGATTTCTTGTAGCTGTCAGTGCTACAAAAACCCTGCTGTCCCAATCAGCGCAAGTTGACTGTATCAGTGTGAGGTATTTGAGCTTTCCAAACTGGGATGTGCCAGGAGAGATTAATTAATACTACTTCTGTGATTTCATACCAATTTTATTAATTTCAGTGCTGTGACTAAAATTCTTAACAGGTTTCAGACATTTAATTTCTTTCTTTTGTAGTTAATTTCCATTTGGCTGGGAGGAGATAAAACAGAATAATTATCCCCAATTTATACAAACATCAGCATTCCTCTTGTAGTTCAGTTGAGTTCAGATGATATAAAAGCTTGAAACACCACCGACCAAAATGGGTTGTGAATGCAACATGAGGTCCCAGCAGCTTCTTTCACCCCCTCATGAACCCCCATCCATCTTTCATCAGCAGAGAGTTAAAGTTTGAGCCTAATCACTTCACATCCTCTCTGGCCTTCTGCTGACAGTACACTGCAAACTTGCCCTCACACTTAACAATTGGTCCTTTTTACCTTTAACACATGAACCCACTCATCTTTTTCACTTCTCACTGTACATCAGTATGAGCACGCTATGCATTCTCCTGTGTTATACAACAGGTCACAAGCACTAACTTGTGTGGATCATGAAACCAGCTGAGGGGCAGTGGGGCACCTGCCTGACTGCCTGACAAACCCAGGAGGTATTTTGTGGTAAATGGAGGCTCATGGTGAAACCTACAGGGTTACAGAGGTATAGCATAATAAGGTAGCAAGACTATATTGTCTATTTATATTACATGTATGTGTACTGTGCACAAGCAGATAAGTACCATTTCTTTAATGTAAACTTATTTCAAATGAAAGAGCAAATGTTTAGATATCTAGCCTTTAAATCTTTTACATGATACCAAATGAACCTGCAAACTAATATATCCATCTTGATAAAGCAGAGTATATTTGATGATTAATTTTTGCCCAAGAATTGATGTATTATTGACATGATGCAAAATGATCAACAGATGAACAACACCAGTCCAGACTGTAATAGTTAGACAACAATTACACATTGCTGCACTCTGGAGGCTATAGTATGGCATTACAATACCTCAGAAACTCAGAAACACACAATCCACACAATGAAGTGAAAAGGCAAGATGACCTCATTTGGATTGCACTGATGGAAATTCAAAGTCTTTTCCATAATGCCAAGACAAGCATGGGAACAACATATAAAAATACAATAAAAATGAAAATAACATAGAAGAATGTCATAGATGATTTTAATCAAATGAAATAAAATAGTAACAGTGCAGTAATAAGTTGTAAATTGCCCCTAATTCAATAACCCATTCATCGTTCATGAACCTGACGTCTTTCTCCTTTTGATCGCAAAAAGGAGAAAGATGGGTTTTAGTTTAGTTTGCTTTACAATGTGACAGCTTATAAAGGCAATGTTAGGATCTGGACTTTAGTTTTTATTTTATATACTGGACTAATGCAACGCACTTCTCATTGGGATCCCTAGCAAGAGTACTCCAGAGCCTTCAGTATATCCAAAACTCTGCAGCTAGGATCCTGATGAGAGTGAGGAAACATGAGCACATTACCCCCGTTCTCCACTCACTCCACTGGCCTCCCGTCTCCACCAGGATTGAGAACAAGGTCTCCCTCCTCACACACCAATGCATCCATGGACTTGCCCCCCCCCCCCCCCCCCCACCTCAAAGAACTTATCAACCCACAAAACACACGCTCCCTCTGCTCTACTCACTCAAACCTCCTCCATATACCGAGAACCAGACTCTGCCCCACGTCTGTGGAATGCCCTCCCTGACACCTTGAGGGCACCACAACACACTAACTGTTTTAAAAATGGTCTTAAGACATTTCTTTTTAGCAAAGCTTTTGGCCCCTTTTAGAAGTTTTTTTTGTTTTTTTTTTTTTTGTTGTTGAAAACTTCGTCTTTCATATATATATATATATATATATATATATATATATATAT
>JBBMOE010000011.1:13760183-13836798 GCA_037975065.1 Chaetodon trifasciatus
GTAGGAACGTAGATTGACCGGTAAATCGAGAGCTTCGCCTTTCGGCTCAGCTCCTTCTTCACCACGACAGACCGCCTGTCAATCTCACGCTCCATCTTTCCCTCACTCGTGAACAGGATCCCGAGATACTTAAACTCCTCCACTTGAGGCAGGAACTCTCCCCCAACCTGGAGGGAGCAAGCCACCTTTTTCCGGTCGAGAACCATGGCCTCGGACTTGGAGGTGCTGACTCTCATCCCAGCTGCGTCACACTCGGCTGCGAACCACCCCAGTGCATGCTGAAGGTCCTGGCTTGATGGAGCCAACAAGACAACATCATCCGCAAAAAGCAGAGACGAAATCTGCCGGCTCCCGAACCAAACCCCTCCGGCCCCTGGCTGCGCCTAGAAATTCTGTCCATAAAAATAATGAACAAAACCGGTGACAAAGGGCAGCCCTGCCGGAGTCCAACGTGCACCGGGAACAGGTCCGACTTACTGCCGGCAATGCGGACCAAGCTCCTGCTCCGGTTGTACAGGGACTGTACAGCCCTCAACAGAAAGCCTCCAACCCCATACTCCCGGAGCACCTCCCACATAATGACTCGAGGGACACGGTCGAAAGCCTTCTCCAAGTCCACAAAACACATGTGGACTGGTTGGGCAAACTCCCATGAACCCTCAAGCACCCTGTAGAGGGTATAGAGCTGGTCCAGTGTTCCACGGCCGGGACGAAAACCGCATTGTTCCTCCTGAATCTGAGGTTCGACTATCGGCCGGATTCTCCTCTCCAGTACCCTGGAATAGACTTTCCTGGGGAGGCTGAGGAGTGTGATCCCCCGATAGTTGGAACACACCCTCCGGTCCCCCTTTTTAAAAAGAGGGACCACCACCCCAGTCTGCCAGTCCAGAGGCACTGTCCCCGACTGCCACGCGATGTTGCAGAGGCGTGTCAACCAAGACAGTCCTACAACATCCAGAGACTTAAGGTACTCAGGGCGGATCTCATCCACCCCCGGTGCTCTGCCACCGAGGAACTTGCAAACTGCCTCAGTGACTTCAGTCCCGGTGATGGATGCACCGACCCCCGGGTCCCCAGTCTCTGCTTCCTCTACGGAAGACATGACAGTGGGATTGAGGAGATCCTCGAAGTATACCTTCCACCACCCGACAATATCCCCAGTTGAGGTCAACAGCTCCCCGCCCTCACTGTAAACAGTGTTGACAGAAAGCTGCTTCCCCTTCCTGAGGTGCCGAACGGTTTGCCAGAATTTCTTCGAGGCCGACCGGTAGTCCTCCTCCATGGCCTCCCCGAACTCCTCCCAGACCCGAGTTTTTGCTTCTACAACCGCCCGGGCTGCCGCACGCTTGGCCCGCCGGTACCCGTCAGCTGCCTCAGGAGTCCCATGGGCCAACAAGGCCCGATAGGACTCCTTCTTCAGCTTGACAGCATCCCTTACTTCCGGTGTCCACCACCGGGTTCGGGGGTTGCCGCCACGACAGGCACCGGCGACTTTACGGCCGCAGCTACGGGCGGCTGCGTCAACAATGGAGGTGGAGAACATGGTCCATTCGGACTCGATGTCTCCAACCTCCCTCGGAATCTGGTCGAAGCTCTCCCGGAGGCGGGAGTTGAAGGCCTCCCTGACAGCGGGTTCGGCCAGACGTTCCCAGCAGACCCTCACAGTACGTTTGGGTCTGCCAAGCCTGTCCCGCTTCCTCCCCTGCCAGCGGATCCAACTCACCACCAGGTGGTGATCAGTTGACAGCTCAGCCCCTCTCTTTACCCGAGTGTCCAAGACATACCGCCTAAGGTCAGATGATACGACTACAAAGTCGATCATTGACCTCCGGCCTAGGGCGTCCTGGTGCCACGTGCACTGATGGACACCCTTATGCTTGAACATGGTGTTCGTTATGGACAAACTGTGGCTAGCACAGAAGTTCAATAACAGAACACCACTCGGGTTCAGATCGGGGAGGCCGTTCCTCCCAATCACACCCCTCCAGGTATCACTGTCGCTACCCACATGAGCGTTGAAGTCCCCCAGCAGAACAATGGAGTCCCCGGTTGGAGCACTTTCCAGTACCCCTCCCAGGGACTCCAAGAAGGCCGGGTACTCTACACTGCTGTTCGGCCCGTAAGCCGAAACAACAGTGAGAGACCTATCCCCGACCTGAAGGCGCAGGGAAGCGACCCTCTCGCTCAGCGGGGAGAACTCCAACACATGGCGGCTGAGCTGGGGGGCTATAAGCAAGCCCACACCAGCTCGCCGCCTCTCACCGCGTGCAACTCCAGAGTAGAAGAGAGTCCAGCCTCTCTCAAGGAGTTGGGTTCCAGAGCCCAGACTGTGCGTAGAGGTGAGCCCAACTATTTCTAGCCGGTACCGCTCAACCTCACGAACTAGCTCAGGCTCTTTCCCCCCCAGCGAGGTGACATTCCATGTCCCCATAGCCAGGGTCGTCATCCAGGGTTTGGGTCGTCGGGGCCCCCGCCCACGACTGCCACCCATACCACAAGGCACCGGCCCCTTCTGAACCTTCCTGCGGGTGGTGGGCCTACGGGAAGGCAGTCCCACGTCGCTCGTTCGGGCTGCGCCCGGCCGGGTCCCGGCCACCAGGCGCTCGCCTGCGAGCCCCAACCCCAGGCCTGGCTCCAGGGTGGGGCCCCGGTAACGCCGATCCGGGCGACGTACGCGTCCTTGATTTAGTGTCTTTCATAGGGGCTTTTGAACCGCTCTTGGTCTGACCCGTCACCTAGAACCTGTTTGCCTTGGGAGACCCTACCAGGGGCATCAAGCCCCGGACAACATAGCCTCTAGGATCATTCGGGTACTCAAACTCCTCCACCACGATAAGGTGGCGGTTCAAGGAGGAGCCTGGTATTTGTGTTTTTTTTATTTTTTTTTATTTTGTGTCCTGTTTCCCTGTAGCTTTCTTGTTTTTGGAGTTTTGAACTTAGCTGGATTTGGTTTGCCTTTATTTTGTTAATTATCATATTATTGCAGTATAGTATATTATTGCTAATTATCATTGGAACTGTTTCCGACCAGCCTTTTGTTAAATCTGAATATTTGAGTTCATAACCTTCTTGTATTTTCGCTTGGCCACAAAGTCATAACAGGCAAAAGTTTTTATGACTGTATGCAGTGTTCCAGGGTCCCAGTGCATCGATGTTGTACAAAGAGCAAGTCATATTGTGTCACTGAGCACAAGTGTGAAGTACTCGGACTTACGTTAGAAGTTGTTTGACATTTTTCTGTTTTTTTTTCCTTCCAACTCTCTATTGTATTCTGTCAGATGATAGAAAGTTGACAACAGTCAGAGATTTATCTGTACTATTTATACTGAGGTAGCTGTTTTAAAATCTCTGGTTGTGTCCGTCATCGTGAGCAATGTTGCAAATCAATGGGCAGGACTACTTGGAAAATTGGAATTTACAGGATGTTTTGCATTCCTGTGATGAAGAACCTTGATTTCTAGATATGCACACTCACTCAGGTAGAAATAAGGAGGTTCTGGGGATGCCAGTGGGCTACACCCTGCAAGCAGAAAACTGCTGGATCACTGGCTGTGCTGCCTCCTGGCAGACAAGAGAGAAGGATCAAGGGATCTGTTTGCTAGTCTATTATGAAAATCACAGCATAGCCAATAGAGGGTCAATGGAAATATGAGACCAGGGTTTCTTGGGAATGAGTAGGGAAAGTAGGTGTTCTAATGAGACACCTTATGTTCAACAAGAGCAGGCCAAGAAGCATCAAAAGCCTGGGTGCTACCTCTGTTCCTTGAAAAACAGGAATGACCTGTCAGCTATGTGAAGCCCAATGGATAACTTGAGAGGCAGTTGTGGAAGAATTATCAATCATACTCCCACAATGATGAGTATCAATGTACCAGGGTTGGACCAAGCACGGGTGAAATACAATTGTTGCCCAGGAGACTCTTTTCTGCCTCACAGGTCCAGGTGAAGCTGGAAAGACATTAGAATACTCCAGAAATTGAAGTATTTTATACCTAAATAGGCTATTGCAATCCAGAACCACATGGATGTTAAGATTATAAAGTCAAGGTGACCACAGAAAATGTGAATTTGAATTAACCAAGCTAAAGTGGCCTTCTCCTAAATCAGGGATTGGGGGATGTTACAATGCAGTGCTCTTCCTGCTCAACACATTAACCACTGGCTGAATGATTGTCTTACACTACAGTTCACTATTTTTAAAGTCTGTCTTGAAACAAGTCAGGTTTCTGTATGAACACTGACAGTGTTTGCTTGCAGAAATCATTGCTTTGATTCATACTGGACATTAAGAGATCCCTACGAAATGTGTTTCCTGTCTAAGTGATGGGGGATAAAATCCACAGTCCCTATTCTGTGTAAAAAGATATTCCCGAAGTAAAATAAGACAGCGGCTAAATCAAGCTGTTATCTCCCTTTCCCCCCTGTCATTTCAGTACAAAATTCCCTCTTTGTGTTACTATCCCTCTCCACTGCAGCTCAATAAGGAAAAAGGGTCCAGGGAAACACAAACTTTACTAAAAAGACTGTAACTTTGGGAGATACCACCTGATTTGTCTAACTCTGCTGAAGCCTCACATTGGCTACAGATAAACTTTGGAATATTTGCACAAAAGGAGGACTCTGGATTTTGTCCTCCATCACTTACTGAAAATGCCTTAAAAAGGGATCTGTCTATAACTGCGACAACCAGAAGGAATGATTACAGCAAGAAAAGCTTTGTGTTCGGATGGGCACATGGCTATTGTTTTAAAACTGACTTAAACCTGTCCCTTCTCCCTCCTGTTCTGTTCACTTCTCAGGAACAGCAATAATGTTCCTGGGTCAGTTTGACCCAATTTGGGAAATTCTTTAGAACATTTTCTTGGAGGAATATGAATAGCAGTTTCCTCATTTGGTTCATAATCAGAATCATCAGACTCAGAATTGACCTCAAGATGGTCTTCATCTTCAGACAAATCCTCCTCTATTATGTTCTTGTCATGATCAAAGATGAGTTCCAGAACATCCAGGGCCATCACCTTTTTACTTCTGCTGCCCATTTTGTAAAGTTCTGACAAAAAGTATATCATATGTAGCTGCAGAGTGTAATGTTGGTAGGACTCCCTTGCAGAGAATCTTTATGTTTGGCCCCTCTCCTGTTGAGTGTCCACTCAATGTGGGTGAAGTTTGCCCACAGGCACAAGAAAAGGGTCCTGTCAATAGGTGAGGCTTGGATGAACAACATTTACTCTAAGCAGGCGTTCTGATGCTTTGGTGTCCATTTGAGACTAATTTCAAAACACTGTTTTCAGTCACAACCACATTTTTATAAATTAATATTACATTGCCGACGCAGGGTTTAGGTGCTTCGCGTAAAGTGATACTTCTGTTCTGATTTTCTTTCTCTTTGCGCTCAAGTAGAGACAGCGCCTCTCCCTGTGCAGGCCACTGCCACATAACCCACCATGAACACATGAAAGCAGAAAACGCTCAAATGAATGAGAGACTTAGATGGTGAGACTCTGTACTTCGGCCATCTTTGGAGAGTTTATGCTAATTTACGCACAAATATACGCTGGTAAAACCGGCAATCGGTTGTGTTATGTGGACCTGTAAGCGTCTCTTATGTGGCGCATCTCAACTACGTCAATGTAATGTGGTTAGACAGTTAAGACAGGAAAGGGAGACATTTGTTTTTCAAAATAAATGTGCAACGTTTTTTATATATGTGTGTGTATATGTGTGTGTGTACACACACACACACACACACACACATAGACATATACTTTTTTTTAGACTAATTAATATTTGTGAGTTTTTTTTAAGATATTAACAGCTACTTTGAAGTAACATTCACTGCATATCTATCTATCTATCTATCTATCTATCTATCTATCTATCTATCTATCTATCTATCTATCTATCTAATATGAGAGAGAGAGAGAGAGAGATAGATAGATAGATAGATAGATAGATAGATAGATAGATAGATAGATAGATAGATAGATAGATATATCTTGGTACTGCTCTTTATGTTACTTTTACTGTTCGATGATTTTTACCTTCTTTTGAAGAAGGAGAGGTGTTTTTGATATTTATATATATGATATATACTATATGATATATCATATATATTTACTGCAGTCTCCAAAATGATCATTGAAGCGCAACTGATGATTGGAATCTTCACGAAGGGAGGCTTTATTGCAGGACAGTTGTTTTAGCTTTTAGTTTGAGTGTATATGAGGCTACAATGAATTATTGTTAATTCACGAAGGTTTTTACATCAAAACCAAACACCGGAACTCTCGTGTCTATACATTCTTCCTGACTTGATGGTGGTGCGCATCTCATCGACCGGGAATACCGATTGCTGAACACTTCGGCCTTTTCCCCCTGCTGCACCGTGAGCTGTGTTTTTCTGCGAGTGGCAGCAAAGGGGAGTGGGTTGCATTGGCGTCGCGCTTTAAATGTAAAAGATTACATCGGTTGGTATTATGACAGACGGAGGTGACACACATCCAGAGGGATCCGTGTTTGTTTTGTATGGCGAAATGAGGCAGAGGGTGGATAGTCGCCACAGAGACGCTGGGCTCCGGCCAAACATCACCTCATTTTAGCACTTATTCGATGCTCGGGATTTGCATTGCTTTGCATTTGCTGCATCGTTGATCTGCCGTATTTCTGCAAAGTGCATGGTGGAAAATGCAGCTTGTTTGAGGACACCCCCCCTCCAGATACCCATTGCTGCCATGATAGGCAGAGGTCTCCTCTCGACCGCGGCTCGGCCGGCAGGAGAAGAGGCAGATTGATTTGGGACGGTGGGTCGCATCTGCGGATGTTATTCTGTCTGTGGAGCCCGTAAATACCATCCGAGCAAAGACACCGTGATTTTTACTCAGGGAGAAAGGACAACGAAAACATGTCTTCTCGATCTGCATTACCGTCTGGAAACGACAGGAGTACTGGAGACCATGTAAGTACAAATACAGCTTATAGTCTCTATTTCTGTGCATGCAAAATGCATCTCTGAAAAGATCTCCACATAAATGTGGCATTTTGCAATCACTGGGTTTGTGCAGTGTACACGGGGGTCATAGATGGTGCTATTTTCCCTCATGAGGTGAAAGGACTCTGGAGGTGATATTGGACGGATATATTAGCAGAACAGGCTCTTTCAGAATGGACTAACCTTGAGTATATGCACAGAAAAAGAGCTGATGGCAGGCAAACAGCCCGGAATGAGTCCATCCGCATACGATAACACTCGGTGGATATGCGCAGAAAGCCTGAAAACCAGCCGTCACCTCTTATTATAAGGCTGTGGAGAGATAGTGATGTCACATTATACAGCTTTCTGCTGCTGCTGCTGCCGCCTGTATGTGTGTACGTGTGTGCGTGTATTCCCCAGAAATTGGATGGGTGGGACGAGAGCACAGAAGGCCAAAATAAATGTATAGGAAATATCTGGGTTGTTCGCATGAAGCGAGGGGATTACTGCGTAAAATGATGTGCAGTCCATTGCTGCGCAGCCTACAGAGCGCCCAACCCCAGAGCCAGTGGGTGTCAGACAGCGCCATACATTCAGTACAGTGGAAAACAGTAGCGGCCTGCCGGAAAGACAGAAGCAAAGGGGATTAATTCATGTTAGACAGACAGAAATTATTAAGGTGTGCATTCCTTCTTAATGTACATCAAAATGGTGACATGACTGACGTTGCATTATGTCATTTCTCAGCCCTAAACACTTCTGGCAAGCCCCCCTCCATTTGTTAGCAGAGCTTTTAGCGTAGAGAGATGGTTAAACCAGTAGATGTCTGTGTGCACGATTGTATGTGTGTGTATGTGAATGTCTTCCTGGATGTGCAGAAGTGTGTAAGTTCACGAGGTGCATAATTGATTATGGATGCAGATCCCTTCCTCCCACTTGAATGGATCTCAATGTGCTGTCATCACTCTACAATTAAACGATAACAGATGAGTGAATTGACTGGCTGAATTGTTGTGTTGCCATATAGGCACAGGTGAGGCTTGGCTTGATGTGCACCGTACAGTTGGTGGATTAATGTACTCCACTGTTCACTGTGTATGCCTCCAGTGCTGTCAGTTTGGGCTTGTCTCGTCATCGTCTAGATTGAGGGGAGAGGGGGTCCAAATTGGGTCTAGGTCGGGCGTGAGAACAGGGATGGAGGCTTCCAAAGGAGGGAGTGTCTGAAGGTGGGGCTTAAGGCTGTGTGGCTGTGTTCGTGTGTGTGTGTGTGTGTGTGTTTGTGTGTGTGTGTGTGTGTGTGAAGCTGAGAGCAAGATGGCATGCTGGGGGGATGGAAGTGTGATGCCTCAGGGCCTGGAACTGGCCAGGGACCACTGTGCCGGCATCTGCTCCCTTTTTTATTCTTTGCTGCTATATTCCTCCCACCACTAGTTACCCTTTCTATGGTTGTTTTCTTTTTCTCTGCCCCTTTTCTATCACAAATCCTGGTTCCTCTAGCTCCTTGTATTGCCTTGTGTTTTCCTCCCCCTACCATCTATTCTCTATCTTTTCTCCTCTTTATTGTTGCATAGTTAGTCAGACAAGAACCTGCTTTATACTGTAATGCATCTAGCTTTTGTTTGTGTAAATGCACATTGTTGTCCTCCCTTCTCTTCTGCTCTTACTTCCTGTACTGAACTGAAATCTGAGATTAAAGCTTTTGACTCCATCATCACTGCACAGCAAAGCTCTGAAGCACTGGGGTCCAGAATCAAGGCGGTAACATGCAGCAGCAGTGGCACTGCTAATAGTTTTCAGGCCTGTGAAAACTTCAGAGCTACCTTAGACTGCAGTGAACTACTCTGGACGTATTCCATGAAGACATCTTCCACCAGTCAAGTAGTAGACTTCTAAAGAAGATGATTCTAAATCTAAAATGGAAACAGTATATTCATGTGCTGGACTGCAGCTATTAACCCAGGAATTAGGGGCATGTATTCACATGTAGCTCAGCTCATCATCACTCCTTTTTGTGTTTCTAAAGCAAACATCTGGAGGAAGGATTCTGATACTGTGCACTGATGTGTGACTTTCTCAGTCCATCAGTAGATTTTATACAAAGCTGGGCTGCTTATTGCAATCATGCTTACCTGTGCAGTTTATGTCAATAATACACACTCATCTGTGAAACATTTAGCTGCTCAGTGACTTCACCAAATACAGCAGATATTCAGTGTTAGCAATGACGTAGTGTCAGAGGTAGTTCATTGGACCTTTGCCTCAAAACAGTTAAGTTGCTGCTGAAAACATCATGTCTTGTCTGCATATTATTTGCTGAGCATAAATCATTACCAGCTTACAGAGACAATGTTGATCTTGCTTCTGGAGATCATCAGCACTCCATGGGTACAGGCAGTCCTGGAGTTCCTTTGTCAGCTTGCTGCTGCTGTTCTATGTGATATTGGTGTTGTCAAAGTGAATAACCCCCCCCCCCCCCCCCCCCCTCATACTTCTAGCATGTGTCACTGGGGGCCAGCCGCTCAGACAAGCCCACAAGCCAGTCCAGCCGCTCACTGGGCGCCCGGTGCAGGAACTCCATTGCCTCCTGCTCTGACGAGCAGCCACACATTGGCAACTACCGTCTGCTCAAGACCATTGGAAAGGGAAACTTTGCCAAGGTCAAGCTAGCCCGCCACATCCTGACAGGAAAGGAGGTGAGACACGGGCAGCAGAGGTCCAGGGTGGGAGGAGGAAGAAGGAGATGGATGAGCAGATGATGGATCATTTAAAAAAAAAAAAAGATGTTTGCAGGGTGATGAAAGGCAACAATCAGCTGATGTTGCTGGTGTGATTTGGTCTAGTATTGAGACTGCAACATTGTATTTTTGAACATAGTTTGAAACAAGTAAATGGTATTCTGTCATGTTACCTTTAATATGTATATTTCTCTGTTCAGCACATTTTTATAAGACAAACATATTTTTTGAAGGCATCGTGACATCTTCAAGGAAGCAGGGTAACTGTAATTTCCAATTTCCGGGTGATTGATTTCAATCCATTGTTCAGTTACTTTAAAAATGACAAGATTGAAACACTGAATACTAAATGATGGCACAAATAGGTACCACTTCATGATAAGGTACACTTTATAAAAGGTTTATATGTTATATTGTAACTAATTGCTTTTGAAATATTTAAGAAGTCTTTTCTTAAAGCTTTATAGATCAGTTAGAAACCATTATGAAAAGCTTTTGTGATGCGAAGTTGTGCGACCACTTACCATCTTCTTTATGGACCACCAAAATATACATAACTGCATTATTAACAAAGAGAAAGGATGAACACTGGGAAAAGATATCGTTCACAACCTGGCAACCCAAAATGTGTTATTATAAACAACTTATGACTGATCTAGAAAACTTTATTACATGATTTAGTCGGAAAGCCATTACTTCCAAGACAAATACCCTTTACAAAAGCATGTTTGATTAAAAGTGGTACACAAACATAGATATTATTTGTATTGTATTGAGCTTGGGCTGTATTGTAAAATAGGATGATGTGAATGAATGTCGTGTATGGAAGCTGTTATAAGCAAAAAGCCAGATGTAATGGTGATGTATTTACTTCCTCATCCAAAACATCCTTCATGTCTCTTTCAGGTTGCAATAAAAATCATTGATAAAACTCAGTTGAACCCAACCAGCCTACAAAAGGTGAGTTTTTCCCCTTTGTACTGATGGTTTGTTTATTGAGGAGTATGTGCATAATGCCTTCACATACAAAAATGAGACACATGCTACACAGTTTAATGCTATCTGTTTGCATAAACAGCAGGAGGAGGTTCAGGTTTATCCTCAGCTGTTTCCTCCTCAGAGGGGGCAGGAATGAGAGAGCAGCTGATAAAGAGAGGGTGCGTGGGATGTGATGCTGTTTGGCAGGTGCTAGGGACTGGATGGGAGTGAGAGAAGACCTCTGCTCCAGAGATCATCTCTCGTCTCTCTCTGGGCTAATCACTGCCCTGAGAGGAGGGTGACTCATCTCGGTCACCCAATCCATTCTTTTTTTGTGTTTGTGTTCATAATTTGTCTTCCCTGAACACATGTTGCTGTGGATAAAAAAGAAAATCGCAGTGCTTTGTAGTTGTTTCATAGTCACTGATGTTGGGTTTGGTGGCCATTTCGTCATGAGAGGTGTCTTTAGATAAGCTCAGGTGTATGACATAAGGGCTTTTGATGGACTTGCTTCTTTTTTCCTGCTGGTCAGCATGTTGAGTGCTGAGCCTGAATGGTTTGTTGTGCATGAAGGTCAGAGACAGAGCTATGGACTCTTTGGTTTCACTGGCTATCAAGGGCAACCTCAGCTTGGCACAGACACACACTTGACTCTGATTCAGGAGTGGTACACATCTGGAGCAGGAGACCTGGACTGGTGGATATCTAAACACAACATGGCTGACATGAAGGCCATTTGATCATGTCTTCATGTGTATCACATGCTCAGATACCTCCATGCTATCTCCCAGCTACACTAATCAAGATATTTTCTGCACTGTCATGTGTGCCTCATATAGCTGCATCACTCACAGTCAGGTAAAGACCTACCACATAGTGAAGTAATACCTGTGAATAAAACGACGAGAGAGTCAACTCATATTTTCCCATAATACTGCTTATATGCATATATAGGCCAACATGTCTCCCTCATTTAGCCTGTCCCTCCCTCTCTCTTATCTCTTTATACCTCCCCTAGCCTGCATGAGCTCTTCTGCCAAGGGCAAGAAGCGAACGGAGCAGAAGGATCAAATCAGGGATGAAATAATTGTTCTATATATGTGTGAGGTGTCCGTGCAATTTTGTTTGACTGAAAAATGACTATGTATTGCTACATACATTAAAAAGACCAGCATTTCTTCATATGACATGTAGAATTACAGTAGTAGGAGCATAGGACTCACTCGAATAGGGACTGCCTTAGTTATATCATACATCCTACTGGAAATGTGGTGGGCTCCCAAAATTGTTACTATCTGTCACTTTACTGGTAACAACTTAAAAATGTCCAAGAGGATTTGCCCAGGGTAAACAGCAATTTAAAAAAAAATCCCTTTGATTATATTTAGTTTCTTTTTATTTAACTTCTTTTTTTTAAAATCTTTTTCTCAATCTGTGTATTTACAGTGCACCAATAGCAATGACCTTGGGTGGTTACAGAATTATCAAGGCTTTAGTAAATAAATGAAAGTTCTCATTATTTTCTTTTCCCATAGTTGTGTGGCTGTTGCCCTTTTGATCACAGGCTTTCTGTAATCCTGATACTGTGACTCATCATATTTCTGGTGGTTATATCATGTACCTTACCTGGCTAGAATATTAAATGCTTTACAGAAATTGTGATCCCAATTTGCATGTTATCCCATCTTCCTGGATTGTGCTTTACTCGGACAGGACTGGCTGCTGTGAAAGACAATAGTGCAACATTTAGGACAGGACTGAGGAGAGAGGCAAAGGATTGGCCACTGCTGAAGAGAATACAATTAACTGGTGATGATAGTGAGCTTCTTTACATACCCGTGGGCTAGAGAAAATCCTTAGCACAGATATGGAAGCGCCCATATTAGCATAATCTGGACGGTAATGTATGTACAGGGTAGAAGGAAAGAGGGAGATTGTACGGGGGTGGGTAAAAGAGGGGGAGAAGGAAGGAAGAGGGAAGCGAAATCATAGATGAGAAAGTCAAACCTAAACATCCATGATAAAAGATTTCTTGTAAGAGGAAACAGCTGATTACAGGAGGAGATTTTTATGCTGGCAGGACACCTGGAAATATGTGTCAGTTAGAAATTAGATTTAGTCACTTTTTAACAGTATGTTTTTATGACACAACACATCAAAGCTGAAACTTACATTTTAATACAATCTGTTGCTACTTTTGTAATTAAAGGCAGGAGCCTTTTTGCCACAGAGCACGTGTCAGCTTTATCATTGGATTGATATTTATTTGCAGTCATTAATGATGACCGGCATCGAACATGTTACCGAGGGATTGTTTCTTGTTTTGATGGATCTAACTGCTTAATCCTGCTGTGACAAGTAGGGAATTAATGGGACACCTGGACGAGGAGATGCTTCAGCACTACATATCCCACGATTCCTTCTAACACAGCTGGAGAAGCTGGGAAAGCGCCCAGTCTTAATACCTGGGTTGCTATGGCAACAGTGACGTTGGGGGCACTGCTAGAGGAGAAGACTGTTCGAGGAATTGAATGGAGGGAGACTCATTGAAAAATAGGAGAGGAGGAGGAATGAGAGAATGCTAGAAAAGATTATCACACCATCTTTTTCCCAGGTGGAGTTGACAGTGTAGAGGAGAGTCTCTGGTTTTCTGGATGGCTTATTGTTGAGGGAGTGTACTGTTATATACATGAAACCAGGGTAGCTGACTCAAATTTAATCCCCTGCTTTGCTCTGACAAAGTGTACAAATATATCCCCTGGAGCAGACATATTACATGCAGTGAGAAGTGCTAAGCAGAGAGTGGAAGTTGGTCTGTTGTTGGCTGCAGATTGATCACATTTGTGTGTTGGCCATGTGTTAATGTTGCTTGTAATGGTTAGGAGGTTTTGTTGCTTCGAATCACCCTCACAAATTCTCAAGTGATACTGTTGTTTTTAGGACAAAAGTATAAACTTGTCCGCTTGCACTGGTCCAAGCCCGATTTCTCAGAGGTTCTCACTTTGATTTCAGCAGCAGAATTGATTGCTCATTAGTATGTTATAAACACTATATGATAAACAACCAAGCAGCAAGCCATTTAATGTAGCCTTCCTTCACCAATCTATAAGAGCCCTTTACAGATTTAACATTGCACTTTAGCATTCACAATCATTCACATCACAACGAGCAGTTTAAAAGAAAACAAGAGTTAAAATCCTTCTTCCTTGTCAAAACCTGGCACCTACACTACCCATAATGCAACTCCGTGTCCAACAGTCAGGTCAGAGAATTTAGCATGTTAAGCTGGTAGAGGCTGTAGCCTGGAGCCTCTGGCCAGAAGCAGAGATGAGGAGGCGGCTCCAGAGGTCTGTTAAGATCACCTCTTTTCAAAATCCTCCAAGATTTTTTTTTCATTTTCAAACTTGTAGTCTTCAGACCCAACTACCATTGCCTTAAGTGACATCACTTGTAATCTAACCAATAAATGTAACCAATTTTGTGCATCTTTTTATGGTTACAGAATGTTTATTTCCCATGTTAATCTACCTGTTAAACTCCAAAAAGTACTCAGCACAAATAGTGACTGTTGAAGTGACCCAGTAAAAGTTGAGAGGAGAGATTTAGGGGTATAGTAGAAGCAGTATAGTAAATCACTGTGAAAAGCTGCATGTATGTCAGATTCTGTACTGCAAGTCCTCTGCAGGTCTTTGAAAATTTTAACCAATTTAAAGACTTGATCTGCACATTTACCATAAACAGAAGGACTCAGAGGATTCACAAAACAGTTATCACTCCCTGTTTGTATGTCAGGAGGATATCTTCAGGTAAACAAAGTGCACAGATTGTTTTCTGACCTTGTTGGATATTTGTTTCTCATACAGAACTGTGAAAACAATGGAGATCAAGAGATTAAAATTGCATGTTTACAAGAAGTCCTTTTTATCTGAAATTTGAAAAATAGGAATCAACACAAGTCTGATTCTAAGTTCTACTGTTTCCGCTGTCATAAGATCAAAATGAGAAGTCTGAGAAGAAAATGCAAAAATACACCATATTCATTTTCACAGGCCAGAAAATGCTGAACAACCTCATCTCAACTCCCAATAACATATATAGTTCTTGTAAACAACATTTTTTGTCTAATATGGTCAAGACACTAAAAATTCTGTTTCTTCTTCCCAGCTCTTTCGGGAGGTGCGAATAATGAAAGGCTTAAATCACCCTAACATAGGTAAGGCACAGGGCTTTATGTTTGTGGCTGAGTGTGCGTCCTAGGATGTGTACTTTGCTTCCGTGTGTGACTAGACAATTATAATCATTTGAATAAGCTTTGGAGCATACATTGACCAAACTGCAGCAAGCTACATTGTAGGCTTCATATAGAGGTCACAAGGTTGGATTTTCTAAAGCTGAAATGCCATATGGATCAAAACCCTCCACAGCATTAGCAGTGGGTTCATTGGTATTAAGACAGACTGCCAGATGGCTGTGCCATTATTTATAATGTGAGTAGGATTTGTTGATATATATTTGATTTTAATCTGATTCTGTTTTGGGCTACAGTGCAGCTGTTTGAGGTGATTGAGACTGATAAGACCCTTTACCTAATAATGGAGTACGCCAGTGGAGGTGAGTACACCTGCCATCACGTCCAGCAAATGCTGATGAGTACAAATGGAGCAGAAGGTTCCTTGATGGAACTCTCGTATTAAAACAACACCCGAGGGACTGTACAAAAACTTGTTGTCAGGGGTTGGTAGACTTTTTCTTTTTTGCTGAGCACAGTGTAATCCCCAAATTATTTTTGGGGAGAGGAGGGGGGATGTTTAATTTTTTTGTCATCCCAGATTTCTATTCTATTTCCTTCTTCCCTTGCAAGACTTTTTGAAAAAAAAAAAAAAAAAAAAATTGGAAATGAAAGTAGGTCAAAAAGCCTAATCATAACCACTTGCTTGGCAGATTTTATTCTGTTTAGAGTGGCTGTATTTTCACCATTTTGTTATGTTTTCCCATTAATGTGTTATTTTTAGATATTGTGAGGAGGGTATTGCAGTTTTTTTCAAACTCAACAGGAGAGTCCAAAAGAAATATTAATAACTCTTGGTATGGGCTTGATTGTTTTTATAGCTGTATTATAACATGTGAAAAGCTTATGTGGTGTGAAACTGTCTGCTCTGATGAATCAAACGATTACACCCAATTTCTATAAGCTGAATAATGATAAACTGTATGTGGTTTAACAGTAATGCATACACACTGCGTTAAATCTGGAGTCTTGATTTCATAATAAACATCACTGCTGTGTAAATTGGAATGATCAGTATTGTGTGAATCAGTGCAGCTCTGAACATGTCATGTGACAGTGTAACGTAGTACCCCCAGACATCATGACTGATGTGGGTGCTAATGTCTGGATGTACTCAATGTTTTATGTTATATGGTCAATTGACACATATTGTTTTGTGTAACTATCCTCTTTTTTTATGTTTCTGTCTTTCGTTATAGTTTTCTTTGTGGGAGGTACGCTTGTTTTCTTTCTTGCCGAGTGTTAGATGAGAAGATTTCTACCACTCTTGTGGTTATCTTAGCATAAACAGCTGTTATAATAAACAGCGTAAATAATGTGTTGATTAATGAACTTCAGATGTGCTTATAGGTGGATTTTGTTACCTTGGGACACAACGGGGCTACCTGTTTTCCCCTGTTTCCTGTCTTCATGCTAAGATAAGGTAACCAGCTGCAGCATCATATTGAATGGACAGATAGGAGAGCGATATCAATCTTCTCATCTAACTCTGAGTAGAAAGGTGAAACAGTGTATTTCCCAAAATGTCAAACTTTTCCTTTAAGGTTGTGTGCATTCTGTGTTTTGTGTGATCACAAGACAAATTTCCCACTGAGGACAATAAAAATGAAGTTGACACCCTTATAAATATTAATAACTTAATTGATTGATTTAAATTGATTGTGTATATCAGCACAATATAATCAAATAGCAACAAATCCATATTGCTTCTGGCTTTTTGACCTGACTAATCCATTTCTGCTGTGCACACTTGTAGGTGAAGTGTTTGACTACCTCGTGTCTCATGGGAGAATGAAGGAGGTTGAAGCCAGAGCCAAATTTCGACAGGTATGAATAGAGCGCCTTCTGACACCCACATTGTACCAATCTTCCCGTTACCAATACTTCATCTTTGTGTGTCTCCTTGTGTTCACAGATTGTTTCTGCTGTCCACTACTGCCACACAAAGAACATTGTCCACAGAGATTTGAAGGTGAGAAAGCTCACAGGATGTTTTGGGCAGCTTGCAGTGATGGTGAATTAAGGCCAGTACAAGACTAGGACATTTCTATAACTGACAGATTACGCTGAACAGAAAGTTATAATCTGGGACTAGTCTTAATCTGTGTCTGTGAAAAGGGCCCTTTAACGTCTTAATCATATAGTAAAGTACTGGACAGTGGAGAGGCTGAGTTTTTACCAAGCTTGGAAAGGTAGGAGGCAGTAAGCCTGCTCCTCTTCTAATAGATTATTACATTCCTAAAAACATGAGTGACATATATACAGTATGAGTCATGTCCATTTTCTATGTTGTCGGAAATCGCGCAAGCAATCCCCCCCATTCGCGCTCAGTTTGTTTGTGCCCTCCTACTTTTTCATTTTCCTCCCCCATCGAACCATATTCTCCACTGCTCTCTTTCTCACTCCCTCAACACGTTGTTCTCTGTATACATCCCTTTTTTGTCCGCTGCTGCCCATTGCTTCTCTTCTGCATCTATGTATGTATATATGACATAGGCAGAGAACCTTCTGTTGGATGCTGACGCCAATATCAAGATCGCAGACTTCGGCTTCAGTAATGAGTTCACACTGGGCAACAAGCTGGACACGTTCTGTGGCTCGCCACCCTACGCTGCCCCTGAGCTCTTCCAGGGCAAGAAATATGATGGGCCTGAGGTGGACGTCTGGAGTCTCGGAGTGATCCTCTACACACTGGTCAGCGGTTCGCTGCCCTTTGACGGGCAGAACCTAAAGGCAAGTGGATGGTGGGAATGGACTGTCTGTCTGCCTATCAAGATACATTCAGTTTTCCTCAGGGGGTTATGGTAACAGGAAACAGGAAAAATGTTCCCTCACATACACAGTGTTATGGGTTTTCAGTGTCTGGAATGTCAATGCACCCCAAAAGACATTTGTTATAAAGGATGCAATTTTCTTCTTCAGTGTTCCCCTTTTCTTTAACTTGTGTACATGGGATTTAGTTGGCAGTTTTTTTTACAGTCTTTGTCAAAAAGTAACCTTTCTGTTGTACTGTATGAAATTCATAGTTTAAAGTGTGCCTTGCTGAGCAGAATTTTAGTGCTGCTTGGTTTGCTTTGCTTTAAATGTGATCTTAGAGTGTGTGATGAGTTCAGTTTACAGTAACAGTGGATGATAGAATTTGATAAAACCACCCCAGAGGCTTTTCTGCCTTGGGGTAGTTTGATAAAGTCTGAATCAAATCCAGGGATTTTGTGGCATTGTCATGCCTCAGTGTGTGTAGACATGGCATCTTTGCTTTGAGTATGGTCCAGGACCTTTGTCTTTTTCCTAGTCTTCCCTCTCTTTCTCCTTTTCCAGTGATCCTATGAAACCAATTTTATGTTCATACTGGTTGCTTTATAATTCAGTTAAGTGACTTGACCGATACATAATCACATAACACAAATAAATATTGTTGATAAGGATCCCTCAAATAAAATTTGTTTTGAGACCCGAATTTATTGATTGAGTAAACATGTTTGATTAGGCATGAGCAACATCAGCATTTTTTTTTAAATAATGCTTCTGGCCATCTGTTGAAGTCCAATATTCACTCTCTCTCGTGTACAGTGGGTTGATTAGAGCCTTTTGCTGAAAACAGATGCTTCCTGCAAATGGTAAATGGAATGGTAAATGGAACAATTTTATACAGTGCTTTCCTAGTCAGATGACCACTCAAAGCGCTTTTACAACACAAGTCTGCATTCACCTATTTACACACATATTCATACAATGGTAGCTCAGCCACCTGTTTATTACGAGCTTTAACCATTCACACACCGATGGCATAGCATTGGGAGCAATTTGGGCTTCAATATATGGCCCAAGGATGCTTCGACACTTAGACTGCTGAGGCCAGGGATCGAATTGACCTTCTGATAAGTGGGGGCCGCTCTACCTGCTGAAACACAACAAAAAGAAACATTTTTGGAAACAATGTTGATGAGAGCTCTAAGTGAAGCAATGTAGTAAAATCAAACAGCGAGCTGAAAGAGGTTAAAAGGCTCGGCAGAGCTGAAGGGAAATGCAGAGTCAGACAATAATTGTCTGTGGGCATGTCATGACAAGCGACCCCCTTTCACATTACACACAGGTATTTGATCCTTTGTTAAAATAAAATATTGATTAGAGCAGCTTCATAGAATTATGGCCAAGATCAAGATATACGTCACTGTTTCCTAACCAACTAAGGCAGTTGAGTGGCAGATTGCTGCATTCTAAATTATTTAAAAAATGCCAACCCCATACAACAAATTCACACATAACAGACAAGTGTTACTTGTCAAGACATTGATCCAGATTTAATAATGGACACCAAAGAATATATAGAAATCTCTCTGGCATTTGTGGCATCTTTATGTCATTTAATCTTAATCTACTAATATTTCATCTTCTCTAGTTTGGTTATGTACACAGACTGGGATATCAGGTGTTCGATAATTATTACTTTTTAAAGTCATTCATGTGAGTCTGGACATATTTTAATATGTCAAAATCAGCCAGTTCTGATCACAAAAATTAGTCTCTGTGTATGTGTGGAACAGTGTAGAGTTATAGTATGTACACCATGTTCTGTATGTGTGTCTTGGTGAATATCACAGGACTGTTCATCTGTAGTGACATGGGAAAAGACGACACTGTTAATGTGGCTTCATCCTCTTCATGCAGTTTTGCCTAACCCTCAGTGGCTATTGGCTTACCCAGGCATATAGAGGTCAACTGATTTATTGTTTTTTTAAATGAAGACATAATAACAATAGTCTTGAGCAGGAAAAAGCCAATAGCCATTTAATTGGCTGACATTACACATTTATAAACTGGATAACAGTTGAACTGAACATGTAAATCAAATACTTAAATAAATGCATAAATCTCGAAATCAGAGTAACTGCAAAAAATCTAGATCTCTCCTTGTCCTGTTGGATCCCAAACTCACTGAACACTTACTCAGAATGCTTACTCATACTTGCTTACTCGGATGACTGGTGGAGGCTGTGCAGCCATCAGAACCAAGTTCCACCATTACCAATCACCAGTACCGTTTGTAAAACTTCCTATCAGTGCTTGTTAATTGGCCAAACCGATTAATTAGTCACCTCTACTGCAACCTCAAAAGACCCTGAAGTGTTCATGAGGTTATTTAGGAAAGTTCAAGATTAAAAAAGCTGTAACTAGATTACTAGAGAAGACAATGTTTTGTCTATTTAAATAAAATAAAAATAGCAATGTCACCCCCATTGATACAGTAGTATAGTGAAAACATTTTTCTCTGTCTCCTCTTTGTTTTCCTGCTGTAAGGTCATTGTACCCTGTAGTAAAAATGCAGCTAAAAAAATAAAAAATAAAATAAAATAGTATTTTTATCCAAGATCCAGCAGATGGCAATGAATGCCCCCCTAGAGCTCTATGAGAGAGTGCAGACAAATGTATTTAACCCCTCTTATGTCTGACTGCACTCCAGCTTACTATTACTATCAACCAGTCACTATCAAGTAATGGCAAAAATGGCAAAATAAAATTCTTAACAAACAACCATATGAAGTCAGATGAAGTGTATGTGTAATGTGATGGATGTTGCCAACAGGAGCTGAGGGAGCGCGTGCTGAGGGGAAAGTACCGCGTCCCCTTCTATATGTCCACAGACTGTGAGGGGATCCTTCGCCGATTCTTGGTGCTCAACCCTGCCAAACGCTGCACCCTAGAGGTGAGACTTGCCAGACACAAAGCACTGAAGGTGTAACATAACCTCATGTTAAGTCAAACACAGTTGAAGTTTTTCTGTATTTTTGTTTCTACAGCAAGTCATGAAGGACAAGTGGATAAATACAGGGTACGAGGGGGATGATCTGAAGCCCCATATAGAACCTGTTGAAGACTACAGTGATCCAGCTCGCATTGGTGAGTCAGCCAGGTCACTGTTACTGCACCTGCAGCTTGGCTGTTGGTCTCTTCACCACAGCAAACCTGGTCAATGTGGTCAAGATACAAGATGTTCTAAATCTCTGCCTCTTTTCTTACCTTTCATATTGTATGGTTGTGTGTGTTCCTCAGAGGTGATGGTTGGGATGGGTTTCACTCCAGAGGAAATCAAAGACTCTCTGCTCAATCAGAAGTATAATGAGGTCACCGCCACCTACTTACTGCTGGGCCGCAAAGGCGATGTGAGTTATATAGGTCTTCACAATATTAATTTAAGCAATTTACATGTTTAGCTAGCTTAGTAAGCAGAGTAACTGGTCATGAATGAAATACCCTGCTGATGTTTTCTTTTATGACTAATTGTGCATTCTGGCCTAGGTGTTGTTTAATTTTCCATACCGCTGCCAAATGTCGTTATTTTTTGATACCTTACTTTGATGAATGTTAACGTATTTTTCTCCAAAACCCCTTTTTTAATATAGCAAAAAAAAAACTTTTTATATGCATGTGTTTGATGTTGTCTTAAACTGTCATTAAAGAATTAATTACTTAATGACAGAGTCCTTTGCAATATCTGGAGTGTATATTTCCACTCTTTCTTTCTATATCTTCAGCTGTCACCATTCTTCTGTGCTAGCTGCTGGAATCTCCTGTGACAACTCAACCATGCATCCTTTAAAATCTTTGTTTAACAGATAACAAAAAATACCAAAGAGACATGCAGTCCTTGTAGTCCCTATAATGAATAATTAGATGGCTTACAAATATGTTTGTCTTTTATTGTACAGATATGGAATAAAGATGTACTTCATTCATCTATATTAATAGTATAGTATATGTCAAAAAGGGTTAGTAAATGATCCCATTGTGTTTTATTTATGTTTTACGCAGCATCCCCAGTTTTGGGGAATCAGGCGTATGCATATGATGTATTGATGCCCCTATTGATGTTTTATATTTTTGAAACTTTTTTCCTACGAGTATATGTTAGTAAGTGGTGATTCTAGTTTTAACTTAATCATTTCTTTACCATCACATCTCAATCTTCTCAGGATCTCATCTTGCACTTCAATACTGAACCCGTCTTAGCAGAATTCTGGGAAACGAGTTATAATTAATCATCCGTCCTTCTGTCTTGCTGTCAACTTTTGAAACCCAATGTTGGGCCACACATTCTGACACCTTTCAACCTAATATCACTGGGATATTATAGGAGGGCAGTGAGGCTCGCACAGCCAGTAGCCTGTCCTTGGCGAGGGTACGACCCAGTCCCATCACCAATGGGACCAACAAGCACTCCTCAGCGACTGGCTCCTCTTCCTCCTCCACCTCTTCCTCACATAGCAAGACCCAGCGCAGTGCCTCCACCTACCACAGGCAGCGAAGACACAGTGACTTCTGTGAGTCTCTTCTCTAACTTCATAATTCTTTCTCTATCTAAGCCATACATTTATTGAAACCAAAAATATTGTAATTCTGTCATCTTTTTAATCAACTGATAATAACATCTGAAGAGAGACATTAAAAAGACTTGCTCTTAAGAGCTGTGATGAAGAACTAAACAAGAAATAAAGAGCAATATGGAGTTCAACAAGAAAAAATGGTAACATGCACTGTTAGCTTGGGTGATAGAAAATACTTATTTTCTAACTTATTTCTGAGTTATTTGCTGTGACTCGCTATATGGATGGACATTGCATACTCTGCTCTGTATGCAGAATATTCCTTATATGAGTCTTTGTGTGTCTGTGCTCTGCTGTCCTTCACAATAAAGGTGGGCCCTCCATGCCCGTCATGCACCCCAAACGGAGCCCGACCAGCACAGGTGACCGGGAGCTGCGGGAGGGACGAATGCCTTCACGTAAGGCCAGTTGCAGCGTGATGGGGAGCCACAGCCTCCCTCCCTCCAGCCCAATGGTCAGCAGTGCCAACAACCCCAACAAATCTGAAATCCCGGACCGCCGCAAAGACATGACTGCCACCACGGTAAATGACAGACTACGTTCTCAGGCAGGGAGCAGACTGTGAATCTCAAATGATGTTCTAGAGGCATTAGACTAAAGGAGTCCAGGATTTTGCCACCAAAGCCCCTGAACTGAGCACCAATAATATGGGTGGATTTAATTTCATGGCTTTTATGGTGTCGAATCCAACTGGAATACTGTTTGTGTTTGTACCCTCTGTTCATAACATGGTATAAGGAATGTCCTGTCACAGTTGACAGTTGAGTGATGACTGCACATTGGTACTGTGCACAACTTCACAACAGATGAAGAAGTGGAGAGCAAAAGTGAGGGACCATCTCAAAAGTGAATGCACAACATCTTATTACGATCCATGGCACAGGTGACAGCCATGGCTGGAGGCATTATATGTTCAGGTTATCTGTCCGTCAGTATGCCTGTATGTCTGTCCTTATGTCCCATTCTCATTAACATGATATCTCCGGAACACCTGGAGGCAATTTCTTCAAATTTGGCACAAATATCTTCTTTGATGCAAGGACCTGATTCGATTTTGGTGGTCAAAGGTCAATGTGACCACAAGCAACACATTTTTGGCCCTAACTCAAGAATTCATACACTAATTATGACAAAATTTCACACAAATGTCTCACAAGATAAAATTAAGTGATATTGATATAGTGATTTGTTATTCAAAAGGTCAAAAGTGATCTTCACTGTGACAATATAATGTCTTGCAAAAACACTGGCCATTATTCAACACCATAATTCAGGGCAGAAGGGAAGATTGTGACCATATTACACATTTGATTGGATAATGAATTAATGACATTAATGTAGGGTGCCTGCTTGAAGATGTGTGTGAAGCATCCCTTTTTAACAATTTGTAGATTCTTTGCATATTTGAGCATTGTAGTCCACCACAGGCCCATTGGTTGTTTTGATATTGAGCTTCAGGTGATTGTTGTTGTGAGGAAGCTCTCCATCAGTCCTCTGTACTCCTCTGTATTCACTGGAATCATACATGTCAATATAGTGATAACTATATGGTATAATATAGTGATAACTGTTAACATGCATATTTTGAGATATTGTCTTCATGTATACTGAATGTTGTACTGTAACAATGTATAGTGGACTTAGTTCCACTGAATATCAGTGTGACTCTTGGTGATATCTGCGTCTTACCTTGTCCTCCTTTCCCTGAAGAATAACATCCCTGGCAGCGCCATGACACGCAGGAATACATATGTGTGCACAGACCGTTCGGGCGCTGACAGACATTCTCTTCTGCAGAATGGCAAAGACAACAGGTACCATTTTGTGTAGGAGGTTTAAATATTTATATACTGTATGTCAGTACAGATCTTCAAGTGGCAGTCAAAGCAGGTGCCAGCTATTTGATGGAGCCACATCAGCACATATCATAATGATCTGTTGTAAAAGCAATAACATACATTAATATTTACCTGAAGAGGTAGCAGTTGTCACCTTCAGCTGTTGTTAGGGGGATGTGTGAAAACTGTTATAGAACTTCCCAGTACATTTTGTGGCTTGTGGCTTCAAATAAGATTATGCCCACTCCAGAACCAGGCAAAACTGGACATACTTAGCTGTAAATCATTAGAAGCTAACATAGCTTAAAGACTGTTGTATAGAGATAGAGCAGATTCTGTTACTGATGCCAGTATCAGGGTAGAGGGGATGCGTTTGAAAGCTTTAAACCAGAATAAATACTTCGAACACTCCAGTTTTTTACTGAAAGGGTTCTTATCCAATAAAAATATGAATTGCGCCATTAAAGCAAAATAAATGTAAATGAGGAGTCTTTAGGAAGTCAAAAAAGGTAAAAGAACAAAACAAAAAAACACTTCCCTTTCTTCTTTACAGCTCCCTGGGCCACCGCATGCCTGCAGCGTCTCCGTCCACACTCAGCATCGCTGGGGCTGGAGCTGCCTCTGCCTCTTCCTCTTCGGACAGATGCCGTCTAACCCGTGGCTCAACAATCCGCAGCACCTTTCACGGGGGACAGCTGAGGGACCGTGGGCCCCCAGTATACTCAGCACCACCCACTTCACCCACCTTGTCCCACCATGATGCCAGCCCTCTGCCACATGCCCGCACCAGGGCAACCTCCAACCTCTTCACCAAGCTGACCTCGAAACTCACTCGCAGGTAGATGCACACCACATGTCAAATATCACATCTGGAGAAGACAGACCATAAGCAGTTGTCTTATAGACTAGAAAATGCTCTAATTTAAAAGCCTTGAGTAACTGATAATATAATCAGTATAGAACGATATTTTAAGGGTGAAAATGTAACAAGAATCATTAACATTTCTGAAAGATTGATACCCAATTATCAAATCTCAAATTATTCATATAACTGCAGCTGTGTCATTGCTGGAACTGAAATTTTTCAGTTTTAATTGTAAATTTTAATACTGTCGCTATAATTGCAATACTTCTGCAATACCAATCTTTTTTTTAATATTAAATATGAAGCTATCGCCAGGAGACTGTTAGCTTAGCTTGGTATAAAGACTGGGAGCATGAGGAATAACAAGAAGGAGCAAAAGGTGTGTGCACCTTTAACAGTCAATAATTAACATTTTTACACTTTGGTTTTTGTTCTGATTAAACAAACAACATACATAAACATCAACATTTTCAAGTTTTTTTAGACAGTGCCAGGTTAGCTGTTTCTCTGGAAGTCCTTTGGCTGTAGATTCATATTTGGCATACAGACATGAGATCTGTATTGATTTCCTCATCTAACTGAGCAAGAAGGTAAATAAGAATATTCCTTTACTGCAGATGTCCTAAGTTTAAATAGTGTCATGGCTAGAATTTGAAGGTTAACTCTATAGCTACTTATTTCACTGTCTCAGATAATTAGTTTATTTTTTTACACTTAGAACCTATTTAGGGAATTATGTGTCATTTAGACGTGATCCATATGTTCTTATATGGCCGTAGGGAACAGGGTACAATGGCATTCCTTGTTTTTGGTAGGATTTCATTTTTGCAATTTAGGATTTGAGGCTTGTTCCGCTGTTGCAGTGAATATAAATTGTTCCGTTGTAAGGGTATCCGCTCAAATATAAAAAAGATTCACATGAAATCACAGGGTAACCAAATATATGATATTAAGTCACTGAGACGTTAACAGTTCTTCCTTTCAGCTTGAGCACAGCCTGGGTATGGATCCATGTTTATCAGAACATTTTATTTACCCAGGCCTTTTGGCAAGTCCTTCTGTGGCCCTGGATTATCCTCTGTTTCCCTCGCCCTTCCAGTCGTCATAATCACACGTCTAATCTTTTCAAACCTCAGCTTTATCCTTGCCAATCAGCTCCCGTGCTATGCTGTTTTCCACCATTTGCTCTCCTGTGATTCAATTATATACTCTCTTACCCTCACCCACTGTTCTTACCCCATATTCCCTCTTTTTCTCTTTATTTATCTTGTGCTTTCCCCTGTCATGGCAACAGGGTCAACCTTGACCCATCCAAGCGCCAGGGCTCAAACAAATCAGTCTCGGGTTGTACTCTTCCACAAGGATCAAAAACAGTTAGTAAGTTCCCATGCCTCTCGCTTCTTTCTTGTCTGCCTGTCCTGTCCCATCTGTCTATGAGGTCACAGGGGAATTTGCTGAAGTCCATGAATGCTTGCCTGACTTTTTCATACCTCTATGAATTGTTGGTTGTCTGCATGACTTGTTAATCATCCTCATTCTGTCAAGGTCCTGCACACTTTGTTTCAAGCATGGTTGCAATCATGGAAGATTCATGTGATTGTTGTTTTTGAATTCCAGTTTCAGACTCAGTGTCATTGTCAGTAGAGACTGGCTTTAACTAGTCTTTCATGATCTATTTCTAATGTGCCCTTAAAAATGGTGTTTCATGATTTAATTTTGCATTTGCTGTTGAAAGTCATTAAGTATTTAATCCATGTGTTGGAAAGAATGGATTTGAATGTGTAGTGCTATGCACAAAAATGGATAAAAGTGAAGAAATGCATTTATATATGCATGCTTTAAACAATGTGAGTGAGAAAATTGGAAAGTGCATTCCTGAAAGGTGAAGCCACACTGTTCTGCACATCACGTGCTTGTTGTAAACGCTTGCTTGGTCTCACTGTATGATATCCACTACTGAATGCCATCTCATCTGAGAGTTGTGGGTTGGTCATAAGGCTTGTTGTACACTTGTTGTTGTGGATTACCTCTAACCCTACCTGTTTGTCCCACAGGGTCACAAATGAATCTGAGGGAATCAGGAGATTTGCGGTCACAAGGTCAGTACACCAGCTGCAATGACAGTACTTAGAAAATAGTTGATAGTTTATTTCTATTTTCCTGATCCAAAGCTTGAGCATTTTTCTGATTTTTCCCTAGTTGCCATCTACCTGGGTATCAAAAAGCGTCCGAGCCCCGGGCCATCGGACGTGGCTGGGATCTAAGAAGTGGTGGGCGGCGGGACCCTGCAGAGGTGGTACTGGCTCTGCGGGAGGCAGCGCTTGGATGTGGTTGCCAGGTCCACCATGCTGGCCCCTTTCTGCTCTCGTGCACCCATGGTGTGGCAGGGGGCCGCGTGGCTTTCGAGGCCGAGGTGTGCCATCTTTCCACGGGCACCTCCGAGACTTCTAATGGGGTGCGCTACACGCGACTCTGGGGGGCACCGCTAGCTTTTCGGGACATTGCTACCCAAATCTCTAAGGACCTTGAACTTTGAACAGAGGGTGTGTTTGTGTACCAGTGTGTGCTTTTGTGTGAGTGAGTGTTGATGTGTGTGTGCAAAAGGAGGGTGGTGGAAATAACTGACAAAAAAGAGGGGCGAGGGGCTGGACCCGAGAGAAGACTGTCTCTTTCATGACTATACCCCCTGCACTTGCACATACACACGCACACACACACACACACACACACACACACACACACACACACACACACACACACACACACTTGACCCATAAAGTCACACAGACTTGAAGCACCCCCTCCCCCCAATCACCCCACCTAGCTCAGCCAACTTCTTCACTGAGCAACTACACCCACTGGACCTGGATCAGGCAGAATCTGGTTGAATATTTTTTATTGCTACTCTAGCCATAATGACTCTTTATTTTGTTATTTATTGCTCTGATCATTGTTTCTCTCCACTGTCACTTTCACCACGACAGGAAAACATCATTGTGTATTGGACATCATTGACCAGCCAGTCCTTTTTTAAAATTGTTCTTTTATATGTCACCTTCACGCACACCATTATTTTTTTTTTCCTTACCGATGATGATTATCCTCTGTCCTTTCATCACCTGGGGATAATAATGTGCACAAATGAGGAGATGGTCCAATTCAGTGCTCAGATAAGCACCTGCAGAGGTTGCATTGCTTTGATTTGTGTACATACAGCAGTGACGACTGCACTGGATTAAGGTCAGTGGGAACAGAGTTGATGGGCCTTTGAAGCAGCCAATCAGGGCCTGAGCTGGAAAGCAAAAAGCCAGTGATATCTTCCACTTCATTAACTAGTTGTTAACTCTCAATCACATTAGTTTCTCTGCATGTGACTCGCAGAAATTAAAAATGTAGATAATGTTTATTGAGAAACAAACCTCTTGATTAGCAAATTTTCTGCATACAAGAGAACATTTTGGTGCAGTATTGTCATAATCACTTTAACAGTCTACACCAATATCAAAATGAAATCAATACAGCTGACTGAATATTATAAGGGTACTTAATTTTCATACACTTGTTGTCATTGAATACTTTTTTGATGCTGGCTCTCTAAAAAAATGAATCAAGAGGCCTGTAAAGACTTCATGTACACATGCTGCTCTGGTTGGCTGGATTGTCTGTCAGCGCTGGTCACTGTCAATAACACTTGTTCATTCACAGTCTCTGGATTTTCCAAACTTTCACCCCATTTCATCCCTTTACCTTTCTTCAGAACTACTGTACTGAAGATACAACAGCAGCCATGTACTTGAGAGTATCTTTTTATTGCAAAGTTCTCAGCTGTTGAAATCTTTCAAGCCAGCATGAGTGTCGTTGTCATGGTGGTTTGTCATACAAATCTTGAAATCTGGCAGTTGTCCCACCACAAAATAACAGAGATGCCGTATGTCTGGTTTATTTACAGTGCAGTGCTATTCATGTGATCTCACCTCTTAGTATGTTGATGGGAAACACTAAAAGCAGATCAGCCGAGCAGTGAAACCTCTCAGATTACACCCCCACCTTTACACACATTCAGAGAAACATACACTTCCAAATGTCCATCCTCTCTTTTTGGTGGCACAGTCTATAAACTTGTCTGTCTGTTAGTGATGACTGTGGGCTGTGGGAAATGGGGGGAGTGTTCTGAATCTGGAAAGGCACGATGAAAGCAGTGTGCACAATGTTTTCTTTTAGTTAGTCCAGTTGCCTTTAAAGTGAACAACCCCCAGCGCCTTCATACAGTACATATTTAATGTATAAAAAAAGAGAGACAGAAAAAACTGGGAACTTTCTATTCTCCCTCCCTGTTTTTAGTGAATAATGTACTGTGCTATTAATGTAGGCTACAGAAATCATGTTGTTTGGCTGCTGATTTACTGTTAACTATCTCTCAGTTGTGGCTTTGCTAATGGTGACCCAAAATACCCCCTACCCACCCCGATTTCCTTTCCCACCTTCATAAACTCTCCAACTCCCTACATTTAATAGGGATGCCAACCTTAGTGGTCCACCATCTTCATATGTACCACTTTTTACTAACATCACGATGAGCATTTGGGTTTCCTCTGCTCTTTGTGTGTGACCCTGTTCTCTTGCAGGGAAACACTCAGCCATCATCCACACACTCACATTGTAGACCCACGTATGACATCTTCTCAATCCTGTTTGGTGTGTGCTGTTTCTTAGAGCCCAACTGGGGAGACTGGTGTTGACCTGTCCTCCTCCACAAGGTGTGAAGCAGATGCCAATATGGACACTGGGCGTCTGTCCTTGTCCTCTCCCTGGACGTTTCTCATTGTGGTGTATATTAGCTTTAGGTAATATAGACCTCAATGCACTTTGCTTTGACTTGAATCAGCTCCTTCCAGTGTACCTGTATAGGTAATACCCAGAACTAGCCACTGGGGGGCGCCAATGTCTTAAATGTGAAACACTTCAATTTGTGGATATTTGCACAGGTACTTTATTTATTTTTTAGAATAATATCATTTAAAAAAACAGGATTTATATCAGTCACTTGATGGCTGTATATAAAATATATGAATATAGTATATATCTTAGAGCTCAAGGTTTATTTATAGCTAGAGCAAGGAAAGTAATTCTAGTTTAAAGCAGATTCTTTCAATGACAATGGGAACAAAACCAACCTGCAATCCTGCATGACTTCAGAGTTTGGATTTTAGAGGGAAAAAAATGAAACATGATGCACATCTAGAATTGAAAGTTTTGTGAACTGCAGATGCGATTGTTTTTTGTTATGAATTGATACAAAGAAATGGTGCTAAATGTAGCACCAAGTCCTTCTCCATTTCACAAATATAAACAGGAAGGCTTGGGTGAAATACAGTGACTTCACACCACCTTGTTTGCTAGATGATAGATTCAACATGAAGAGGGCTTCTGAGTTTTTAGAATTATTTGAATATGCTATAAAACATACCACAACATATAGTGTGTAAGAAAAAGTTTCAGTTTAAGATCCAGTAAGGACACATACATTGAAAATGAATTGCACAATTTGGTTCTGTTTTAACTTGAAGTTACACTGATGCCAGTAAGTCCCTGACATGTTGAAAGCCTTGGGTCGCATTCAAGCCATAGAAACGTGACGTCACTGTGTCCTGATTGCAAATATGAATCAGGTTGCTTGCAAAACATTTCTGGGGAAATTTCAATTGAAATGGGCTAAACAGCAAATAACTTAGTGGAACACAAGTCACTCCTAGTATAAGATAGATCAACATCTTAAGGTGGAATCTTGAAAAGAGTTTTGTTGACCTGAGTGTTGATGAAAACACATGTATACCTGCTCAGAGACATTGTGTCACTGGTCAGGTTTAGATAATGGATGACACAGTATTTCTAGGACCCCAGGGGGATCAGTATTTAACATGCACTGTCATTTCAAAACTGATTTTGGAAACAGTTGATGTTATACGCAAAAGAGACACACACACAGTTTGACCTGTATGAGCAAGTTTACATCGCTCTACTCCTCCCATCAGAAACAAAGTGTAAACTGAGATTGAGTGGTTGTGGTATACAAGGAGAACATGGAGCTGAAGATTAATAAAATTCACTGATGTTGGCATTTTTTCCTTCATTTTGCTCTCTTGATTTTATTTTGACACACAGTCTGAATGATTGTTAATAGCTTTTTATTATATGACAAGGTGAGTATTAATATGTGATTCTACTTGTAAAGCTGTTTTTGGCCTTAATGTTCCTTTTATTTTCAGTTTGTTATGCTGCAACAAAAAACACCAAGGATTCATTTAGTTGTTCATGGGGCACTTTTTTTTATTGAGCACAATGAACAGCGTCAATCGTTACTTTTTATAACAAAAAGTAGGTGATGCCACATCTGCCAGGTGAGCCCAGCTCAGTGGAGGCTGATCCCAGGATGTTACCAACCAACACTGCAGAACATGAAAAAAAGGGCAGAGAAGAGAAAAAAAGCTGGAAGGAAGAAAAGGTGAGCAGAGTCAAGAGTCTCTAGGTAAGCAGCTGTTTCCTCTGCACGCCCATCAGCAGGCTCCATTGCACATGAGTGGTCACAAGAAAAACATAAAATTGTCTCTCTTTACTTCTGGGCAGGGATCATGCTATCGATTGCCTCTCCCTTCTCCAGCTTCTTCTCCATCTCGATCATCAGCTTGACACCATCAACCACCAGCTGGACCTGCTCCACCTCGGAGGATCCCAGACGGTCAGCATTGGAGATGTCAAACACACCACCCACGGATGCAGTGTCCACACCACCTAAAGAGGAAAAATGACAAGGGAGAAAGTACAGATTACACATCGCACCTTCCAGTTTAAAATGCTGTAGTCTCTGTAGAGATCTTAATTGACCTATGGCTGATCCACAGGCGTACAAGCTAAAAAGTGCATATGTTGGTACCTGTGCCACGCTTCTGCAGACGCAGCCTGGTGAGGATCTCCTCGAACTTGGCATGTGTGCTCAGCTTGGGCAGCTTGACATGGACGCCACCACGTAGGCCAGTACCCAGGTTGGAGGGGCAGGTCAGGATGTAACCGAGATGCTCGTTCCACATGAAACCGTGGTTGTGCTTCTTGAAGATCTCCTCAATCTGACAGATTAGAAACCAGGAGAGTCAGAGGAATACCTAGTGGCGATCCACACTGCTTTTACTCAGTCCAATCATAGCTTTTGTTGAGATACTTTTAATGTGTACCTTCTGCAGCCCAACGCAGAAGCGCCTGAAGACCTCCCTCATGTTGCCGCCCTTCTGCATGGAGATGACACGCAGGTGATCCTCCTCATTGACCCACACCAGGAAAGTCTTGTTGTCATTGTGCCTGGATGGAGTTGAATGCAAAGAACCAAGTAAAACAGTAGAGCACAGACAGGTGATGCAAATCTGTACTGAGAGTTATGAACAATGTTTTCACAGCTGGCCTGCAGACAATTATTGGTCATACTTACATGATGCCTCTGCCATCAGGCCAGTCGCGAGCCATACCGGCACAGGTCAGCAGGGGAGAGACAGGCTTGTCAAACAGGAAGTGATCATTGATCAGCTGGTCCTGCTCAGCCTCAGTCATGGACTTCAGGGGATAGTACTTTCCCTTGAACTCACCATCCAGACTAGTCAGAGCTGGAGAGACGCACAATTAGGAAATTTTGTGTTCTCTGATAGTATAGTTCTTCACAGGAAATACTAAACTGATGATGATCATTTACAGTTAGCATTAAATGAATAAGCAGAGCAAAAGTGTGTTTCCCTGTTCTGTTCATCACTCTTTATTCAGCTTCTTATCCTTAAATGACACTTTCAGTTGCTTGGGAACAGCTTGTTGTTTGGAAAAGGCCAAGCTTACTGCCCAACCCAATTCCCAATCACGCATTCAAACTGTGAATAGCTTACCCTCAACGGACAGCTTCTCAATAGCTCTGCGCTCTCCACGGCTGTTGTGGGGGGGCAGGGTGAATCCCTTGATGCTGCGGCCAGTGCGGACACGGCTAGACAGAACATAATTGGGGTCCAGGTCGTCACCACCCTAATGACAAAAGTTTGATTACAAAATGAAACAGAGATCACAAAATGTAGGGCAATGAGCATCGTCATCTGACAAGCTCCTTGTCCAACTGCTTAGTTATCTAGTGTCGTGTTTGGTTTAACATCTCAAAGTTCTATACACTAAGTCTTATGTTCTCTCTGGTTTCGACAGTGCTTTCTGTTCTTTGTTGAAAACTGGGGTACTGCACCTTCAGGTTCTCGAAGTTCAGGTCAGTCTTGTGCTTGTCAGTGGGCTTGTATCCACCATGACGGTCGGAGATGATGGGGTCAAGCAGATCTTTGAAGACCTCATAGGACTCCTCATCACCAGCAACACAGCCAACAGTCATGATGAAGGGGTGACCTGAAGGCAGAGAGCAAATAGGAAAGCAGGAGTTAGAAGATAGGAGGGAAGATAATAGATGTTGTATAAACTCATGTGTCTTTAATTTGGTGATTTTATTCACAGATAAGACAAAGAAATGTTCACCCAAAGTTCAGTTATGTTTTAGTTTGTAGGTTTATGTTTCTAAATGATTTTATGACTCATAGAAAGATTTCTTTGTCTAAATTTAAGTGTCTCTCTGGTCTCACCAGGGTTGTCAACACCAGTCTGGATGACATCATCCAGGGTGAAGCCACTGGATGTCTGCTTGTCCCTCATTTTGCCATACATCTCCTTGGTCAGGACCTTGGCCATGTGGTTGTTGTGCTTGGACAGGTCAGGGTACTCTTCCTCAACTTTGTAGTTGAGCTTGAAATTGTTGTGGGTGTTTCCGAAAGGCATGATTGCTTTCTAACACTGCAAAAAGAGGGACATACAGGATAAGAAAACCTAAACACAGGCTCAGGATGATCAAAAAACAGTTCTTCCTAATCTAACACTGTCTGTGAAGGTGACCTGAATGTCCACAAAAACCTATGGAGATATAGGATATTCTGCAAGACAGCTGCAGAGTTTAAGTGGTGTCGGCAGAGGAATTCTGGTAACAACTGTCACTCAATTTTCGGCTGCTCATATGTCCTGTTGAAATAGGTAGGGTGGAGTTGGGGGAGGAGTGCATGTTGGCTGGGTATTTTTAGCATCAGCCAATCTGACTGTATTCCCATTCTTCAAAAAGTCCTCAGCATATTCAATTAGCATTTTAATTCTCTTGGCACACACACTCCACTCAATATGTTGACACATAAATGTACATAAAAAAGTCTTGGTAGGTCATGTTTTACATATGTATTCCCACTGAAAACACTCTACACCTTATTTATATCACTGCTCACCCTACAAGTTCAAACACTTAAAGCTGTCACTATGCTGAATTCCAGACAGAAGCCTGACAAGCTGTGAAAGCCTCCTTCCAGTCCACTCCACCATGTTCCAACAGGATCTATGAACTTCTAATTGGCAATAGACATATGCATGTTACCTTTTAGTATGTGTTTAATCTTGCTTTGATAGACTGATCACATGAGTTATATAACAGAGACGTATGCAATGACGCACTTGTGACATCACAGGAAATGTGATCTGTTGTGAACTACAGTGTAGCTTTTTGGAAATAAGCTGTATTGGTTTATGAAATAAATCATTTTTGAGGCAGTCGTCACTTTGCTAAGAACAAAGTCTTGTCTCGTTAGCTTAAAGCTCAAAAAGTAATCTTAAAAGTGTGACTCAAATGGCTGAAATCAATTACTGGACATCCAGGGCCTTTAGCTGTCTCTTACAGGTCTCAAACTGGGACACACCTGTCCACATAAATCACTGTTCAAACGAAAGAACCATTTGCAGAGAGCATATATATATATATAGCAATACAAGTTAACAATGCAACAGCAATGCAGGTAATGTTATGCTAAAACATCATGTCCATGCATATTTTCATTACTTCATTTCATTAATCTCACAAAATTCAATCACCACTGATACCCAGTAGGTGTCTTTTTTTCACCCATGTGACATGTGACATATAAATGCATCATATGTCACATGTTAATATGGATTCAAATTCCCAGAATTGTTGTGCATTCATCTTTTAATTTCATCATGAACTCCGAAACCCTTCATCACAGAAAAGAAGCAACCAAAAATATCTTTTGCTGTTCTAAATGTTTGGATGGATCTCCGATTCCTCACATGCCTTCAAATATTTGCTCCTCCTTCTTTAACTCCACAAAATAACCATCTCTGTAATATTTCTTTACCTGCACACCAGACAAGAACAGAGGTAACAGTCCTTGGGATCAGATCCTGTTCACCACAGCCAAAATAGGGGTCACCCAACTCTGGAGGTCTTTGCTCCCTGTTTATATACCAGACAGACGCTCACCCATTGGCTTGGCCATTTTAGTGCCTGCTGCGCCCTCATTGGCCAGCCCCCTGTACTGAGCAGTTTATGAAAGGGATGCATTTACATCTCAGTCATTCAAGATGGGTACTGCAGCTATACCCACACCCCCCTCGTCTTCCTCACCACCCCCTCACCCACTGCCCATACATAGCACCAGTTGGACGCCGTTAGTATCTGGGGGTTGGGGGGGATGTCACAAGGTTGGGTGAGGGGCAGCATTGGGGGAAGTTGGAGCAATAGAAAAAAGCTGAGCTTAACTTTTGCCAAGCATGCAGTAGAGATGAGGGGTCCTTGTGTCAGGCGTGAAGGTTGGAAAGAATTGGTATTATTTTCACTTATTAAATAGCAGCCTTGTAGAAATGCTGTACAAAGAAGAATCCACCACATAACACTAATTCTTTATTCCATGAAACTTACAGTATTATCAGGGCTTCTGTGTTTGTCTTGGTCAATGTCTTTCAGTCAAGCTGAGCATTACGATATTAAAGATGCACTCTGTGATCCAAATGTAAATAAAAGCAGATCCCACTACTAAAAAGTCTGGAACTTGCTGTCTCTCAATTCCATTCACAGCTCTTTTACACAAGGGTTAGACAAACACAATAACTAAATCTAAGTTGTTTATTTTTTCTTCTCTTTGTCTTGTTTTCTATTCTTAAAGCTTTCTTTATACCAGTAATGATAGATAACAGTGAAGAAAAACAGACCTATATTTTCAAATATGATTAGCTGATAAAATTTGCATAAATATTTGATAAAAATGTTCAATATTCAGACTAGCTTTCTGCTTTTGTATATGTCAGTGTAGGCAAGCAGAGGGTCAGCTGGTCACATTGCCCTTGTCCAGAATTGAAGCTGCATCTCCTGTTACACAGCTGTCTGCTGCCTGTCCTCCTCAAAGTGGGAGGTAACCAAATTAGCCTCTGTGCAGATTTCTACTATCACTCCATGCACAATTTTATCACCATCTCACAGCACACAACACTCTTTTTTGTCTTGTATGTCTATGTGTATGTGTATATTTGTGAAGCATACTGTGGACACATCAGAATATACCCAAACATTTTAGTTATATTTCTGTAATATTCACAATAGGTTTTGCAAACTTTTAATCTCCCGAGGGAAGTAGTATTACATGCAAAAGAGACACCAGATAGATTGGCTAGCTGCTGACGTTTTACCAAGAGCAATTAAATAATACCAGTCTAGAACAGTTATGCAACAGAGTGGTAATATGACAAGGTGCCTTCTGCTCATGTCGGCCACAGACTTCCTCAAGCTCCACAGGATACCAAAATCCTCATCATACCACAGAAATATTGAAACACTGTGCTTTTATGGTAAAATGATGGGTGATGGAGTAGTAGTAAAAATGCATTAAACTGTTATGTTGTAGAAGAATTATTTGGCTACAGCATAGGCAGTTTCATTACACAGAAATGATTTTTCTGAAACCTTAGTCTTGAACTTCAACAACTTCTGTCTTCTTATCCCACAAAGCATGTCAGAGGAAGTGAGCATTAGTTTGTAGCATTGCTGAACACTCTCATGAAACATATACAGCTTGACCCTTGGAAAGGAATCCATGCCAACTGCACTGACCTGTGTCAGAATAGCACAGTGTCAAGCTTCAGCTGCATGCAGTGCTACACTCTTGAGTATTAGGTGAGAGCAAATTATGTCACATTCGTCAGGATGGAGAAAAATTATCATTTCAATATCTTTGCCACTAGTAGTGAGAAGTGAGGTGTTTCATTATGAAAACCATTTAAATTAAACCTGACAGAAAAAGTAATGTGTGTATGTGCTTGGCAACCAAATACAATGACTTGCTTGATGATTGCAAGCATCTATAAATAAAACTTTTATTTAAAGCTTCCCTCCCACATTAAATTCAACACCTGTCTGTAGGGAGCTAGCCTGGAAATACAAACCATGGACATAATATAAAACTGAAGGGAATATATGATTCATTTAGAGATATCTGTGTGTTTGAGTACAAATAAAATAATCTATTTCCTGCAAAAAGCCAGAGAAGACTGACTGATGGCTAAAAGAAAAAAACAATATTGTGAATATAATATTGTTTTGACTGATGATTCTGTAAATAATAAGTCAGCTAAATTGGATATTATGCAAGCGGAACTTTCTTTGCAGGTGTGGGTTGGTTTTTTTGTTGCCGTGTCTCTTGGAGTGTAGGTGGTTGGTCTTACTCCATTGAAACTAAAGCAGCCAGGATCACGTGTACATAGTGTGGTCAGGGGGAGGCTATAATTAAACTATGCTTGCTGGTCCAACTGCACCCTATCAAACAGGAGCCCCTGCCCACCCAGGACCCTGATTCAGTTTCACTGAGTCAGTTCACTATCCATCTCAGATTTGACCAGACATTTTGTAGCTTTGGGTAAACCCTCCACAAAAGGGAAAAACATTTACTGACCATTGCTTTACTTGAAATTTAACTGCACATGTAACCAATGTGGTCAGTTTAATGCTGTTGTGCTGCATGTAAAGCTCAGCAAATAATGATTATTTTAAGGAACTTATTAGTCAGTAGCCAAATGATTTTAAACACTGTTAACATGAAAAAACCCCCCAAAAAAACTACTATTTTTGTACATCAAAAGTTGAGCAATCATTATTATTATTATCATTATTATTTTCACAGTTTGATGATGTATATTACGAATATACATTTTGAAGCTTTATGTAAACTCAATTCTGTAAAGAAAACAGAGGGTAAAGTGAGATTAAGGATCTCTCATCTCATGCTACAGAAATAACAAGTGAGCCGTGTAGGTGTTAAGTACATATGGACCTCTCAGGATTAACTGGACCAAAACACATGAACACCATGTGCTCTATCTGGAGAATGTTTATTTAAGCATACCAAATACTGTATGTATCAGTGCATCTGAATGAATTAAGCGCCTGCATTCCAGAGGTTTGGAGTGCAGTGTGTGACCACGGATCATTGCACATGTGATGTGACCAGGGGTGGGGCTTGCGGACAGGCAAGCCAGGCAGTTGCTTGGAGCCCCCGCCCACTAGTGGGCCCCGGCCACTTATTTACAATGATAGGCCTGGGCTTTCAGGGACCTCTGTTGGTCCCTGGACCTCACTTTGCGAACCATTAATCTATTTTTTTCAGTATTCATCTCAGATGTCCTGGAAATTGTTCATTTATGTGTGCAAAAACCAATTTTTTGCAGTGTGCACGGGTGGGGTGGGGGCCCCAGGGATTTCTTGCTTGGAGCCCCAAGAGACCCTAGCAATGCCAGTGGATGTGACCACAACTGACAGGCTGTACTGTGCAGTGTATACATCTACACCTGGCTCAGTGTCATAACACTGGGGAAAATATATATAGTGTGTAAGTTTCACTTTCATATGTTTGTCCTCAGTTTATGTTACACACGTTTGCTTTCACATTTATTAATTCTTGTATTGTCTAAATGAGTCATTCTTCATTGAATGGATGGTCTGATTTATCTGGTTTTCAATTGGAGCTTTTAACTTGTGCTTATCGTAAAGGGGCATTACTGTTACATTTTGGTAATTTGGACCAAAAGTAGCGGAGCCAGACACAGGCAAACAGCTCAAGTCTTTAATGAACAAACAGCAAGGAGCGCTCCTCTGGGCCACAACCCTCCCAATCAACCAGATACTGAAACCCGCGGAGACTGTGAAGGTAGGATGCCCATTGACAAGACGGGTGGGAGGAAGGGGTTCGGTCAGAGGGCTCAGAGTGCTGTGGGACACTGGCTTGAGGAGAGACACATGGAAGGAGGGGTGAACATTGAGAGAAGGTGGCAGTCTGAGTCTCATAACACTGGGATTAATCACACGTTCAATAGTATACCAATAAACCGGGGAGCGAGTTTCCTGGAGTCCACTTGCAGGGGGAGGTCCTGAGACGACAACCAGACTTGTTGACTGACCTTGTATTCAGGGGCAGGGGTCCAGCGACGGTTGGCGATCTGCTGGTTGCGAGCAGCAGTCCTGGTGAGGGCAGCACGGGCTTCTCACCAGACTCGGTTAGCGCAGCGAAGATTGGCTTGTACAGGAGGTATGGCTACTTCTGTTTCCTGGCAGGGAAATAGTGGAGGCTGGAAACTGTTAGCAACCATGAATGGTGACATACCTGTGGCAGAGCTGACCAGGGAGTTGCAAGCGTACTCAATCCAGGGCAGGTGAGTGGACCAGGAGGCTGGGAGACGAGCTGCCACACACCGCAGGGAGGACTCCAAGTCCAGATTGGCAAGCTCTGACTGGCCGTTAGTCTGAGGGTGAAAACCAGGAGCCAGGCTGGCTGAGGCCCCCAGTGCCTTACAAAATGCCCTCCACACCTGGGAGGCGAACTGGGGTCCGGTCCAAAACAATGGCTTGGGGAATACCATGGAGATGGAAGACATGCTGCACAAGGAGATTGGCGGTCTCCAAAGCTGAGGGAAGTTTTACCAGGGGGATGAAATGAACTGCTTTGGAAAACCGATCTACCATGGTGAGGATTACTGTGTTACCTGCAGATGGCGAGAGGCTGGTGACAAAATCCACTGCAATATGAGATCAGGGGCGATGAGGTATGGGCAAGGGATGGAGGAGGCTGGCTGGAGCTCGATGAGAGGATTTACTTTGGGCACAGATGAGACAGGCGGTGACTAACTCTCTGGTGTCAGTAGCCATGGACGCCCACCAAAAGCGCTGCTGCAGCAAAGAGAGGGTCCGGTGAGTGAGATGGCAGGCCAACTTGGAGGAATGCCCCCACTGGAGCACTGGGGACCTCGCTGGGGGAGGAATGAAGAGACTTTAAGAGTCTTTACTTGATTAAAGGCAACCTCAGCTGCAGGCGACCACACAAAAGAATGTTTTACTGGAGTCAGTTGAGTTAAGGGGTTCGCCAACCTACTGTAGTTCTTAATGAACTTCCTGTAAAAATTGTGAACCTCAGGAACCTTAATCCAAGCCTTAATCTTGGCTGGATCTGTTTCGAGCTGACCCTTCTCCACAATATAACCCAAAAAGGCAACAGAAGACACGTGAAACTCATATTTCTCAGCTTTCACAAATAATTTGTTCTCTCACAGCCTCTATAACACAGTTCTGACACGCACAATATGCTCATTAATGTCCTTAGAAAAAATCAAAATGTGTGGGGGCAAGGACAGGGCTCTATCCTTACTGAAAACCTGCTTAAGATCATGACAGGCACTGGGGACAGCTGAGAGGTCAATGTCTTCAATAGGTGATTGTGAAAAAGAAACAGCAGTAGGGATGGCAGACTTGAGACAGTTCTGGAGACGAAAACTGCTCCAGGAGGTAATGAAAGTAGTGGACCAATCAATAATGGGGTTATGGTGCTCTAACCAGGGAATACCTAAAACCATTGGATGAGTGGGTGAGGAAATGACAAATAGTTAAATAGTCTCTGTGTGGTAACCAGAAAGCGTGAGGGAAATGGGAGCAGTGCGGTGGGTTACTGAGACAATAAGGTGACCGTCCAGGGCCAAAACCTCCTTAGGTTCAGACAAACTATCCAGAGGAATGTTGATTTGCTCGGCTAGGTCAGTGTCAATGAAGCTATTATCTGCTGCAGAATCCATTAAGATGGATGCATGGGAGTGGAACGTGTGACCAGTGCAGCATACCTCTCAGCTGAAGACATTTAGCGGGGGTTGAAGTTGAGGGAGAATGGCTCACCAATACCCCCCGATCAATTGTTGAACCTACACTTTTGGCAGAGCAGGGCAGGCTGCCAGGCGATATTCCTCATTGCCACAGTAGAGGCAGAGACCCAGACGAAGTCAGCACTGCCTCTCCGTCGGGATGAGCCTGGAATGCCCCAGTAGCCTCGGTTCCTCCATGGAGGCTGGAGCCAGAGAAGGCTCCCCATCACATCCGCAGGAGAGGGTGGTGGCAACTGCAGGTGGTGGCAAAGAGTGGATGGGTTGAGGATGGCCCTCTGCTTCTCCACTCTCTCCCTGTGCCTCTCCCTGAGTCTATTGTCCAGCCTCGTGGCTAACCCTATTAGCTCCTCCAGTGAACTAGTTTCATCCCTAGCTGCTAACTCGTCTTTAATTTCATCAGATAGTCCCTTTAGGAACACCCCCTGAGGAGCGCTCTCATGTCACCCACTCACCGCTGCCATTATGCGAAAATCTAGGGTATATTGTGACACTGAACCTCTCACTGGATGAGAGACAGCAGCTAACTAACAGCTTCCTTGCCCTTGACCGGATGTTCAAAAACTCTGTCCATTTCAGCAGTGAAAGCTTGATAATCAGAACACAGAGCAGGATTGTTGAGGGAAATGACTAGGCTGCAGCTTTATCTACGCACAAACTCATAATGAAAGCAATACGGGACTGATTAGTGGAGTAAGTAATGGGCTGTTAACTGAAAACTTAGGATTTTATGGAGAGGTTGATTACTGATGATGAGAAACAGGTGTGCCTCTGCTGAAGACCAGAGCAGGTGGACAATTGGCCAGCCCCGCCTCCTGCCACATGCAAAAACACCAAAGAAAAACAAAGACAACAACAAAACCCCAGACCCTGACAATTACAGCAATTTAGTTTGCACTTCCATAAAGTTGGAAGACTAATGAGAGACAGATTTTTAAAAGTAGGCTTATTCAAAGTCAGATCAATAGAGGCAGATCCTGACTTTTAGTCCCTTGTAGCCACTGAGTCAAGCTTTAAAAACTCTTCCTTCTAAAATCTTTCATTTGGAGCTTCCCTGCCTGTTAAAGCTGCAGTAGGTAAGATCGAGAAGAGAGCGGTCTTGGTCGGAAAATTTGAACCAACACAAGTTCCATGTCACTCCCCCTCCCTCTCTGCTGCACTCATGCCCTGCCTCCAAGCCCCTCCTCCCTGCGGTGTCTGCGCGGCTGCTGTGACAACCAGTAATGTTAGCCTTAGCATTGGAAACAAGCTAACTCTGCCCAGCCGTTACATCACAGTCGCTAACATACGGGCAGTTTCTTCTTTGCGGGTGGCTGTTGCTCCACCATAGCTCTCACTAGCCTCCTGACTCTGCTAACAGAGCTGTTTGACTGAGCGGCAGCTGACAGCATGAGCGAAGGGAAGGGGCGGTTCGTAGTGTGTATGAGTAGTGATTGACAGATGTCAGACACTCCCTCAGACGCTCCTCTGGCTCGGATTGGTTGTTTAGTGTCGGGCGCGGTGGATTCTTGCAAACCGCAGTAGGAGCAATAGGTGGGAGACTGCAGAGGATGTTGTTAAGACTTCAGAAGTACAGCATTACTCTCATCTACAAAAGTGGGAAACAAATGCACCTGGCTGACACTCTGTCCCGAGCTCCCGCAAGTTCTACAGCTCAACATGCTGCTGAGAAGGACAGTTTTGATGTGATGACAGTCAACTACATATCTTCTTCTCGCCTTGAGGAATTAAAGAAACACACAGCTGAGGACATAACTCTCCAGACTCTCAGTGCTATCATCAGACACGAGTGGCCCAGCAAACAGCGCAGTCTTTCACATGCACTCCACCCCTACTTTCCTTTCAGAGATGAACTAACTATTGAAAATGGTGTCATTATGAAGGGTCACAAGGCAGTCATCCCCTACTCTCTGTGTACAAGCTACTAAGCAGAGAGCGAGAGGTATAGTTTTCTGGCCCACAATGACAGACGACATTGAGAAAGAGATATGGTCATGTGCTGTCTGTAGCAGCATGAAATCACACCAGCAGAAAGAACCACTCAAACTGCACCCAGTTCCAGACCTGCCTTGGTCAACTGTGGCAACAGACATCTTTGATTGGCACAATAAACAGTATCTGGTTCTGGTGGACTCATATTCAGGCTGGTACGAGATGGACCTGCTTTGCGACCTCACCTCAGCAACAGTTATTGCAAAACTCAAGAGACTTCTCAGAGCATGGAGCCCCTCATACACTGATATCAGACAATGCCCGACAGTTCACAAGCCGACGCTTCAAAGACTTTGCTACTCAGTGGGACTTCACTCACGTTACCAGCAGCCCAGAGTATCCCCAATCCAATGGGTTAGCTGAAAGAGCTGTCTGCAGCGCGAAACAACTCATGGAGAAGTCTCACAGAGACGGGACTGATGTTTTTCTTAACCTCCTGAACATCAGAAACGTGCCACGTGATGTAATGCTAGGATCACCTGCACAGAGACTGATGTCAAGGCAGACACGCACTACTCTCCCAGTCTCAAGCAAGCTGCTTGAACCAAATCTGCGTGAACCACAACAGGTGAAGGCACAGCTCCTCAAAAAGAGACTGTTGTTGTGCTATGACAAATCAAGCATGCCACTTCAGCCTTTGATGACAGGACAGTTTGTTATGCTGCAAACCCCACATGGTTACAACCACACAGGCATGATAAAAGGAATCTGCAAAGAGCCCAGATCCTACCTCATCCACTCAGAAGGAAAGCTGTATAGGAGGAATTGCTGACATATCCTGCCTGTACTCAAGTCTGCTCCAGCACAGCCCACTCTAAGTGACCACTTACAACACACTGAACAAAACTTGAAGGACTGTGGTACTCACACAAATGACAGACCAGAGACGATGGACACTAAGCTGTCTGAGGTGCCACAAGCTGAACTTCCCTCAAATACCACTGAGTGTCCTTACCGAACCTGCTCAGGTCGTATCAGTAAGCCAAACCCCAAATACAGAGACTAACTTGTCGGCTGAATAAAAAATGTGCACAATGTTCAGGTTGATGCATAGGTTGTGCTAAGAGCTGACAACTAAATATATTGGTCAATATTTCAAGCATGTCTATATGCTGAGACATTATTCTTGTTTTCACTATGTTTACACTGGTATAGTGACTGACTGATAATATTATTTACATTTTCAGCAGAATGTTTTTTAGTTGCTTATTTGAATGCCATATCTGTTACTGAATAAGTATACTGAAGATTAGTTATTTTGGACATTTGATATGGCCAGCTGGATGCATATCATCAGACAGTTTTGTTGTGGAAGCTAAGTTAAGGGGATGTAGATCAGTCATTATGTTCACAGTTGTCTATATTGATCTGTTACTGATGCCGTAGTTTCTAATAGGTATGCTGCGCATGCGCACTAGGTCAGTATGGTGTTGAGCTCATGGTTGTGTGGTACTGTCATGTTAATTTTGCATCCTCGATGTGTGACTATTAAACTAAGTTTGAAGCGACTCTACTTGGCGTGTCTTTAAGCACATTTTCCAACAGAGAGAAAAACGGGCCAGCGCGCTGGTGCGTCTCTGCCAGCACGGACTACGGACAGCGTTACCGGGAATATTTCTCTCCAACGTGCGTTCAGTGCCCAACAAACTGGAGGAACTGCAACTGTTGTTGGGTAGAAACAGGGACTTTTCTTCATCTGCGGTTTTGTGCTTCATTGAGACGTGGCTCTGTGGATTAATACCGGACTCTGCGCTGCAGCTGGCTGGCTTAGACACGGAACTTTCCGGCAAAACTAAAGGTGGAGGAATCTGTTTCTACATCAACAGTGGTGAGTGCAGCGACGTGACAGTGATCCAGTAAGACTGTTCTTCTGACCCGGAATCTTTCATCATAAACTGTAAGCCTTTTTATTCACCCCGTGAGTTCGCTTCATTCATTCTGGTCGGCGTCTACATCCCGCCGCAGGCCGACGTGCAGGACGCACATCGCGTGCTCGCAGACCAGATACTGCGTGTGGAGCGGACCAACCCGGACTCTTTAGTTATTGTCCTTGGCGACTTTAACAAAGGTAACCTCACCCACAAACTCCCTTAATACAGACAGTTTATTAAATGCCCGACCAGAGAGGAGAATATTCTGGATCACTGTTACACCACTGTCAGGGATGCTTATCACGCCGTCCCCCGCGCTGCACTCGGCCACTCTGACCATGTCATGGTCCACCTGATTCCTGCGTACAGGCAGAAACTAAAGCTCTGCAAACCTGTAGTGAGGACATCAAGGAAGTGGACCAGAGAGGCTGTGGAGGATCTACAGGCGTGTTTGGACTCTACTGACTGGGATGTGTTCAGGACTGCTACCAACAGTCTGGATGAGTACACGGAGGCTACATCAGCTTCTGTGAGGACTGCTGTGTTCCATCACGCACCAGGGTGAGTTACAACAATGACAAACCCCCCTCCCCCTCCCCACCCACCTCAGTGACACCTCTTTCCATCCAGGAGAGGGATGTCAACAAACTCTTCAGGAGACAGAACCCCCGGAAAGTAGCTGGACCGGATTCTGTCTCCCCATCCGCCTTGAAACACTGCGCTGATCAGCTGTCTCCAGTGTTCACAGGCATTTTTAACACCTCACTGGAGACATATCACATGCCAGCCTGCTTCAAGTCTTCAACCATCATCCCAGTTCCCAAGAAGCCAAGGACCACAGGACTTAACAACTTCAGACCTGTCGCCCTGACCTCTGTGGTCATGAAGTCCTTTGAGCGCCTTGTGCTCTCACATCTCAAAGACATCACCGACCCTCTCCTGGACCCCCTGCAGTTTGCCTACAGAGCCAACAAGTCTGTAGACGATGCAGTCAACTTGGCCCTCCACTTCATCCTCCAGCACCTGGACTCCGTAGGAACCTACACCAGGATCCTGTTTGTGGATTTCAGCTCTGCCTTTAATACCATCATCCCAACTCTGCTTCAATGCGTGAAGCTGGGGAAACACATCTCCGACACAATGACCATCAGCACCGGATCCCCCCAGGGCTGCGTTCTTTCCCCTCTGCTCTTCTCCCTGTACACAAACAGCTGCACCTCCAGTCACCAGTCCACAAGCTACTGAAGTTTGCGGACGACACCACCCTCATCGGACTCATCTCTGATGGCGACGAGTCCGCCTACAGGTGGGAGGTTGACCATCTGGTGACCTGGTGCAACCAGAACAACCTAGAGCTCAACACTCTAAAGACAGTGGAGATGGTTGTGGACTACAGGAAGAACTCAGCCTCACCTGCCCCCATCACCCTCTGTGATCATCTCCCAGGACCTCAAGTGGGAGCCGAACATCAGCTCCCTCATCAAGAAAGCACAGCAGAGGATGTACTTCCTATGGCAGCTGAAGAAATTCAGTCTGCCAAAGACAATGATGGTGCACTTCTACACACCCATCATTGAGTCCATCCTCATCTCCTCCATCACCATCTGGTTCACTGCTGCCACTGCCAAGGACAAGGGCAGACTGCAGCATGTCATTAGGTTTGCAGAGAAGGTGATCGGCTGCAATCTCCCGTCTCTTCAGGACTTGTACGCCTCCAGGACCCTGAAGCGTGCAGGAAAGATTGTGGCTGATCCCTCCCACCCCGGACACAGACTCTTCAAGACACTCCCCTCTGGCAGGAGGCTGTGGTCCATCAGGACCAAAACCTCACGCCACAAGAACAGTTTTTTCCCGTCTGCTGTCAGCCTTATTAACAAGGCCCGGAACCCCCCTGACACTCTTCACACTCTCAGCCTCTACTGTCACATTGACACTACCATAACTCTATGCGTTACACTAACGCTCTGCTTGGACTCCCTTCTGAAAAAAAACAGACTGTGCTTCTGTTAAAAAAAAACAAAAAAAAAACAAAAAACAAACAGACGTGTATTTATATTATTAAGGCCACGGTGCAATTGCACGAGCACTATGTAGCTGCAGTGAATACTGTGTGTTTTTTCTTCTTCTTATTATTATTATTATTAGTGATACAGTGAGCACTGAACACTCTTGTTCTTCTGCGTGTTTCTTCTTCTTCTTCTTCTTCTTCTTCTTCTTCTTCTTCTTCTTCTTCAACTTATTAGTGATACAGTGCTGACCACTGAACACTCTTCTTCTTCTGCATGTTTCTTCTTATTATTATTAGGGCCATGGTGCAATCGCATATGCACTGGTCACTGCAGCTATGAAATAGGGTAAGGTTTGGATAAAAGCTTAGGGTTAGGGTTAGGGTTAGGCTCATCGACTTATGAAGCTTCATGTGATTACAGATACACACACAAGCACCAACACACATGTAACCAGGGTTTAAATTCTCAAATGTGGCCTAGTAGACCTCTTTAGCATTTACAAGGATCTCATGCAGTGTTGTCTGTGGTGTTTACTAACACAAACACACACAGCTGAGATGTGTGTTTTTGAGTGCAGCAATGTGAAGCACTGAACACTTAATAGCTGAATATATATTCTGCATGTTTTTTAGCGTTCATTGCAAAGGACAGAACACAGACAGAAAGCACAGAACACTACGCACAGAATATTGACCTCAGTAGTTAAGGTCAGCAACCTCAGTGGTTAAGTACTACCAGTAGCTGAATACATATTCTTCATGTTTTTTGTTATTAGGGATGCAGTGCTGAGTTGCCAGTGTTCATTGCGAAGCACAGAACACTGCCAGAAAGCACAAAACACTGTGCACAGAATACTGACCTCAGTAGTTAAGGTTAGTGACCTCACTAAGCACAGAATACCTCAGTAGTTAAGGTTAGCGACCTCAGTAGTTAAGTACTAACAATAGCAGAATACATATTCTGTGTTTTTTATTATTAGGGATGCACTGCTGAGCTGCCAGTGTTCATTGCGAAGCACAGAACACAGACAGAAAGCACAGAACACTGACCTCAGTAGTTAAGGTCAGTGACCTAAGTAGTTAACTACCAATAGTAGAATACATAGTCTGAGTGTTTTTTTAGTGATGCAGCGCTGAGCAATGAACATTGGCAGGACGTAGCCTCAACTGACTCATACAATGAGTTCAGGAGTCAGGAATCAGGAAAACTTTTTGTCATTGCAACAATGTTCCATTGTACAATGAAATAAGGCTCAGATAAAGAATAATGAAAACAAAAACAATGAGACCAGAACTAATCTAAACTACTCACAAAAATCACAGTTACTCACTTATACTTTAAAAAATTCTTATTGCACATAATAGATTATTGAATTGAAGTAAGAAAATAGTATTGCACACGTGTTGTTATTGCACAGGTTCCAGGTGAACATCACAGTATCTCTAAGATTTTGGCCTGCCTCTGCTAGGGCTGTGGGGTTGCCATCACTGGCAACCTCTCAAGTGACTATGGCAACCTCTGACCTCAGGTTACAGGTACACAGTTGAGAACAATTGATAGATTAGGGAGTCTGATCTCTGATTTCTATGTGTTTCATCAACTATTTTAATGACAAGACAACAATTTAAACACATTTCTATAGGTTCCGTCCAGTTTTAATCACTGAATTGTTGGCAGTTTCTCTGTGTAAATTACTTCACAGACTGAGAGAAAGAGTGGGAGAGGGAAATACAACACAGACAGACATATAGATAGACACAGACAAGGAAAGAAAGTACATTATGCTGTATATTTGTACATATATATGTCAATCAACCTCCTTAACTGAGTCTGAAAGTCATTTAAGTTATTTTTGGGCTTTTTTTTGTTTTGCCTTTATTGATACGGACGGGGAAGAATGAAAGGAAACCGGAGGTGCATAATTATGGCGCTGCGCCTTGGCCCGTAATTATGGCGCAGCGCGTTGGCCCCTTCCCCAAAGCGCAGCGCCTTAATTATGCGACTATCTGGACGCCCGTGAGTCACTTCTGTCGCCATCTGTCTGTCTAACTACATAAAAATTGATTTAAACATTTACAGTATTCCAAAATATCAAGAGGAGCTATTTTTAATTGAGAGTATATGTTTATAGTGTTATAGGTATTCTCTGTCCTGGGGAAGAAAATATTTTACTGATAAATGGCAGCAGGCACTGCTCTGTGCTCTCTCACACACTAACACACACACCATGGAAAGTAATGTCTATTATGCTGTTAGGTTGTTGCTAACACTGACTGAAAGTAACTGAAGGGAATTTATCTTTTTATTGTAGTTTCTCTTTGATCACGATCGAAGGTTTTCTGAGCGCTTGTCTTCATTGTCTTCAGGATTCCCGGAGCAGCTTCATCTCATCACACACAACATCATCACACATTTCTTCCTCACTAAATCTACTTCTCTCTTCTATCCTCAAATCTCTTGCACACTTTACATATATTACATAAGGATATCTTAGATTAGATTACTTTAGATTAGATGCTTAGATTACTTTAGATTAGATACTTTAGTTTAGATAAGGTAGGTTTAGGTTTAGATTTAGGTTAGGTTTAGGTTAGTTGGATTAGATTAGATTAGGTTAGACTAGATCTTCTTACATCATAGATTAACAAAAATTACAGAAGATTAATATTTTTGTACTTAGAACAAATTACTTTGAATTTATTATCTTTTGCGAAGTAGGTTTTTTTCTCTTTTTGTTTACAAGTTTACTCCAGCAGGATGCCGAGGAAAGGAAGGCATTCGACGGCGGCGAAGCTGCGATGGAGGAAGCTCAACCTGGAGGAGCTGAGTCCATCCAGTCCCCCCCCGAAGGTACTTACACAGTAGATAAGCTTCTCTGTTATAGTGACAACTGTTAGCATGAAAATAACTGGTGAAATGTTATCACTTTCTTCTTAACTGGTGAGTTAGTATTTAACTACCATGACTTAAATTTATTTGGTGTTAATGTTTCATTAGACTGTCCAGAGGGTGTCCCCCTCAGCCGGAGAGTCCAGAGAGCCCAACCCGCCAGGTGGAGGGTCCAAGACCAGGCAGACCCACCCCCCCTTCTCCCGAGCTCCAGTCAGCAATGTATGTCCCTACCACAACCCTCACATACATACATACACATGGTTTCTACACTGAGACACTGTCTGAGGTTAAAAGTGTTTATTTTATCTGTCGTCAGTTGGTTGGATCGTCACCACCAACCAGACCATTCTGGAGCCCGGGTGATGTGCGTGCCGATTTTCGTGCATGTGAGTATCTACCTGCTTTATCCTTAAATGGTCGATAAATTAATCAATCATAAATTAATCTTATGAATTTATTTTTGGTATATTGAGAGTTTTTAAACTGGTTTTCTTACGTGTGCCTTTTTAACTCATAAAAAAGAATGGCTGTTGTCAAGACATTTGTTGGTTGGATTTCCTGCATTATTTTTTACCTTTTATCTGTTTTGTCTTTTTATAAACAGGCCGCAGTACTGGTTACTGCCACCGGGTGCAGAGATGGCCAATTTCCCCCTTCACTGGACACAGCCACAAATTGGCCATCCCACCTGAGACTCCTGACAAGAAGGTATGATTATTGTCCAGTTTAGAAAGGAAGTAGTTGATTTTGAGAGGAATTAAAGATTTTCATGCTAAAGAAATTATTTGTTGTTGCAGTTTGTTCTGATTGTCGGAGACTCCCATCTACGAGCCGTTGTAGATGGTTTGGTCGCGATGCCAGAGGGAAGCTTTTCCTTTGGTGTCATGTCGACCCCGGGGGCCTCTGCCTCTCAGCTGTGGACTGAGGTGCTACATGGTGTGCTTCCTCGGATCCCTGAGGCTGTTTGTGTGGTGGCTCCCAGCAACAACCTGACCGCCAGCAGGACCATCGATGAGGCTGCCGTTGATTACGCTAAGCTCCTCACAGCTGTGATGAGCCACTGGCCGAAGGTACGCTTTGTTTTATCTCTTGCTTGTTCTGGATTCTTGTTAGTTTAAGTATAGTGACTACTGTAATTAGATTAAATGTATGAGATTTTTTAAGATAATGCGTATTTATTGTAACATGCGTATGATTTTGAATGAAAATGTCATTTGGTAACAATCATGTTTTGTTTTCCACAGGTTTTTGTGGTCGACTTCCCTCCCTGCCTGACTGTCGAGGAGTCTTACCAGGACCTCCTTCGACAGGAATACCACCGGGTGGCAGCAAGTATTTGTATGTAAAAAAAATATCATCTTTTGTGAGAAAAAATAGTAGAAGAGGATAAAAAATGAAAAGAAATGTACTTAAAATATATGTTAAGATATATTATGAATTAAAAGTCATAATACATATATGGACAATATAATGACTGTTATTTATTTTTTTAAATGTTTTTAGGTGTGAGGTACTTCTCTACAGTGGAGCACTTCCCCCTTATGCACCTGGAGCTGTGGAGCAGAGATGGTGTAAGTAGAATATCTGTGTCTGAAATAAAAAATCAAATTTGCATGTCTTGCGTGTTGATATGAAATGCTCAGTGGAGCTACTTTTTTTGAGTCAAAGTTTGTCTGCAAATGGACGGGCAGGTCCATCTGAGCGATCGTGAGGGGATGGGGATCCTCGTGCAGTTGCTGTGGTCCACTACCAAGCAGCAACTGGAGACACCATCTCCAAAGCCCCGGGTCTCTCCCAGGCCTTCACAGCCACTTAGGAAAGTCTCTCCTAAGCTGGTAGTGAGGGTAGAGGTCCCTGCTCCACCATCCCCTGACCCCTTTGAGTGGAGGCTTGCTGGTCAGGGTGGCAAAGTAATTATTACAGTGTAATGTGTTTGTTTATTTTTCTGAAGTGATTCAGAAGTAATTAAAAAGCATCTATTTGCTTAATCCAATATGACTCTGCTTTTTTGTTTAATCCAATATGACTCTGCTTTTTTCATTCCAGACGAGCCAGCCTGGTGAACCCTCACAGTCCCAGGGTTCAGCCCAGACCAGGATGGCTTAGCAGCAGGTGTGTTATATTGCTATATGCTATTTTTTTTAGGACGTGTTTATTGGTTACTATTTAAACTTCTAAACTTACTATTTAAATCTTCATTGTTCTTTGTGTTTTTCTCTCACAGAAGAAGGAGTGCTTCCTTCCGCTGAACCCGGTCTGGTTCAGTGGCACAGTCCTGCGTGCTATGGAGGAAGTCTCTCCATATGACCTGTCTTGCGTCATGGACTGCAAGCCTCCTCCAAAGTTAAAGAGGGTAAATTGTCTAATATCTATTCTAGGCTGTATTATAAAGTTTCACCTGATTTCTGAACAGTCAGTACTGCGTACATTTTTATAGTAATAATCACAATACTATTACTATTAGTAGTACATTTTGAACAGATGTACATAATTGTAACATGATTTAGGTTTAATTGGTGTTGTGTTTTATTTGTTGATGCAGGTGGCCTCCTCAGCAGCAGCCAGACGCCATAGGACCACGGACCGACCCCCCCGCAGCCACAGGTCTCCAGTGAATGACGTATGCTACTTTTTACCACAACTGACACACACTCTGAATGTTTACAGATTACAGTGTCTTCACAGAGACATTACTAAACTGTCTGCTCTGTCTGAGATTTAGTATACTTGTTCGCATGTGTCGACAGCTGGTTGGATCACCCCCATCCAGGTTGTCCTGGAGTTCGGAGGAGGAGGCCCCTGCCAGCCCAGCTGCTTTGGCTCAGACGGTATGTTTTGTGTTGTTTTTTTTTCTATGTTTGTTTGTTTTGTTTTTTTTCAGCTCTTCTTCAGCACAAGAGGTTACTTGCATGTTTGAAATTGTATCTATTGATTTAGACTAGATCGGGACATGCTTATATTTTCCAAATGTAGCTGTAATAATACTACCACTAATATTTAGCTTTTGAATGAACTCATTTACAAGCCCAGTGAGCATCTTGTGTTATTATTTAGATGTTTAGTGTAAGTGATCTTATGTTTTAATAATTGGTGTGTCAGATGGCATCCCCTGCGGCAGTGAGACGGTCCAGGACCAAGGATGGACATCCCCCCCGCACCCAAACTTCAGTTAACAACGTGTGTTACTCTCTGCTACAACAGACACAATCACATATAGCAGTGTGTTCACCAAGACATGTAAAGTTTAATATGTTTATTATCATGTGTCCACAGCTGGTTGGATCACCCCCAGCCAGGTCGTCCTGGAGTTTGGGTGATGCAGCAACCCCCTGCTGTTCACCAGCAGCAAAGGTAAATATTATTGCTCCTGAATAAAGTGTATAGTCTCATCAAAGTCTTCATTTTACTAAATGTTTGCTCTGTGTTCTCAGATGGCCAGGGTTAAGATCCCTTCACCAGCTCCCTCATCAACCAGTTGGCCCTGGATCCCGGATGATGCACCCTCCACCTCTTGTTCCCCAGCTAAAGAGGTAAGGAAATTTACATTTGGGTGTATCAGGGGCTCAATAAAAAGTGTCTTTGTAGGAGTGTGGTTCACTTAAATCATTTGCTCTATGTTCTCAGATGGCCAGGATTAAGACCCCTTCACCTGCTGGACCATCCAGGACCATAGCAGATGCAGTCTGTGACTCTCCCTTCCCAGCTAAGGTATTGTCTCCCCTCCACAACTGACACACACAGAATGTTTACAGTTCAATCAGCTATATCTAACTAAAACTGGTTCATTTAAAATCTCTGATACCATTATGTTTCTCTGCATTTCACAAATGCCAGTGAATAACAAACAAGTTTGAGAAACTTTTCTTTTATCAAGTTGGTGCATTGTCTTGCCCCATGTCTTAATATTCATTGGTATTATGTCTAATTACAGACTGTCCAGACACCAACTCCCTTGTCAACCAGCTGGCCCTGGATCATGGACGACACACCTTCCACCTCTCGTTCCCCAGCTAAAGAGGTAAGGACATTTACATTTACTGTTTAATAAAGTGTCTTTGTGGGAGTGTGGTTCACTTATACTGAAATGCACAAATAGTCATTAAGGACTGTAGGGACAGAATTAATTAAGAGATAGGTGAATACAGGTGAAATTATTAACAAAACTCAACAAATAGTTTGATATAATTTTATCAACTGCTTAAAGATAAACACAAGTAATGGAACAGAGGTTTTCTGAACATTATTATCTTGTTATTATAAGTGCAGTTAATATCCTAAAGTCAGTCTGGTGAAGGTCATAGCCTCCTTTAAAGATTTTTTAAACTTTGTTCAAGAGGAAGAAAACATTTGAATTAATATCAATATGGATCAAATATGGATTAATGTACAAATAATATGTTCTAGTCAAGTATGTTTAACAATAATGTGGGTTTAAGATTGTGTCATCTCTTTTTACATATGTTCAGTTGACATTGCAAACTGGAAATTATATTGAATAATTGTTAAGATTGTGTAATTGAATAATTTTTAGTGCTTATTACTACTAGTAATAATAATGATAATGTTAACAGTGATAACAATGATGCTTATAATAGGTAAAAACATGGTAATAATAATACTAATAAGTAATCCTTTAAAACCTAATTTCAGGTCAGGTTAAGTACTCGTGTTGAAATTGTGAGGGTCATAGTCATAGTCATAGTCATAGTCAGTCATAGTCACAGTCATAGTCAGAGTGACAAGAGATACAGAGATTTCTCTAGAAATCACCAGTGTTCTTGCATGTCCCTGACTTTTCTGGCTTATGAGAATGAGGGCTGTCAGTTCAACACATCTGCCCTTGACACGGTGCTGGCGCAGGGAGACTCACTGTACGTTGGAATCAAACAACAGTTAATACTGGAGAACAGATTCCAAAGTAACCATCTGACAGTGGAAGAAATGCCGAAACAAGTCCTGACAGACAGAAATATGTACAATGTCCACATGCCCGATGTCAGATATGGTCTCCTCAAAGCCCAAGCACCCAGCCCTGGAAGCCAGCAGTGGTATTTGCCCCTTGCCACACAACTGGAGTGTCTGTCAGGTGAAGTTAGCCATGCTTTGATTGTAATAACTCCAGAGATCATCACGGTATTCCATGACAGATCAGGAAGGTACGGAATCTTTGATTCCCACACCAGAGATGCAGAAGGCTTACCACATCACTATGGAACTGCAATCATGAAGACCTTCTCTAAGATCCCGCTTTTAAGAGTAGACAGAAAAAATACTTTACAGAGAGGTACAAGGTAGATCTTGCTTTTAGAAGCAGAAAGAAAAACAACTTTACAGAGAGGTACAAGGTAGATCCTGCTTTTAGGAGCAGAAAGAAAAACAACTTTACAGAGAGGTACAAGGCAAATCCTGGTTTTAGGAGCAATAAGAAAAAATACACGTCTCAGAAGTATAATACAGATCCTGAGGCAAGAAAAAATAAGAAAATTTATAGTACAACCAGGTATGCTTCGCCATACCGAAACTGGAAGCCATGGCCTTACCTGTGCAACTGGCCAGAAGTCATCGAGGTCATTAAAGCTCAGCAGGGTGAACTAGGGGACTTTTCAGAGCTGGATTGGAATTCCAAATGCGAAATTTTGCGTAGCAACCCCATCACAGTGTTGCGTATATTTGAGAAGAGTAGATGCACTGATGACCAACCTCATCCTCTCACCAGCACAACCCATTGGTGAAGTAGAGGATTATTTTCAAGCCAGAGGAAGCCCACACATTCACGTGTTAATTTGGATTAAAGATGCCCCTAAATTTGAAGATGCTCTCGACAGCCAGGTCATCAAATTTATTGATAAATATATTATGTACAAGATGCCTGATCCCAAAATAGATCCAGAGCTCCACAAAATTGTTTCAGAGGTTCAGGTGCACAGCAGGAAACATTCAAAGTCAAAAAAGGCAAAAAAAAGTAATGTTTCCTGCAGATTTGACTTTCCTAAATTGCCCATGAATGGAACAATGATCACCAGACCCCCCATTGTTCAAACAGAAAAAAAATCCGATGATAAAATAGATCCAGCTGAGTTAAAGCAGCAGAAGCGGGCACGCTTAAGGATCCAGAGGGAAGCCAAGGAAAAACTGAAACCAGTTAGGGAAGCTCTCATGGATCCAGGTGCCACTTTCAGCAGCTTGTCAGACCTGCTCCGCCAGCGTTGCTTGTACAGACAGTGGCTAACATCCAGGATTGTCCAGCAGACAGGCCACACATCTTTGCTACAAACAAAGAAGTCGACCGTCATAATGCAGATACTGTTGCCGCCCGGCACAAGGACGCCATTAACATTGCAGCTGAGGACTACAGGAAAGACCCCACAACTGACTGTATGATGATCCTGACTGTCAGCATCAAAGGCCACAAAAGCCTGACAATGTAATGGTGGCTCAGGGAGTACGCGTTATGGTGATAAGAAATCTCGATGTGGAGGATGGGATCGTTAATGGTACGTTTAGAACGATTACAAACATTGTGATGACCGAATGTGTGGCAAAAACTGTGAAGCTGATTGGACTGCAGCTAGACAATCCTACAGCAGGACAGAAATTCCGCAAAAAGATCCTGGGTCCCTCAGATAACTCAGTCTACATCGAGAGATCTGAGGAGAATGTGACCAGCAAGAAAGGAGTTGTTCGACGTCAGTTTCCCATCAAGTTGGCCTTTGCATGTACAGCCCAGAAAGTGCAAGGCATGACCATGACGTCGGCGGTTGTGTGCGTCAAACGATTGTTCGAACCAGGAATGGCGTATTGCTCTCAGCCGCACAACTTTGCTTCAGGGTCTCACCATCACAGACTTAAATGAGAAAAAGATTTATGCTGACCCCGCAATCAAGACATCTCTCGAAAATATGAATCCGGCATCTTTCCAGAGTGCCAGGCCACTGTTGACTTTTTTTAAATCTGTGGACCAAACTCCAAAGGCTTTGACAATCATCCACCACAACACACAAGGACTTCCATCGCACATTGTGGACCTGAAAGCACATCATGAACTCCAACTGGCAGACGTGTTGTGCCTCACAGAGACACAGGGTCCTCTGTGTCCCCAATTTTCCACCTGTAGGGATACAACATGTTCACACACAGTCGACAAACATCTTATAACAGCTGTGTGGACATCGCAAGAAAAGATGGAGGTGGAGTTGCAGTGTACTGTAGATGCAATGTTCAGACAGAGCCTCACAGGTACATGCAAAATGTCACAGATTTGGAGTTTGTTGTTGTTAAAATTGAGGCTCCAGTCAAAGTGCTAGTAACGGCTGTTTACAAACCCCCACATTTCCGATTAGAAACTTTTTTACAAAACATGAAAAACCTCTTGGACTCATTGGACCTATTATATCACCATCCCGTTGTTGTTTGTGGGGACTTCAATGAGGATCTCCTGTCTTCAGGAAAGAAAATTATAAAAGATTTGTTTCAGTCCAGAGGTTACACTCAGCTAATTACGGACTCCACAACTGAAAAGAACACACTGATTCATCACATTTATATTTCACATCCTGATAAATGTCTACAATCGGGTGTTCTCCAAACGTATTACAGTTACCACAGTCCAGTGTATTATACTTTGACTGACTGATAGCCTCTCCAGCCACCACATCCTGCTGACAATTTGCTCATTTTGTCTAATCACGTGCATCTGAATGCTCTCTGTTTCTTGGCTTTCAGTATAATTGTTTGTATGTTGTGTATGTATATGTATATGTATATGTATGTATATTTATGTTGTTTGTATCTCTCTTTCTTATAATTGTTTCTTTTCTACATACTAATCATGATGTTACAGTGGCATGTGTGGGCTGAAAATGTTATATTTGTGCTCTGTTTAATATTTCTTTTTATGTATTTATTATTTATTTATTCATGGGGTCGGCAATATCTCAGACATGTTGAGTTGATGAGAAGGACAGTGCCAATTTATTAAAATGTAAGACAGGGAGCTGAAGACAAGATGTAGGTAGGGACAGCAGTGTCAGGGAGGAAGCAGAAGATACAGGAAGGAGATCCAGGTAAATGCAAATCCTAGGTTAAGTTCAAGTTTGTAATACTCTCAATTTCTGTTATTTTTCTGATATCATATTAAATCTGAATTTTATTTTAACTTGTAGTCAAAACAAGAAGAGGAGGAGATGAAAACAGGTCCAGGAAGAAGACCCCAGGAAGAGGACCTCCAGAGGACTGCAGCAGATCTCTCTCCACAGACGACAGCAACCATTCACAAAAAATGGAAGACTTATTTCATTGAATTTTGTGATCAACTGTTTACAAGATGCTTTGAAACCTCTAACTTATTTATGTCTTTTAAATCCGCAACAATGCTTAGAGATCCAGGAAGAAGACCCCCAGGAAGAGGACCTCCAGAGGAGTGCAGCAGATCTCTCTCCACGACAGCAACCCATCACAAAAAAAAGGGAAGACTTATTTCATTGACTTTTGTGATCAACTGTTTACAAGATGCTTTGAAACCTGTAACTTATTTATGTCTTTTAAATCCTGCAACAATACTTAAAGATCCAGGAAGAAGACCCCCAGGAAGAGGATCTCCAGAGGACTGCAGCAGATCTCTCTCCACAGACAACAGCAGACTTATTTCATTGAATTTAGTGATCAACTGTTTACGAGATGCTTTAAAACCTGTAACTTATTTTTGTCTTTGACAAGGGACATGCAGTATTGTTTCTTAATCGATTATACTCTTAATTTAGGTGTGTGTGCGTGTGAGAGAAGGAGAGAGAATAAATGCTAAAGCTAATGTTGAAAGTTCACCTGACTAAATGAATGTTTTTACTATTTTAGGAAGAATAACAAGACTCAGGAAGAAGACCTCCAGAGGACCACAAATGAAGACACTGCAAGCCAGCAGACAAGTAAGTAGTCTTTACCATTTTGATTCCCAACCACTGTAATAGTGTCTGATGTAACAATGTCTCTGGTACTAATGTCTCTGTTATTGTTAACACAAAGGTGTTTGGTGACCTGAACTATCGCCACACCTTTCTCTGCCACGTATGCCTGCCTGACTGAGGAAAAACCACATCAGTAACAATGTAACAGACTCAGGAAGAGGACCCACTGAAGACAGTTACCCAGCAGAACATTTGCAAGGCACATTTCCCATTGTGTATTCAATGAATTTACTGTATGTGAACGAGTTTATGCTGCTGTAATGCTGTCTGTCTTAGTGATTCCTGTTTTTGTGTGTTTGCAGACAACATGGAAGATCATCACTGCCAAACATCCCTCTGACACGAGCATGCACACAACATGAAATGGCTTGTTGATTGTTATGTAAATAAACACGCAAAAAAGAAGTTTGTTTGAGGAGTGCTCTCTCTTTTAAATATTTGAAATGTGAAAGAAAGTCATCATAACGTCATTAATCCATGTTTACCTACACAAACACAAACACACACAGCTGAGATGTGTGTGTTTCTGTGTGTGTTTTTAATAGCACTAGCCACACACCCCGGCATTTGCGCACTGTATCACTCAAAATTTCCCACCAGAGGGAATTTGTCTAGTTAGTGATACAGTGCTTTTCACTGAACACAGCAGGGCTATTGTTCTTCTGCGTGTTTCTTCTTCTTCTTCTTCTTCTTCTTATTATTATTCATCTTCCATACAAATTTCGGTTCGCTACTAGTCATAAACAATAGCGAACACCCAGGCAAATGATATACCAAAATGTGCGGCTTGATCGGACTCGGTGTGCTATTATTTTTCTCTACAGGAACACACGTTTTTCGCGTCGTAAGATGCACGAAAAAGGTGAAAAAAGTGAAAAAAATTCAACCTTTTTCAAAGGACTAATGCTCCGGCATATGTTCACCTAGAGATGCCGTTCCAACTTTAAAATGTAGACACAAGTCTTGCGTATTGGTGTATTATTCCTTGTTTTGATAGGTCGTATAGTTTTTGATCAATCGATGTTCAATGACCGTGATCAATTTTGGAGAAATTTTGAGACTATAATGGGTGTGTATTGCATGGAATGTTCGTGTTAGAGTGCATGATGTCATCAGGAGAGAGCCTAAAAAAACTCCAGATTTTTTGTCTTTCCACACTCCTCCCAGCCACAATTTAGGCTCTAGACACATGATTTTTTCCACATTTGTAGACAACTTTGTTGTCTCTCACAATGTGCTCAAAAAATCAGTGAGAATTACAGAATTTGAATTAGCTCTAAGTGCGGCCACGTCTGTCTCTGCTCCTCATTGACTCTAATAGAAAGATTTTCTGAGAGAAGCAGAACGGACCCCTGTTTTAAACTTGCGAGTGTCTGCAAAATATTTTGTGTAGAAACACCAAAATCACACAAATTGTTCAGGAAGTCCTTACAACAATGACGGTCTGTGTTCTTTTCTGATAGGAGCTACCGTTCTCTCAGGAGAAGCCCAAATATGAGAGCAGCGTAGAGGGAGAAAATTTCTCTTTTTCCCGCTTTTCTGTCTACCCCGTCTGTCTGCCCAGGGGATCCCTATCGTCAGTGGCAGCCAGCTCAAGTTGCCGTGGCAACCTCTGAGCCTCAGTGCTTCTCTGAGCACTCCTCTGCCACACACAGAAAAACACATATGAAGCTTCATGTAATTATAGATACACACACACCCCGGCGTTTGCGCACTGTATCACTCTCAAAATTCCCCGCCGGGGGGAATTTGTCTAGTTATTATTCTTCTTCCGTACAAATTTCGGTTCGCTACTCATCAAAACGATAGCGAGCACCCAGGCACATGATACACCAAAACGTGTGGCTCGATTGGACTCGGTGTGCTATTATTTTTCTCCACAGAATACAAAAATTTCCCATCCAAAGTAAATGGGACGAGGCGAAAAAAGTGAAAAAACACATTTGTAGACAAATTTGTTCGGTCTACAAACACCAAAAGCACACCGAAGCATTCAGGAAGTCTTTACAGCGATGATGGTCTGTGTTTTTTTCTGATAGGAGCTTCCGTTCTCTCAGGATAAGCCCAAATGTGAGAGTAGTGCAGAGGCAGAAAATGGCACTTTTTCTCCATCTGCATGTGTGTCTGTTCAGCTGAGAGCACGTGTGTGCATCCCAGTGAATGACATCAGTCAGACCACCTCAAGTTGCCGTGGCAACCTCTGACCCTCAGTACGTCTCCAAGCACTCCCCTCTCACACTCCCACACACACAATCACACATATGTAGCTTCATGTGATTACAGATACACACACAGAGACACACACAAACACTATCACACATGTAACCAGGCTTAAAATCCTCACCTTTGGCCCTGTAGGGGTTTTTCCTACCCTCTTTAGCCCTTTAATGAAATTGAAATGTTAGTCATGTAATGAGTGATAGCCTGTTAACATTAGCCACAACGCTTACAGCGGCTAATGCTAACATGAGGTCCTATGAACTTATTGGTGCATACAGGTTTGACTTTTGAAATCAGGTTGTTGTGCTAATATGCTAATGATTAGCATGCTAATGCTAAAATGCTAACCTATGGTAAAATTATTCTTACATGTAGTCTAATGGTGTTTGAGATATTTTCAATGTGTTATTTGACATGCTAATGTTAGCTTAGCATTAGGCGCTGTTAGCATTGTGGCTAATGCTAACATGGGGTCCTATGAACTTTTTTTTTTAATAAACTTTATTCAAATTATGTACAAACAACATGGCATTCCTTTTTTTAACATTTCAAAAGGAGTAGGTGCATAAAAAAAGAGCAACTTAGAAATACAATATGAGAAATAACATCTCTATGAAATAAAATAAAAGGATTAGCTATAGGGCTTTTGTTATAAATCGTATTTATCAAATAAATTGAAAAGTTTCATTGCACATTTACTTTTCATTACATTCAGGGCTTTGATAAAGGAGGTCCTATGAACTTGTTGGTGTATACAGATTTGACTTTTGATATCAGGTTGTAATGCTAATATGCTAATGATTAGCATGCTAAAGCTAACATGCTAACCTATGGTAAAATGATTCTTAAAGGCATTCTAATGCTGTTTGAGATCTTTTCAATGTGTTATCTGACATGCTAATGTTAGTTTAGCATTAGCCACTGTCAGCATTGTGGCTAATGCTAACAATCTGGCAGTCACCCCTGTGGCCCTTTCAAAATTTCCCCAGGGGAAATTGTGTAGTTTCAACATATAGCTCTGTCTATTCTTATACTCAGCAACAATTCATGAAAGCTTGATGATACGACAATGCATTCATAATTTGACACTTTAACTCTAGATAAAATACATTTTAATGAGAAGAAATTGTTATCTGTTTACAGCAAGCAATTTAAATATCTCAAATAACAATGCTAGCATGCAGAACAAAACAACCTTACTCTGATCATTTTATCTTTTTGTTCCATTAAGGTTCTACAAACCAGCAGCCCTCCACCGCCTCAGCCATCCACCCCTCCACTGCGATCCACTCCTCCACTGCCACTGCCACCCACTCCTTGACCTCTGTCATCCAGCCCGTCACTGCCATCCACTCCTCCACTGCCACTGCCATCCACTCCTCGACCTCTGTCATCCAGCCCGTCACTGCCATCCACTCCTCCACTGCCACTGGGCAAAGTGTGCCTGTCTGAGAGAGCAGCAGAGAAAGAGAGAGAGAGAGATGCACTGTTTGCACACGGCACAGACAGACTTGGAGAGAAGCTGTGCTCGGTCGCATGAACTCTGGGAGGAAATTCAAGTAATTTGCTGTAAGTATAGACAGGAAACTGCAACAAAAGTATCGATCTCATCGCGCTAGTGTCCATCCGATACCTATAGGCACTTTGGTATCGATACTATCGATATTTAGATCGATACGCCCAGCCCTGGCCCTAACCCCAACCCTATCTCATAATCTTATTTTAAACATAATCTCCTCATAATCTGGCCTTAACCATAACCCTACTGGACTTCTAATTTTAACCCAAAACAAACCTTATTCTAACCTTAACCGTAGTAATTTGACTGAAGTCATTATCTTAGTGTTTTGTCTGTCTGGGGGGGATGATCCCCTTTGGGGATGGAGAGGTCCAATACTTGTCTTTCCTAACCTGCCAGTGCCTCCAGCCCCCCATTGGGTCCTGTCCTGTCCCTCTCCTTCATGGCATGAGTGAAGTGTCCTTGTTAAACAGTCATAATCTTATTTTCTTGGAAATTATTTTTCATTTGTTGTTATTTGTGGATGCTGGTCTTACAGAATCCTGATGTGCTGAGGTAAGCGTATTGTCTCACTTCCTGTTTCCGGTTGATGCATTACTAGCAGTGTGCATTTGTTGCTCTTGCTCCTCTGAGTGTAATTTGCTCTGTGTTTTGTTACAGCGGCCTATTATCCGCTCTCTCAAGTAACATTTGTTCTGCTCAAGCACCCATCAGTCTGTTTATTTAGTGACTATTAACTTTATTTGTCTACGTGCTTGTCTGCTCTGCTAGCTACACCAGCTTAGCCTAGCAGCTAGCAATGGCTTCTCTCTGTCCCTCTGCTCACCTGGTGCTGTTCCTGCTCACCTGGGGGTGGCCTGGCATGGCCACTGTCCAGAACTCTAGTAAATAGCATGTGCTGACTCCATCTGGCTGGATACAAGGTTAGAGTGTCCCTTTTTCTTTGACATGTTGAACTTAGCAGAAGATAGAGAGTTATCGAAACAACAGAGGAATACGTTGGTAGCACAATCCAGGGTTTTTTCGCTCTCTGGATGACTTTTTAAGCAAACACACAGGACCTGCCAAACTGTGTGCCTGCACCCCAGCGGCCATCTTGGGTTTTCCTTCCTTTCACGCCACAGACTGGCGATATTCAAAGTTTTATTTTTCCTTTTTGACAAATATACACACAACATTCAGCTTGATGAATTACTCCGACGGGGAAGACGACTGGACTCAGGTGAGCTATCGCCGAGGCTGGCTGCAGCGACGTGGAGCGCAGCCATGGTGCACTGACGGGCCAGCTGAAAGAGGGGATTCAGACCCACGCCAGTACCGACAGCCCCTGCCAATGACACGCTCCTACGCCTCCGTCACCAGAGGTAACCAGTAGTCCCACTGCAGTTATTCTACAGCCCCAGCAGACTTTCAAGCAGCGCCGTGCGGCCAGATGCGCACCGGCTGGTGTGGCGGCGGACACCAGCGCCTGACCGCCGGCTCATCACATAACCAGTGCCAGTACATCAACCACAATAACAGCTGGAACAACTACCAACCATGGCGGCACCAGCAGCCCATCCATAAGCCAAATAACAACCCAAACACACCAGCTCAGGACAGGGTCCAATCCCAGGATCTGGACTTTACATACAAGGTCCGCATCATTCATTAAATTATTAAAGTGGCTCATCATCTAAAAAATATCATGGGGACTGATCCACCCCCCACAATCAGAAAAACCACACAAGATCTGGCCAACATCATTAAACCAGCGTTCCCCCAACAACGCCACACAGGCGCTCCTTGAAGGCAATGCCAGATGTTGGGAGCAGACTGCCATAACTATACTGCACCAACATTATGAAGAGAACATGAATAATAATATATAGGAACTGGCAACACTCCCCAGCCATGGCTGGAAAGACCCCTTTCAGGTGGCCATGGCTTGGACGAAAAGAAATTTAGGCCGCAGATTAAAGTCAGGGACTATAGAGGAGGCCGAAGTTTTTCTCAAGGCCAACCTCACAGGACAGGCTCCCACCCACACCCAGGCCAGCCTACAGGATCAGAGAGCTACTTCCCCATTAATGGTGATGCGCACAGCCATACCAGCACTGGCCACCTCACCTCCCCCATCTCCCAGGGCTACAACCACATCCGTGTCCACCATGACTGACCAGAGAGGGGGTGACTGGTCCCCCTTCATGCCTGCAGATGTAGAGGAGGACTCTCTCTCTCACTCTCACTCTCCTCCCCTCTCTTCCTCTCCTTCCCTGTCTCCTCCCTCTCCTCCTCCTCCTTCTCCTTCTCCTCCCTTTTTCCCTTTCTTCAGTCATTCCAGGTTGCCACCTCCCCAGGGGGCAGCATTGAGCATCAGACAGCAGAGGGCCAGCAGGGGGGATGAGGTAACCATGGAGATGAGAGCTCCAAAGGACACCTCAACAGCCCCCCTCCTCCCCCACATAATCCATGTGTACTCCTTGAGGACCCGGGTGTCCAGGAGCTGCCTGAAGAGGAGCCAGTGACCTACACACCAAACCCCAGCTCTGGGTAGGAGCCCTCCTTGCTCAGACTCACACCCCTTGGTTTCCAGGTCCCACCCGGGATCTTGTTGTGGAAATTCTCTGCTGCTGGTGAAGAATGAAATAGAGACTGGCCAACAAGGTTTTTATTTTCTTTGCAAAGAAAAGGTCAATCATCACCCGAACTGTAGAATGAAGAAAGACCCCAAGCATGGGGAGAGCTAAACATTTATACCTGAGGAATGCCCCCTACCCAAAGGTGTGTTTCTGCACCTTTTGGTCTGCTGTAGGTATTGGTGCCGGCTCCCTAGGGGGTTATTCGCACCAGAGACATCCTGCAGGATTTTGTATGTAGATGTTAAGAGGTCTAGACATCAGAATTTAAAACACAAAAGGACCTGATATCCTGGTGAGGAAATGGGAGGTGGGGTGTCTCAAGTAGATGAAGTACAAGGAACTGAAATTGCCATTACAATCTCCATCTTCACACCTCTGCCACTATGTCAGAATAACCAGGACACCATGGCTCTTCAGAAAGTCAACACCCGGTCTGCTGCAGAACCTCCAGTGACTGTCCTACAACAGCTGACACCACAATCCACATCACAAACACCCACATGCAGACCTGAAAGACAGGTAAAAAAAAAAAAAACTAAAGTTACTTTAAAGATATTTATGATTTAATGGATAAAGTTCAAAATTTCACGACAAAAGACCACAAAATTCACACTACACAAGGACACTGACACATATACACTCTTATATAAAAACACCCCCCCAAAAAACATACATTTGCAGAATTAACTAAATCACACTCATCATGGCTTCACAGACTATGCACACAGACTGAGGATTTTAAACAGACCATCAAGATGCTGTTCTCGACTTGGTCCAGCAGAGGGCACTCCAGGACCAGTCTTGTAACTATTTTTAACAACAGGGATGGGTATGTGACTGGCACAAACAAAATGTGTGTAAAACTGCCAGACGGGGGAATATTTCTTCCCAAAACTGTGTGTACATGATTATTTATAAACCAATCAATCAATCAATCAGTCCAATACTTATCTTTCCAAAACATACACGTGCAGGACTAATTTAATCAAAATTATCACAGCTCCACAGAATATGCACACAGACAGAGCGGATACATGGTCAATTTTAAACAGGGTGCTGTTATCAACTGTTCAGCAGAGGGCACTCCAGGACCATTTTTGTTTTTGTTTAGTGTTTAAAACTGCCAGATGGGGATATTTCTTCCAAATTGTATGTAAAAAATGTATTTTATACCTGAACCCAACCTTTCATATTTCAAGTTAGCCCTAAACCCAACCATATTAACTCTAAATTTAACCCAAACCCATATTTTTAACCTAAACGCAACCTCACCATAATCTGGCCCTAATCCTAGCCCTATCCCATATTTTCACCCCAACCCTAATCCCACAATAATCTGGCCCTAACCATAACCCTACTGGACTATTAATATTAACCCAAAACAATGCCGTATTTTAACCTCAATATTAGTAATTTGACCCCAACCGCAAAGTGATGTGTTGGTTGCGAACTAAACAGCTCTTAGAGCCGGCTCTGTGAAGTGAACGATCAGAGCTGGCTCCTGCCTGGGAGACCCATTTAGAGACCCACACATTCAAATCAACATATTGACAACATATCACTGCCATTTTAAAGAAGCTACCACCCCAACACACCGTCACCCAGGTCATCCTTTCTGTCGGACTCAACAACTGTCTTTCTGAGCATGAACCCTCCACATTCCTCAAACAGGCACAGTAGATGTGGAGCACCAGCCAGATCACTGTCCCGAACGCCACCATCTACTTTCCGGTAATAAACTTTTCACAGAATTTGGACAACCATAAGCAAACCCTTCTCACTAGACTCACCAATACTATAGCCTCAAAATACAACTTCAACCCACTACTCTTCAAAACCACAGCCCACAATGTACATTGGACTGCCCAGGTGGCCGGGAGGATATTCAGGTACTGGAAACAACACCTAAACTTTTAATGGGAGAAAACTGTTCACCTCCCCCACACCCTTCAACTATAACAAACCTTCCTGCTGTTTTCTCCCCCACAGCCGCGCAGCTGGAGATATTAGAAAAAGGAATCACATTCATCCCAATTCCCAACCCTCCCACCCAGCCGGGACTCAGAAGAGACCTTCATGCCCAGTGTTGTGCCTGAGTGCGTTCATTGAATGTTCATGAACTCGTTCATATTTTGGGCGAACATGAACTGAACGTACTGTATTACTGCCTGATGAACGTTACTGTGAATTCGTTCATTCTGGTGTCTGTGAATGGCGTGCTCTCTCAGTTTAACTTCGTTCAATAGGGTGCCAGATTTCTATAGAGCCTTATAAGCGAAAACCCGGCTAAAACACACTGTAAACAGGCCTTAATATGTAGTGGAAAAAACACCCAATCTGGCAACACCAGCCACCAGTGTCGCACCAGCGCATGCGTCATCAAAACAAAAAGCAGCATGGAGGCATCATATGATCATTTAAACGAGTTTTATGACAAGGTCGGTGAGGATGCAAAAAATCTTACATTTCTGTGCAAACTTTGCCCGCCGGCTTTCAAAAAGAAAATCCACACTTCAGTCACATGGGGTGAAAGCTGCAGCTGCCACTAGTGTAGACTGAATGGACAGCAACAAAGCGTTAAAGCAACAATGGGGAAATGTTGTCCCCTCAATGCTAATATAAACCCTGGTTGGATAAGGATTCAAAATTGGATATGAAGATGAAATCTGACGCACAGTTACAGTGTTAAGACTGATAAAATAATTGCTATCTGTGGTTCTATATGGGCTGTGGCAATAATTTTGAAAAATAATAGCTCGCAGAACATAGGGAAAAAGAACTATGAACTAGCTCATTTTTGGAACGGTGAACTTAGTTCAAATTTTTGAATTATGAACTATGAACTGAACTAGTTCATTTTAAAATTTGTGAACTGAACTTTGAACTAGTTCATGTAGAAAGTGAACTTTCCCAACACTGTCCATGCCTTCCATAGAAGGTGTAGCTCCCCCTGAGTTGAATTCACGGACACAAGGTGTTCTTTGTCTACAGGCATTTATTCGCATCGAGCATGCCATGAGAACTAAACAAAATACAGAAATCATAAAAGTCAGTTCGGTGAACTCTAAATCAAAGTAATATACTCATGGAGAACAACTATTAAAAGAAATCTCACAAACATAAGACAGCTTTTATAATTCATACACCGACATTAATTAAGACAACACGGCAACAAACAAAACAGCACACACCTCATTGGCTGCATTAACTCAAGGGGAGAAAACAGTAAATTTCATGCTTTGCAAGTCTTCATCTTACAAGTCTTCAGAACAATTAGCATCAGCATCTTAACTTGACGTCTTCCTCCTCTTTACAGGTTGTTTTCCGACGCATGGTAGCAGAGTGTGCTGCAATCAACTATAACCTGCTCCTCCCTGAAGCCCCTTAACATTCGTTCCGCTATGAAAAATTTCGCAGAATTTCGACGTCTGCATATTTAAAGGTGACATATTATGAAGCTTTTTCAATAAGTTACATAGGTCTATGATTTTCATAAAACATGTTTCTGAAGCTGTTTGCTGTAAATAGCTTTCAGGAAAAGATTCTCGCCCCCCTCTATTACCCTCTTTTTCAGCCCCTTTCAGAATGTGCTGTTTCTGGTGTCTGTAGCTTTAAATGCAAATGAGCTGCTGCTGTCCCACCCATGTTACCGTGGTAACGGGGAGAGCGTAGACTCACATAGCACTAAGCATGTGAAAGTAGCGGACACGGCGGCTGTAAACGCGTTTTTCAGTAGTTCAACCGGACATGTTCGAACCTGAATAAGATCCCGAAGGAGGGGAGGCTCCTTCAGAACTTCAGAGAATCAGCAGAACGCTTCTGAAAGGTTAGTCTAAAAACGTCTTTCTATTTTTTTCTCTTTAGTACTAGCGCTGCCAGCGTGAGAGGCCCGCAGTTCAGACGGTCAATGCTAATGCTAGGAAACACCAATCCTAACTTGTAGCGTACCAGAACGAAGGGGAGAAACTCAGCTAAAAGCTTCTAACAAGCATACCCACCATCCAAACGAAACATAATTCAAACCCTAAGAAATTATATGGGCATGTGACGAAAACACGGAAATAGCGTATGTGCACTTTAGTGTGTCTGCTGATTTCACCACGTCACGCAAACCACACAAGCTGCTTTGTTTACATAAAGAGGAGGGGGTTTCAAGCAAAGGTTGCTGAGACATTGACCGGTCTAACTGCGCCGTTAGCTTCAGCGCTCCGTCTCATTTACACATGAATGAGCAGAGCACGCAGACACACTGCTGAGCAGCACTACTGACCATTCACCTCAGGCAGAGAAAAAGTAGCTAGCTAGAGCACACGCATTCAAATGTAAAAAAGAGGTGCTTTTATTGTTTGAAAATGCTGGTATGCAGCGTTTCTCATTTCTTTAGCTTTATACATGCATGGTCATTTTTTTTTATTTGATTGCATCAGTGCACATGTGGAAATTGTGCAACAATGCAGTCAGAGCCTGAGAACATATGTTGCCAGGAGGTGCCACAGGTCACAGTATCTTCACCTGCACTTACAGTATGATCACAGTGTATGATTGCAGACAACATGCCACTGCAGATACTCACCTTATATCATGCATACTAGGTTACAAGACGGCTGCAGCAGCTGGATGAAAGGCCTCCATGCATGATCAACCATCCAGGTTTAGAACCTGTTTGCCTAAATGTGCATACAATACTTTCAGGGTTGACTACGGTCCTTTTACAGCTATGGGGGACAGAGCAGTGAGTTTCATCTATAATAACCTACTTCACTGTTCATACACCATAATAAAATAAAGTCAGTCATATTTTTTTCTTGAACATATAGCCAAATGTTTCCTTAGCAAATACCATACATTACACATTAATTCACATGAAACACTTTACAGATATACAATAAATATTTATTGACCGCAGTCATGAATATTTGTACATGCAAATACTGTACTTGTGAAGGATTCACTGAATCCATATTAGAAAAAACATGAATACAGATGTTGACATTACAGAACCTGTCGACTAACATAATGTTCAATTTTCTCAGTTGTTACAGGTGTCTAGCCTATATGAGTTTTGTGAGCTGGTGCTGGAGCTTCCTTGGGCAGAAGATTCATGTAGTCATCCCATCATGCGTAGTACTTCAGATACTCCCAACTCCTCCCCCCCGATTGAATCTTGACTTGTAGCTGGCGATGACCTCCTCCTTGTCTGGATGCTCATATTGTGAAGACACGTCCAGCAGGATGTTTATCTTCAGAATCTCAGGTCAGCTGCAGTATGATGGGTCAACAAAGACCTTCTCCATGATCATGTCCATCAAATCATCAATATACCCCGTGCAATTCACAGACACACAGAAAAAAGTGAATCATTAGTGTCATTTATTACATTATTCAACAACTGCAAATATTGTGACATTTTGCACTTTGAATTCTGTAGTTTCTCAGGTATTTAAGTGTGTATTTTTTGGTTTATTTATTGTGTTGAAGTACAGAGTTGTGGTACTTTGTGACACGTACAATACAAATGTTTGTTTTTGAGTGGAAAAAAAAGAAGTTATCACTTACGAATGTGGCCTGAGTCTTCACTGGTTTGGCTCTGCACTCTCCCTTCATGAACTTTGGAAAGCTCAGTTTGAAAAGAGGATCCACTGATGATGTGTTGGCTTGTCCAGCATTCTCATTGTAATGAAGTGCATAACAACAGTAGTCCTGGCAGGACACAGTAGCCTGGACAGCTGTAACGAAAGTATATTGTTATGATAACAGGGCATACTTAGGAGTAAAACATGACAGCATTGTTACTGTGTAAATTCAAGCACTAAAGGCTGCAACAGCTCACTGCTACACTTGTTCAACAGCAGGTAACTGTAATGATGCACTGGCATACATAAAAAGAGAAGTGACATCAACTTTATCTTACATGTGTAGCTATGCCAACAGTTGCATGCAGCGTAAAAAAGGATCACAGGAAAAAACGCTTGGAGTGTAAATTGTGCGGGGATGTAGCAGTCTCCACCGTAAACTCGTTTTGCCCTGGGCTTGTCTATCATACTCCAGTTTAGAAAACATTTCTAAATGCATTATTTTGTCAAATTCCCGAAGCCTAGACCCTGCGGAGTGTCTGTGTATGTATCACTTGACCAACCGGGTCACTGGGTTTGCGTATGGAGACCGTGCTGATTGCTAACTAGAAGCTAGCGGTTAGCATTAGCTTGTGCTAGGTGGCAAAACACTTCTTGCTTAGTTTGTGTAAAACTGCAAAATGAACACAGCTTAATATTTGTGAATGCTGGCATCTCCCCAGAACATGTATTCATTCATTTGCAAGATCAGAAACGTGATGTGATGTACCAAAAGCTACGGTAGCAGTGAGCTAGCGTTTGATGGCGTAGTCTCAAAGCTAGCGGTTAGCCTTACATCGTTCTCAATGGCAAAACACACACGCTACAACACGCAAGAGTTCGCACTAATCTACAAAAGAAGCACACAGCTAATTATTTGTATACTTACATGTCCCTCGTCTGCAGGTATTCCACGCAAAGTTGGAAGTGACCCCTCCTTTAGAGAAAGTCTCCCAGCTAATCCTGCCTCGTACTGTCCGAGGTTGCAGAAACAGTCAGCCTTGAAGTGGTTAGCGCACACTCACAGGTTTTTGCCAACTGTAGCGGGGATGTTGCCTTCAAAAATGAATTCAATCCACGCCGCTCTTTTGTCCTCTGCGGCTGGGAGCAGTTTGTGCTGGTCTTTACAGCCAACAACTGAACAACACATGTGGCGCCTCAACATGGTAACTCCTTTCACGGTGCTTTCGATAACGACATAGCGTATCTGTGAGAAGGTAGCGCTGTATCTGGTGGGTGGAGAGGTGGGTGGTGGCTGGTGGGTGGGAATTTGCAAATGTGCCCGCTTGCTACGTAGCAATAGGCGCCAAATTCAAATGGCTCGTTTGGAAGGGTGCTTTCAGAAATCCGTATCTCACTCAAAAAAGCGCGGACGGTCTTATTTCACACTTTGTATGCTTGTGGCAGCACCAGAGACCCAAAATAACACCACAAAACCCAGAAAAAGTTGGTTTTTCATATGGGACCTTTAATTATATTTATACCAAACAACAAACATTTTAAATATTTTTAACCCTGACTTATTCTTGTTTTTTAAAATGCAAATTATTAAATGAATTTGAATGAACTGAAATTGACTTATGAATTAAATCAGCTGGCTCTGATGGCAGCTACAGAAGGCTCAAGCTCATTGACTACTTCCAGGGGGCCCAGGGACGGGAGCCTGTACCTTTCACAGGACCGTCCACGTGGCAACCACACATGGACGCCATTTCACCCACCATCACACAACTCATCATTGAAAACAACCGGGCACTCACATAATGGTACTCCCGTCCACACAGAGCACCCAACATTAGTCAGGAACATAAACGCACCCTCAGCAAACTAGGTATATGCAAACACATACAGTCATGGAAAAAATTATTAGACCACCCTTGTTTTCTTCAATTTCTTGTTCATTTTAATACCTGGTACAACTAAAGGTACATTTGTTTCAACAAACATAATGATAACAACAAAAATAGCTCATAAGAGTTTAATGTAAGAGCTGATATCTAGCCATTTTCCATGGTTTTCTTGATAATAACCAAAATCACTTAAGTTCTTACATCAATAGCTATGGCATTGTACTGCCAAAAAGAGTGCTTTCAGGCGTTCAGTGTTTTCTTTTCTGTCTGTCAGTCATGATACACACAGGTGTTAGTACTTGATTGCATAACCATTGTTTTTGATGACTTCAGCCATGTGTCTTGGCATGTTGTCCACCAGCTTCTGACATTGTTCTGCTGTCACAGCAGCCCATTCCTGTTGCAAAAATTCAAAGAAATTTGCTTTGTTTTTGGGCTTGTGGTTCTCCATTTTGAGTTTGAAGATGTTCCATAGGTTTTCAATTGGATACAGATCTGGTGATTGAGCAGGCCAAGGCATGGTTCGAATGTTCTGGTTCTCCATCCAGGCTTTAACTGACCTTGCTGTGTGGCAAGGGGCAGTGTTTTGTTTTGTTGGAAAATCCAGTCATTCGAGGCAGGAAAGAGTTTATCAGCTGATGGAGGAAGACTGTTTTCAAGAGTAGCCCTGTACGTGACCTGGTTCATTCGCCTTTCACACAATTGCAATTGCCCTGTTCCACCCATACTGAAACAACCCCAGATCATCACCGATCCACCCCCATGTTTTACTGCAGGGGCAAGACAGTCTGGTTTGTAGGCTTCTCCAAGTTTCCTCCTAACCAGTAAGTTGGCTGGAGTGGGCATCAACTCAAAATTGGATTCATCACTGAAGAGAACTTTAGTCCAATCATCAACAGTCCAATCCTTGTGATCCCTAGCAAAGAGTAACCGGGCCTTCCTCTGCCTTTTGTTGATGAAGGGCTTCTTCCGTGCCCTGTGTTACAGACCAGCTTCAGAAGTCGGTTTCGAACTGTCCTTGCTGAACAAGTCACATTTCTTGACAGTGCCCACTCATTTTTAAGGTCCCTGGAGGTCTGACGACGATTTCTGACATAGGGACAGATGAGTGCACGGTCCTGTCGTGGGGTAGAAAGACGTTTCCTGCCTTGACCAGCTAGCAATTTGGCAGTACCATGTTCGGCTTGCTTTTTCTTGGTCTAATGAATGGCTGTCTTGGAGATCCTTCAGTTTTTTGGCTACCTGTCTCTCAGTCATGCCAATTTCCAGCAGTGCCAAGATGGCTGCCTTTGTGGCTTCACATAATTCTTTTGTTTTAGGCATTATGTGAGAGCTGACAAGTTCTGAGTTTGGCTACGGCTTGAATGTAACCAGGAAACCACTCTTGGCCTTTGTGTGTGCAGTGCTGCTTATGAAATGAAATGGCCTCTTATATACCCTGGGAATACAATTTAGCCTAAGCATATGAAATAGGACACAAAGTATTATGGAATCAGCTGCATTTTTTGTTGTGTTCATTGTATTCTTCAGGTAATATACCTTTAGTAGTATCAGGCATTAAAATGAACAAGAAGTTGAAGACATCACATATCACATATCATCACATATCTGTTAGAAAAAAATTATACTACACAAGAAACACAAACACTAGTTAGGGCCATTACAGACACATTACACAGACTTAAATACATCACAACTAAACACAAAAAATACCTGGACGGCCCTGATGAGCCTAGGCCCCGCCTCTTCTACCTGCTACCCAAGATCCACAAGCTCCCTGCCCCCCAAGCCCCATCATTAGCAATTGTGGCTCAGAAATATACACCATAGAAGAATACATAGATCATTTCATTAACCCCCTTGCCAAACTTCACCCCAGCTACATCAAAGATTTTGTACAGTCCATAAAGAACGAACAGGTACCCAACCACATTCTCCTCTTCTCAATAGACATTGATTCTCTATATACCAACATTGGCCTAGCTGCTGTACAGTCTATTTTTAACAAACACCCGGACCCAACCCGACCTGACAACCATATTTTACAACTTCTGGAAAACTCACTCGCAATGACTTTATGTTCAATAACCAGCACTATCTCCAGCTGTGCGATTGGCCGGAAGTATGCACCCGCCTATGCGGACATACATCTGACCCATTGGGAGGAAACAGCATTCATCAACATCCCCATCAAACCCAGACTGTATTTCCGGTACCTGGATGATAATTTCGGCCTCTGGGGCAGCACACCAGAACAAGTCACCACATTTATCAACACACTCAACTCACACCACCCTAAAATAAAACTGAAACACAATTTGCAATAGAATTGAGTGTCTTCTTCCGTGACTCCGGTGACCAAAACAAGATACTGGCCACCAAAGTCTATTTCAAAGTCACGGACCGCCACGCACTCCATAAATCCAGCTACCACCCAAGGCACACATATGGAGGTCTGATAAAGTCACAGCTGATATGCTTCCACAAGATCCCTGAGGCCTAGGGGTTACTCAAGGCGCTTCCTCAGGAGTGTCAAGGCGGAGATCAGCTGCACCTTGAAAGAGAAGTACCACCATATCGCCCCCCAGCTGGCCGGTCCCACCCTCCTCCCCCTGGTGGTCACCTATTCAGAAACCACCAGGGGACTCCTCTCCACCCTCAAGACAAACTTTGAGGAGGTGAGGAGGAACTGCGACGTGCTGGGGGGCTGCCGGCTGATCTCCGCCCACCAAAGGAACAAAAATTTCAAAGACCTACTGGTACACTCTGACATAAACAAACCAACAAAAACTGGGGAAGCGCTTCGAGGCTTGGCAGTTGGTTTTATTTCCCTTTCCCACATTTTTAACCCCCATGCCAGAACAGGTATAAATCCACAACCAGCGCTATATGTGCGATCAGGTGCAAGGCCTGCCACAAAATGTATATAGGGCAGACCAGAAACACAATAGTCGAAAGAATAAAGCAACAATTTTATATCATGAACAACGGGAGTGGCACCAGTGTCCAGTGTATGCACATTTTAAACTCCATGGCCAACACAATGTACAAAGTATGGGCCTTGAGAGCAGTGGGATTGGTCCACAGGCCAGAGACGGGCAGCGGAGAGGAGATGGATTCATTTACTAAAGACAATAGACCCTACTAGTCTGAATGAAAAATATGGTTGATGAGTCCATCTCCACTCCATCTCCAGCATTTGTTAGAAGTGCTCCCCTCCACACTTTCCAGGGCCTCTTCTCCAGCAGGTTTCTGACAGGGCTCAGACTGCGGTGATCCAATAAGGAAACCCTCTCCTTTTAATGTCTTTTTTTCTAATTTTTATTGTGATCTAACTTATTCTTTATTTTTTTAATCTAACATTTTTTTTTAAATTTTACTTTATTTTTATTTATTTATTTATCTATTTATCTATTTATTTATTTTATTGCAGTTTTCAACCAATAGGACACAAACCAGAAACAACCAGATAAAATGATTAAAAATAAAAACATACTCAGAGAAAACACAAAAAGGCAAATTGCGCATTTGCAAGTCTTAAAATGAGGATAAAGTAAATAACTAGTAAAAATAACATAGTAAACATAAAACGTAGTATATTTGAATCTTATTTTCATCTTTATGTTGTCTTGTCATAGAGTGGACTCTTATTATTATTGTGATTTTTTTTTTTTTTTTTGTTTCATTTGCACATTTTTCTGGGGGACTTTTAGGATGAATTTGAAAAGACAGAAATTACATGACAGAAAAGAGAGACTGAGGGTCTTAGATCGTTCCATTTGGTAACAATAGCTTTGGTTATTTACCCACAAATAAAATTAGATCAGTTAATGTGCTTTGTGGATTTCTGCCAAACTCAGATATTACACAATTTTAATCATCATCATTCTGGAGGGTCATCAAGCTTCAGAGAAATCAGACTGTGGATGAAAT
>JBBMOE010000011.1:13841067-13898693 GCA_037975065.1 Chaetodon trifasciatus
GACAAAGTTCTCAAAACACACGCCAGAAAATACAGAGCCACTGCTGTCAAGCCGAGTCCCCCGATGAATGAAAAACCCGCGGTTTAAAACAGGCTGGATGCAGCAGCAGGGACCAATAGGCTAGCGACACCACTTGCTGTATGGAGGAGGGCAGGACCAGCACAGCTGCTAAAAAAAGAAGAGCACACACTCACACACAAAAACATGGATCAGACAGAAAGACACCACAGGAACAAACAAACAGTGCAGAAGCAATATGGCCAGGGCCGTAACAGGCACACACCTCTTTTTATTGCATTTGGACACATTTAGTATTTTTTATGAATTTTTAACACCAGTCATAATGTAAATATTAGCAATATAGCTCAATAACTCCCTGGTCATGTGACCTATTGGCCAAAAATCAGTGTAGGACAGTAGATCTGAGCTTGCTCTATAACACAAACCTCTTTTTATTACATTTGGACCCATTAAGTATTTTTTATGAATTTTTAATATATTTTACACTGTAAATATGAGCATTATAGCTCAATAACTCCCCGGTCATGTGACCTATTCGCCAAGAATCAGTGTAGGACAGTAGATCTAAGCCTGCTCTATGACACACACCTCTTTTTATTGCATTTGAACACATTTTATATTATTTTTAATGAATTTTTAATGTGTTTTATACTGTAAATACGAGCATGATATTTTAATGTAGTTCTCATATTTTTAAAAATAAAATCTTAATACATTTAACACCCCGGTTTTATTTTGAAAACCGAAAGTTCCCACACGCTCTTGTAAGTTTGCGCTGACTTTCCCATTTATTTCTGTGCATTTGCCATAAAGTCTGTAATCAGAGCGCAATTAAAATGTTGGAGCGGATGGCTTGACCACGCGAAAATGAGAGACGGCTGACATGGCCGCTGTCGTCCACACTACAGTTGGCAAAAAGCTGTTGGTGTGTGCTAACCACTTTGAGGCTGACTGTTTCTCTAGCCGCGGTCAGTATGAGGCAGGATTAGCCGGGAGACTTTCTTTAAAGGAGGGCTCACTTCCAGATTTGCGTGGAATACCTGCAGACAAGGGACATGCAAGTACACAAATAATTAGCTGTGTGTTTGTTTTGTAAAATAATTAAACCAAACTTCTTCAATATCAAACAAAAATAAAAATTTGAGAGAGAATAAAAATCACTGAAGCAAAAAAAATGTCATCTCAAAAGTAAAACTTGTAACTTGCAAACAAATTATTTGTGCAATTGAGTAAACTATTGGTCTTTTACTTTTTGTCATATCCTCTGTTTCTTTCTCACTGCTCAGATTTTTGCTCTCACCATCAGCTTTGCAGTCACGCTCTCTCTCGTGGACAGGCTTTTTAAGGGGTGCGTCGCCATTGGATAGTGAGTTTTTGAGTGACAGCTCAGTGCCCGGAAGTTGCTCAGAGCAGCACGCGTGAAAAACAACACAGACCCCCTGGACGCCAGCACTGGGCACGTACTACTTGAACTTGTTCTTTATGGTGTAAGATAGCTTTCAAAAAGATGTGTCCATATTTTAAATTTCGTATTTGTGAAGTTAACAATTTGTATGTCATAAAAGTTGTTTTACACAAAATTCTGCTGTCACATACGTGAGTCTGTGAAATTGGGTTCGCGTTGCAATTGTTTTTATATGAGTATGAGTCTAAAAGCTGTGAGTGCTTATCTTATGAATACAACTCCTTTTTCTACGACTACGAAGTCTTCACTGTGAATACGAAGTCAAGTTTACGGGTACGAGTCGAAAAAGTGCTGAAATGACGTCACTGAGGTCACAGTCAAGTCGCAGGGGAAAGTAACTGATCCGCGATTCCTCCAACTGTGCATGCGCATGCCCCAGACGCAAACATACAGGGCAACACCGCCAGCCCCGGAGAGACTTCACTGGCAAAGCTCTGAAGTCTCACCCATTGGGCGTGAGACACATGCATTTCAACCCATTCACATGCTCACACGCCATATCTTGTATTTCTCACGCAGAGAAAAGACCAGGATAACGCCCGCCAAATTGCGCCACTATTTTTTAAAACAGTGGAACTTGCTAAATTGAATAAACATTTTTATTTGTACCAATTTATGTGTCATTTATCAGATCAGACCCCCGTCCCCACCCCAACCCTCACTGCCGCCGCCAAAATCTCACTCTGAACTCAGTTCAAAACTTGAGAGCCCTGCACAGGTAACATCAATAATAACGTGCATAGCCATTATTTATTTCATAAAATCGAACCATTTTACAAAATATAAATTTCTTGAACTCCCATACTTGCTTTAGATTGCAAGATAAAGATATTTACATGATGAAACTAGTTTAGTGCTATCATTACTAGGATTAGAAGTGGGCCAGTACTAATTAGTTAGCAATAACAGCATAATATGAAACATATAACGTTACCCCCTGAATGATAGCACCCAGTAACGATAGCACTAAGCTAGCTTCATTGGCATGTAAATATCTTTAGCTTGCAAGCTAAAGCAAGTATAGGAGTTCAAGAAATGTATATTGTATAAAATGGCTCGATTTTATAAAATTAATAATGGCTATGCACGTTATTATTGACGTTACCTGTGAAGTCTCTCCGGGGCTGGCAGCGTTGCCCTGCATGTTTGCGTCTGGGGCACTCATGTTTCAAGTCACTCAAAAACTCACTAGCCAGTGGCGACGCACCCCTGAAAAAGCCCGCCCACGTGAGAGGTTTGTGTCAGAATCGCAAAGAAAAACTCAGGGAGCGCAAACGGGAGAGCTGGCAGCGTGACTGCAAAGCTGACGGTGAGAGCAAAAGTCTGAGCAGTGAGAAAGAAACAGAGGATATGACAAAAAGTAAAAGACCAATAGTTTACTCAATTGCACAAATAATTTGTTTGCAAGTTACAAGTTTTACTTTTGAGATGACATTTTTTTTGCTTCAGTGAGTTTTATTCTCTCTCAAATTTTTATTTTTGTTTGATATTGAAGAAGTTTTGTTTGATTATTTTGACACAAATCTGATTCCATAGATGTAAGGCTAACCGGTAGCTTTGAGACTACGACTTCAGCCATCAAACGTTAGCTCACTGCTACCGTAGCTTTTGGTACATCACATCACGTTTCTGTTCCTGCAAATGATTTAATACATGTTCCAGGGAAATGCCAGCACTCACAAATATTAAGCTGTGTTCATTTTGCAGTTTTACACAAACTAAGCAAGAAGTGTTTTGCCACATAGCACAAGCTAACGCTAACCGCTAGCTTGTAGTTAGCAATCAGCACGGTCTCCATATGCAAACCCAGCGAACCGGTCGGTCAAGCGATACATACACAGACACTCCGTAGGGTCTAAGAAATGTTTCTAAACTGGAGAATGTTAGAAAAGCCCAGGGCAAACGAGTGTATGGTTGAGACTGCTACATCCCAGCACAATTTACACTCCAAGTGTTTTTTCTCTGGAATTTATTTATGAGTGATACTTTTTGCTGCTGTTGGCATAGCTATACATGTAAGATAAAGTTGATGTCACTCCTCTCTTTTTATATAGGCCAGTGCATCATTACAGTTACCTGCTGTTGATCATGTGTAGCAGTGAGCTATATTTTCAACACAATAAATAAACCAAAAAAATACACACTTAAATACCTGAGAAACTACAGAATTCAAAGTGCAAAATGTCACTATATTTGCAGTTGTTGAATAATCTAATAAATGATACTAATGATTCACTTTTTTCTGCGTGTCTGTGTATTGCACAGGGTATATTGATGATTTGATGGACGTGATCATGGAGAAGGTCTTGGTCGACCCATCATAGTTCAGAGCTGAGATTCTGTAGATAAACATCCTGCTGGCCGTGTCTTCACAATATGAGCATCCAGATGAGGAGGTCATCAATCTGGGGGCATATCTTGCCTGGACATCAGGAAACTTCCAACGTATCTGAAGTACTACAATTGATGGGATGACTACACGAGTCTTCTGCCCAAGGAAGCTCCAGCACCAGCTCACAAAACTCATACAGGCTAGACACCTGTAACAACTGAGAAAATTGAACATTTTGTTAGTCAAAAGGTTCTGCAGGGGAATCAGTTTATTAAACCTCTAATTTAATGTTGCATTCGTTAATAAAACGCCAGTGCACCAACCTTCCTCAGCTAAGAAGGATTTTATTTATTAATTCTTGAAATGCTTATGCAATGATAATGAATGAACCAATAGTACACCAGTCTGATAATCTGAAGCGTAAACTCTTGATACAGGGATCGTTTCTATCCAGCTCAAAAGGACACTGTCTGACCATGACTTGAATGAAAAGTCTTATTTATAAAACACAATTATGGATGATGAATAATGTATCATGAATGGTACAACAGAGGATATAGGTGATACGAAATAACACAAACAATTGCAGAGAGAAATTTATGGCAAAACAATGGCAGAATGAGTTTGGCGATAGTGAGAAGTAGTTTTAAAGGAAAAAAGGAAAAATGTAAAGTTAATTTCTTGAATAAATGGTTGAGAGAATTTAAGAAAACTGACAGTATCATAACCTCATGGACCAACTCTTATTCAAACCCGCTTAAGCATGCCTACTTTGCCAGCGACACTCCTGCCATGATGTCTGCTCCGAACTGACATGAAGGCTCCAAGCTGTCTGTGGCTCCGATCTGCGCTGCGGTCTGCTGCACGAATCAAGCAAACCACGGCGGCAAGCCGGTGTTGGACAGGGATGTTTCAGGGGCTGGAACGCCTCCAGTGTCGGCTACAGACGAGGAACGTCTTCTGATGGTTGTCTAACCTGAACCAGCGGGTCAGCAGCTGGCTGTAGGTCTTCGGTTGAGTTGGCGACTGTGTGGCAGGACTTTAGATTAATAATAATAAGATTGAGATTGTCTTCGATGGCTGGTCGAAAATTTCTCCAAAATTATTATTACGTGACTAGAATTTAACAAAAACAAAACAAATCATGCGGCTTAACGTGGCGAGAAAAAATTAAAGAGAAGAGAAAAACTAGAAAAGTACGTTTTTTGAAGAAAAATCAAGCTACTCGGTGTGACTATGAGCAGCAACAAAAAGACTGAGAAAACAACAGAACGGAAAAACAGCTGAACAAGACTAAAGACAAAAGAGAAGACGAGACAAATGCAAAAACAGAACAGAACTAAGACGAAACGAAAACTTGACTAGAATGGCTGTCGGCTGCATGCTGCAGATGGTACCCTCAATCCAGGGCGTGTCTAATCACCAATAGGCTGTCGTGTATGTGGGATGGCTGAGCGATGTGATTTCACCTTATAGAGCGAGGCTTAATTAGTGATTTGTACGAGGGGCTCATCTACCGACCTGTATCCAACTTACCCTTTTTAAGTAAAATTTTAGAAAAACTGTTTTTTAACCAAGTCAGTGACTTTTTAAACAGAGACAACATCTTTGAGAGACATTAGTCTGGTTTTAGGATGAACCACAGTACCGAGACAGCACTTTTAAAGATTTTAAACTACATCAGGTGGAACTTAGATAACAAGAAACTCACAGTCTTGGTTCTACTGGATCTAAGCGTTGCCTCTGATACAGTAGACCATCACATAAACAGACTCAGACACCTGGTTGGCCTCTCTGGTACTGTTTTTAAATGGTTCCACTCCTATCTCACAGACCGATGTTTTTATGTAAGTATGGATACTTGTTCCTCAGGAACCCATGAAAATTAAGTGTGGGGTTCCCCAAGGCTCAATTTTAGGTCCAATTCAAGTCATGGATGGCAGGGAATTTCCTACAGCTCAACCAGGACAAAACAGAGGTTTACACGTCTTACAGTCGCTGCATTGGCTCCCTGTCCGCTTCAGGATTGATTTTAAGGTTCTTTTACTAGTTTTTAAATGTCTTAATGGCCTTGCGCCCTCTTACTTATCTGACCTGCTTTTACCATATCAACCCTCGCGGACCCTGAGGTCCTCCGGCACCGGCCTTTTATCCATACCAAAAGCCAGAACAAAAACCCACGGTGAGGCAGCACTTAGCCACTATGCCCCGCACCTGTGGAACAGCCTGCCGGAGAGCCTCAGGACTGCAGAGACTGTTGATATTTTTAAAAGAAGGTTAAAGACACACACAATCAGGCTTTTAACCGTCCTTTAAATTCTTCTTACGTTTTTATCATTTATCTTACATTGATGCCTTTTACTTTGCTGTTTTATATTTTGTATCATTTTACCCTATTTTATCTACTTATTATCTTATGAACTTCTCTTCTTTTAACTGTTTAATTTATTTTCTAATTCCAGTGTTTCCTCAGGGGTCCTCCACACTGAGAGCTGTGTCTGGTCTGCTGTCGGGGGTACTGTCCTAAGGTCCCTTCGGACTAGCTGGTGGGGGGGCTCCCTACCTTGGTGTGGGGGTCCGCCGGACTGTCTGTGTGGACGGCCCTAAAGGTGGCATTCTCCTCAATCCTCAGTGCCTTGCCATGTCTCGTTTCTCCTGCTACTGTCTGTGGTGAGAATGTCTGTGTGTGTGTGTGTGTGTGTGTGTGTGTGTGTGTGTGTGTGTGTGTGTGTGTGTGTGTGTGTGTGTGCATGTAGTTGAAGGTGTGTGTTAGTACATATGGAGGGTGGGAGGGATGGGTTTTTAGTGTTGTTCTGTTTTCATTTATATTGTTTTTAACTCTTGCAAAGCACTTTGTGTTGCATTTTATTATGTATGAAAAGTACTATATAAATAAAGTTTGATTGATTGATCATGGGTGAAAGGTTACCTTTGAAGTGGGAGCCATCTGTGACTCTTGTTCCCCTGACAGAATGTGAGAAGTTGTTCTACAGCCAGACATCTTGTGTCTCTCCGACTTCACACCTCCCTGTGAACAGTCCAAATGGTCAATAACTCTTAAAAGTTGGGATGTTTACGACTCCATTTCTCCTGAAGGAATGCCAAAAAGGGGAAAAGAGGGTCAGTTACAGGTCAGTTCTGCTACAGTTCTATAATGTCAACATCTGCTGTCACATTTTTCTAATATGGATTCAGTGAATCCTTCACTTGTACTGTATTCCCATGTACAGATATTCATGACTGCGGTCAATAAATGTTTATTGTATATTTGTAAAATGTTTCATCTGAATAAATGTGTAATATACAGTATTTGCTAAGGAAAAAACTTAGCTATAAGTTCAAAAAAATATGACTGACTTTATTTAGTTTATCATGGTGTATGAACAGTGAAGTTGATTATTATAGATGAAACTCACTGCTCTATCCCCCATAGCTGTAAAGGACCGTAGTCAGCCCTGTAAATGTTGCATGCACATATAGGCAAACAGGTTCTAAACCTGGATGGTCGATCATGCATGGAGGTCTTTCATCCAGCTGCTACAGCCATCTTGTAACGTATTATGCATAACATAAGGTAAGTGTCTGCAGTGGCATATTGCAATCATACACTGCGATCATACTGTAAGTGCAGGTAAAGATACTGTGACCTGTAGCACCTCCTGTCAGCATATGTATTTAGGCTCTGACTGCATTGTTGCACAATTTCCACATGTGCACTGATACAATCAAATAAAAAAATACATGCATGTGTAAAGCTAAAGAAATAAGAAACATTGCATACCAGCATTTTCAACCAATAACAGCACCCATATTTTACATTTGAATGCGTGTGCTCTAGCTAGCTACTTTTTCTCAGCCTGAGGTGAATGGCCAGTTCAATTCAATATTCCTTTATTAGTCCCATAAGGGGAAATTCCAGAAGAGCTGGTCAGCAGTGTCGTCTGTGTGCTCTGCCCATTCATGTGTAAATGAGACGGTGCGCTGAAACTAACAACAGTTAGATCAGTAAATGTCTCAGCAACCCAATGATTGCTAGAAACCCCCTCCTCTTTATGTAAACAACTAGGACCTTCGGACTCTGCTTTCATGTGATTTCAAGCTTGTGTGGTTTGCATGAGGTGGTGAAATCAAGTGTGACACAACATCCCTGAAATACCCATTTAATTTGTCAGCTTGAGTAATTTGCTTGGCTTGTGAGTCTCAGTAGGTTTCTGTTGACTGAATGTAATGACTTCAGGATGGTTAATGTGGGAAAGATAAAGTATATTCTAGCATTTGCCTTGGTGGAGCAACAAAAGCTCTAATGTTGAAAATTCAAAAATAATTAGTGCTACTTCTAGAAAATGCAATCCATCTGATCTGTCCTTCAAACCCTCAGTCAATAAATCTACCTATGTACTGCGCTGAATCAGCGTTTACTGTTTGCTGTTCTGTTAAACATTCCGCTAGGATCCACAAGATGGAGACATTTATAAAGTACTTGATCTTATAAGTATTGACCCTGCTCTTTTCTGCAATTGCTGCAGCACCAAAAGGTTGCGTAGGTATTTATAAGAATTCCCATATTAAACTCAACAGTCAAATTGGGTTTCTGGGATCCACCATCTCCGAGGACCTAAAGAGGACTTCAAACATAGCTTCAATCATCAAGAAAGCACAACAGAGGATGTACTTCAATTCAGTTCAATTTTATTTGTAAAGCGCCAAATCACAACAAAAGTTGTCTCAGGACACTTTCCATATAGAGCTGGTACAGGCCAAACTCTTTTATCTACAGAGACCCAACAATTCCCTCATGAGCAAGCACTTGGCGACAGCGGCGAGGAAAAACTTCCTTTTAACAGGCAGAAACCTCAGGCAGAACCAGGCTCTGGGTGGGTGGCCATCTGCCTCGACCGGTTGGGTGAGAGAGGGAGAGCAAGAGAGAGAGAGAGTGAGACAGACAGAGAGAGACAGATAGAAGTGCAATCACAGTGACAGTGACAGTGGATGTAATAATAGTAGCAGCTGTTGCAGTGTCAGGCAGGGCCACGGCAGGAGATGTACCTGTAATCCACAATCCAGATTCAGCCACTATCCATGGGAACCTGCGAGACGACAAAGCACAAAGACTCTGGGGAAGAAGCTAAGATAGTAACATGCCATGGTAGGACATGAAAGTGTGCAGATGGAGAGGGAGAGATGGACAGAGGAGCTCGGTGTGTCTTTGGAAGTACCCTGACTGTCAAATGCTATAGCAACATAACTAACGTTAAGATTTATCAAAAAGGAAACTTTTAAGCCTACTCTTAAATGTAGAGACAGTGTCTGCCTCCCCATTCTGGGAACGCAGTGTTCTAGTGGGATAATAAGGTACTATGAGCCCTGTAAGATAATTTATGGCTTTGTTAGTAAGCAGGAGGATTTAAAATTCTAGTCTAAACTACAGGGAGCCAGTGCAGAGTGGCTAATATCAGAGAAATATAATCTCTCTTCCTTGTTTTTGTCAGAACACGTGCTGCTGCATTCTGGAGCAACTGGAGAATATTCAGCAATGAATTTGGGCAGCCTGATAGTAAGGAATTGCAATAATCCAGCCTGGAAGTTACGAATGCATGGTTTTTCTGCATCATTATGAGACAAAATATGCCTGATTTTTGCAATGTTACGTAGGTAAAAAAAAGGCAGTCCTTAAAATTTGTTTTACATGGGAGTGAAAAGATATGCCCTGATCAAAGATAACTCCCAGATTCTTTACAGTGGTGCTGGAGGCCAGCGCAATGCCATCCATAACTGCTATGTCTTCAGAAAGTGAGGTCTTTAGGGCCTAGTACTGTAACTTCAGTTTTGTCCAAGTTTAGCATCAGGAAATTGGTGGTCATCCAGGTCTTTATGTCCTGAAGACACGCTTGTAGTCGAGTTAACTGATTGCTTTCTTCTGGCTTCCTGATAATGTTCCCTAAAGGAAGCATATATAAGGTGAATAGAATTGTTGGTGAATAGTCGACAGGTGAAAAACAGTCTAAAACTGTGACAGATTTAATAACAGTTTCTATGGTTTCTGTATTTGAAGACCAAACAGTACCTGTTGACAGCAGGAGCTGATGAATTCTGTCTCTAATCATAAGAATTTTATCATTAAAGAAGCTCATGAAGTCATTACTGTTCAGAGCTAAAGGAATACATGGTTCAGCAGAATTATGGCTCTCTGTCAGCCTGGCTACAGTGCTGAAGAGAAACCTGGGATTGTTCTTATTTTCCTCTATAAGTAATATGCTGCCCCCACACTTCGGAGGGCTTTCCTGTACATTTTAAGACCATCTTGCCAGGCAAACCGAAATTCTTACAAATTGGTAGAATGCCATTTCCATTCTATTTTCTGTGAAGTTTGCATTAATTTGCGGGTTTGAGGGGTATACCTCCTCTGTTTTATTATCTTCTTTTTTAGGGGGGCAACAGAGTCAAGTGTCATATGCAGTGAAGCTGTAGCACTATCAACCAGGTAGTAATTTGGGAGGGACTAAAGTTAGCGTAGGAGTCCTCTGTTGTATTGAGACATGACATTTCTGATGGGATATATCCTTAAATTTAGCTACAGCACTATGAGACAGGAGTCCGGTATAAGAATTTTTGCCTACTGGTGGGTAGTCTGCTAATATGAATTCAAAAGTTATTACATGATGGTCTGATAAAAGAGGATTCTGTGAGGAGACTATTAAGTCTTCAATTTCAATGCCATATGTCAAAACAAGGTTGAGTGTGTGTTTAAAACAGTGAGTAGGTTTATGTACTTTCTGACGGTAGCCAACTGAGTCTAATACTGAGATAAACACAGTGCTAAGGCTATTATTATGAGCGTCGACATGTACATTAAAGTCACCTACAGTAATTACTTTATCTGTTTTAACGACTAAACCTGATAAAAACTCAGAGAACTCAGAAATTCGGAATAAGGACCAGGAGAGCAGTACACTATAACAAATAAAACTGGCTGCACTGTTTTCCATTTTTCACGTGAAAGAGTAAGAACAAGGCTTGAGTTATAGTTGAGTTTAGGAGGAGGAATGTGATTGTCAATGAGGCTCGGAGGAGTAGCTTCATTTAGGCTAACATACTCTTCATGACACAGCCATGTTTCAATCAGACAAAATAAATCATTGTTATGGTCTGATATTAACTCATTTAATGAAACAGCTTTAGAGGACAGAAATCTGATGTCTGAGTCCACATTTAATTCTCCTATCTCATTTTTATTCAATTTTTATGGTAGAGCTGCCAATAATCAGAGTTGGTTTCTCAGTAGGTGTGTTGTGAGTGGGTAAAACCTGTTAGAAACATGAAGTGGTTGGAGGTGACCCGTGGGCTTCCTTCGAGGGAGCTAACCCTAACCGGAGCTGCACTTGGTCGATCCGCACTGGCTACGGGGACCTGCCTAACTACAGCTAATGGTTTGGTTTCCATGGTGCGGAGCCATGCTTCCAATTCACTAAGCCTTGCTTACAACTCACTACATAAACTACATTTATTATCTGTACCAGTATCACTAAAGGAGGCAGAGGAGTAGCTAAACATCTGACACACCAAGCAGGAGAGAGCTGGAGAGGGACAGAGAAAAGCCATCACTAGCTGCTAGGCTAAACAGGTGTAGCTAGCAGAGCAGACAAGTGTGTAGACGAGTGAAATTAGCGGTGGCAAAAGAGACAGACTTATGAGTGCTTGAGCAGAACTAATGTTACTTTAAATAGCGAGTAATAAGCCGCTGTAACAAGAGACAGAGCAAATTACACTCGAGCAAGACGAACAAGAGCGACAGACGTACGCTACCACTTTTGATTCATTGGTGTGGGGGGTTTCGGGGTTTTTATGTATTCTTCTTTTGTTTTTCTGGTGTCTCATTATCTCTTTATTTTGTGAAGGTTTGGTGGGCTTGTGTGTTTAGCAACAGGCAGCGCAGTTGATTGGCATCCTGCAATTATCTCCACAAGTTTTTAAGCTCCATGTTTCTTGCTTCTGGTTGTCAGATCATCTTGGTATCCTGAAGTCAGCTCGTGATCTCTAATCCCTGTGTCATTGTTCCTGGTGAGGTTTGCGCTGCCACACAGCTGCTGCTTATTGACTGTTGTATATTAATATTCCTGCCTGCCCGCCTCTGTATTTTTGTGCTATTTTGTTTTTAGGACTCTCTTTGTTTGCAAGGGCTTTTTGTGTTTTGTGTTTTTTTTTCCTCCTGTGGACAGATTTTGGTTATTTGTTCCTTTGTTACTTAATAAAAACCGTTAAATGGCTACCTGTGTTTTTGTCCTCTTTGCCTGTGTGAGTCATTTGGTTAAGTGGTCTTCAGACCGAATAATTGGTAATTTAAAAAATTATTCACTCCTAAATTGTCCCTGAAGAAACTGATGATCATATAGCCTACTAACATTTGGCTGATTGTAGAAAACAACATCTATATCTATACCTATCCTGCTGCAGCTGCACTGCATTTGTAAATGACACCCCATACCTCAGCCTACTAAACAGTGCTTGGTTGTTTCTGCCAGTTTGAAGGAAGAAATTTTTAGATCAGAATCAGAAATCAGAATCAGAAAAGCTTTATTGCCAGGTACGATTTTACACATACGAGGAATTTGCTTTGGTGAGGTTGGTGCATTACACATCTATTAAAAAGAAGCTATTAAAAAAGTAAAAATATATCAATAAGTAAAAAATATAATAAGTAAAAATATTTTAAATATATATAAATATATATACACAGGTCATGGAGTTATGGCAGTGTCTATGTGACAAGAAGAGGCAGAGGTGGAGTGGGAAGAGTGTCGGGGAGGTTCCGGGCCTTGTTGATAAGGCTGACAGCAGACAGGAAAAAACTGTTCTTGTGGTGTGAGGTTTTGGTCCTGATGGACTGCAGCCTCCTGCCAGAGTGTCTTGAAGAGTTTGTGTCCGGCGTGGGAGGGATCAGCCACAATCTTACCTGCACGCCTCAGGGTCCTGGAGGTGTACAAGTCCTGGAGAGACGGGAAATTGCCTCCGATCACCTTCTCTGCAGACCTAATGACACGCTGCAGTCTGCCCTTATCCTTGGCAGTGGCAGCAGCGTACCAGATGGTGATAGAGGAGATGAGGATGGACTCAATGATGGGTGTGTAGAAGTGCACCATCATTGTCTTTGGCAGACTGAATTTCTTCAGCTGCCATAGGAAGTACGTCCTCTGCTGTGCTTTTCTTGATGAGGGAGCTGATGTTCGGCTCCCACTTGAGGTCCTGGGAAATGATAGTTCCCAGGAAGCTGAAAGACTCCACAGTGTCAATAGTGGAGTCACAGAGGGTGATGGGGGCAGGTGAGGATAAGCTCTTCCTGTAGTCCACAACCATCTCCACTGTCTTTAGAACATTGAGCTCCAGGTTGATGTGGTTGCACCAGGTCACCAGATGGTCAACCTCCCACCTGTAGGCAGACTTGTCGCCATCAGAGATGAGTCCGATGAGGGTGGTGTCGTCCGCAAACTTCAGGAGCTTGACAGACTGGTGACTGAAGGTGCAGCTGTTCGTGTACAGGGAGATTGAGTCAAGGATGTCTTATTCAGTCTTTTTTTTTTTTTTTTTTTTGTCCTCAATGACCTTTATGTCGTTTTTTCAATGCAAGTACATTGAGTGTAATGTTTAAACCAGACTCAACTTCTTTTTCTGATTCTAAAGTAATGTCAAATCAAATCAAATCAAACTTTATTTGTATAGCACCTTTCATACATAAAATGCAACTCAAGGTGCTTGACAAAAGATAAAAACAAGGAAAGTCTGTACAACGCCCATTCCCAAACATGCCTCCAGACACACACCCCAACGAAACTGTCGATGTAATAACATGGCAGGGCACTGAGGAACCATGACAGGAAAAGGAACCACCTATGGGGAGCTCATCCACACTGCAAGGGGTCAAAGCCCGCGGCCACAGGGAGCACCGCCGCAACAGAGACCCCCGACCCAGATAGACCGGGGGGGCACCACATACAGGGCAGCGCCCCCCAGTCCTCCGGGCCCGAGGGGTCCCCAGGACGATGCCCCAGCGGGTAGACCAGACACACCTCACAGCGTGGACGCCCCCCATGAGGAAGCACTGGAGCTAAAAACCTAAAATACAATAGAATAAAAGACCTAGAACCATAAAAGACATTAGAATAAAGAGACCTAAAACCTAAAGGACAAAAGAATAAAAGACCTAAGACCTGAAATTAAATAGAATAAAATGACTTAAAAGCTAAAGACAAACGGTAGGATAAAACAGATCTAAATCAAAAGAGTAATAGAAATCAATTAAAAGCCAAACTAAAAAGGTGAGTCTTGAGTCTCCTTTTAAACACATCAACGGTCTCTGCGGTCCTGATGCCCTCCGGCAGGCTGTTCCAAAGCTTCGGACCACAATGGCTGAAAGCTGCCTCCCCATGGGTCTTGGTCCGAACCCTTGGAACAATTAGAAGGTCGGTGCCAGAGGACCTCAGGATCCACGAGGGCTGATAAGATAAAAGGAGGTCAGATAAATAAGATGGCCCGAGACCATTAAGACACTTAAAAACTAATAAAAGCACCTTAAAATCGATCCTGAAACACACGGGGAGCCAATGCAGCGATTCTAAAACCGGTGTAATGTGCTCCCGCCCTCTGGTCCTCGTCAGCACACGTGCGGCTGAGTTCTGAAGTAATTGTAAGGTATAGATAGTCTTTTTGGGAAGACCAGAGAGCAGGGCGTTACAATAGTCTAGACGGCAGGAGATAAAAGCATGCATCAGTACCTCCGTGTTAGCCTGAGAGAGAAACGGGTGGACTCTGGCTATATTTTTAAGATGGTAGAGACCTATCTTTGTTACATTTTTAATATGAGGAATAAAACTTAGCTCAGAGTGGAAAATGATGCCCAGGTTCTTAACAGATTCTGAGGGTGTAAAACCTTGTAGTTTTGGTAAAAGTGTCTCTCTCTTGCCTTCAGGACCAATAACTAAAACCTCTGTTTTATCCTGGTTGAGCAGTAGGAAGTTCTCTGCCATCCATGACTTAATGTCTGAAAAACAGTTTAAAAGGGTATCAATAGGCCCCGTGTCATCAGGAGACACGGCAATGTAAAGCTGTGTATCGTCAGCGTAGCTGTGGAAGCTGATGCCATGTCTCCTGATGACATCCCCAAGGGGAAGCATGTAAAGATTAAAAAGTACTGGACCTAGAATTGACCCTTGGGGCACCCCACACTTCATTTCACGGGTCCCAGAGGAACATGTATCCAAACTTACGTAGAAACAACGGTCCTTGAGATAGGAGTAAAACCAATTAAAAACAGTACCAGAGAGGCCTACCAGGTTTCTGAGTCTGTCTAATAAAATGTGGTGATCTACTGTATCAAAGGCAGCACTTAGATCCAGTAGCACCAGGACTGTGAGTTTTTGTGAGTCCACATTACACCTGATATCATTAAAAATCTTTAAAAGGGCTGTCTTTGTACTGTGGTTCACTCTAAAACCAGACTGGTATTTCTCTAAAATGTTATTAGTATTTATGAAATAGTTTAGTTGGTTTAAGGGTAAGTGTTATACAGGTCTGTAGTTATTAAAAATGCTGGGGTCTAAATTGCTCTTCTTCAGAAGGGGCTTCACCACTGCCGTTTTGAAGGCAGCAGGGAAGACACCCGTCTGAAGAGAGCAATTCACTATGTTTAAAATTTGTTCCTCGAAGAATCCATAAAATGTCTTAAAAAGTGATGTGGGAATTGAATCTAAAAGGCAGGTTGTTGGGTTTACCTGGGAGAAAACTCGACCAAGTATCCTCGCATCGACCAGGGCAAAACTCTTCAGTGTTTCCTCGAATAAAATCGACTGTCCAGGTGCGTTAAAAATTACATTCTGATGTGATACAAGACCGGATCTGATGTCATCGATTTTACTTCTGAAGTGGTCTGCAAAGTCCTTGCAGAGGGCTTCCGTTGGGTTCTCTGGGGATTTTTCGAAATTGGTGTTTGTTAATAGTTTGAAGGTGGAGAAAAGTAATTTTGGGTTGTTTTTGTTATCTGAGAAGAGTTTTGAAAAATGGGATATTCTTGCTTGTTTGACTGTTTTATTGTACGATTTGAGTTGTTCACGGAAGATTTCATAGTGGACTGTGAGTTTGTTTTTTCTCCACCTTCTCTCCGCAATCCTGCATAGTCTTTTTGATTTTTTAATTTCATCTGTACTTCTCCACGGGGGTAAAGGTTTTGTTAACAGTGGAGCCACAGAGTCTAAAGTTAATTGCAATTTCCTGTTAAAATTGTCAACAATAAAATCACAGGGTGCAGGTAAGACTTCTGCAGGAGTGCTCTGTAAAATCTCGATAAAATTTGCAGCCACTTCAGAAGTTAGGTGGCGTTTCCTCACTGTTCTCACCGTGGCATCCTGATGGTTAAAACTGGCGATGTTAAAATACACACAATAATGGTCGGACACAGCCAGGTCAACAACCGAGGACACACCAGTGGAGAGGCCATAGGTTATGACCAGGTCCAAGGTGTGTCCTCTGTTGTGAGTTGGCTGTGTGACGTGCTGGTTAAAATCCATGCAATTTAAAAGGTTTAGGAATTCTCTAGACAGTGAGTCCGAGGTTTCATCCACGTGCAGGTTAAAATCGCCAGTTATTAAAATTCTGTTATAAGTGGTGTGTATGATGGATAAGAGCTCTGAAAATTCACTGATAAAAGCAATGGAATGGTGGGGTGGTCTATAAACAGTGATGCAGAGAATAGGAGGACTGCTAATAACAAAGGTGTGATACTCAAAAGATGAGTAACTGTTAAAATAAACTTCCTTTGACATTAAAGTATTATTAAAAATTGATGCAGTCCCGCCTCCTCTCTCGCCTCCCCTGGTGGAGAATAAAAAGTTAAAATTTGGTGGGCAAGCCTCAGTGAGAACAACTGGTGCCTCTGTGCCAAGCCATGTCTCTGTTAAAAATAACCCATCTAACTTGTTGTCTAAAATCAAGTCATTTAATTCTAGCTTTTTTTAGTTTATTTATTTATCTATTTTATTCTATTTTTATTCTATTTTGTAAATTTGTTAATTTGTGTCTTACTGCACATGAGAGTGAGAAAACCGGAGTCAAATTCCTTGTTTTGTTTGCAAACTTGGCCAATAAAGCTGATTCTGATTCTGATTCTGATTCTGATAAAAGATTTGTTTAAAAGAGAGCGCACGTTCAGCACAGCCAGGTTAATGTTCGTGCGCTTATGACCACAGGGAGATAAAATGACCGGGTGTATGAGATTATCTCTGTTAAAAGCACTCTGTCTGTGAGTCCAGGGAAAGCGTCTGCCTGTGATGGTTTGTATGGGAAAGATGACCGTTTTAGGTGTAGTGACAACTGTGGACTGTAGGTGGGGATAGTGAGAGTATTAATACTATGAGCGGGTGGTGTGGACAGAGAAGAAGAATCTGGGGAGGGGGTGTGACAGGTAAACAGTCAGTCACGAGGAGCGTACTGGATAGTCACATTATGTTTATTGTTCATTTCAACAGCTGATGCTGATTTCATTATAAATAATCTGCAGTGGTTGTGTGTGTGTGCACTGTATACATACAGTATGGCAAAGCAGGTTGCGCTTGTAAATGTCATCTCTGCCTAGTAAATGTACTGTGCTCCCAGGTTAGCAGTACAAAGCTCATGTAATCATGGAGTGATCATATATGGGTAAAGTGCTTGGGGAAAGAATCAGAGTTGCAGATATGTAGTCACTGCTGACTTAAAAAACTATATACTATATAGTGAATAATTGTTCAAAGTTGTTCTGTGGATTCTTGAGTCTACAAATGAAATACTATAACCCGGTGGTTAATTAATTGATAAAAACAAATTTATACAGAGATTAATTACACTTTATTAAAAAAAAAAGTATAACAAAATTTATTAAAAGACATTTGATGTAGTTACATTTAAGGTAAGCTACATTTCTTATAGTAACTTAAGTGTGAATGTCTCAAAGTAATTGCAACTGTTTGCAGTGTCTTTAGTTTTAAAGTTTACTTATGATTCAATGTTAATTACATACAGTTTACCCCTAAATTGTCCTGAAGTGGTTTCAGCACTTTCATACCAACTTTGTGCAATTTGATCAGCTATTTGGGAAAGTACAACGCAAACATATACTTGGTTGTTAAAATGATCGTGGAGTCATTTCTTTCCTCACTGCTGATTTGCAATGTTTAGTATTCTGCATTGGTGTAGTCCCTATAACTGATAGATGATTTTCTTAATGCAGCTCTATCCGCTCAAATATATGAGTTTTGACAACCACATGAAAGGGGAACATCAGCATTGTCTGTCTACAGTACAGACTTTAACAGAGATAGCCAAAGTGACAAATAATGATTCAGATATGGAAAAGTACCAAGTACCAAGTTTAATTAGCTCTATTCTATGTTACAAGATGAATCAGTTGAGTTTGAAGGGTCAATTCATCCAAATCACAAGGATTCATTTTACCAACTATGAGCCATGCACATCATTTTAGTTTTATTTGCCAAGGTTCTCAGATTTCTACTAGGACTGAGCAGAAAACCCAGTACAATGGTGGAAAATGAAATTTTGTTTGTGGTGTCAGAAGCATTAAAATTGTATTTGAAATGAACAGCAAGTGAAATATGAAAAAATTAATCTGGGATGTGATGACATCAGACTTTAAGCATGTGAATGTGAATGTGTGTACAAATTATTAGAACCTGAGCCTTGTTTTGTTAAAGCTCATACTAAACCATCTATAGTTCTATTTATTTTTGTAGAAGATATTGGTTCACTCCAATTTATAAAGAGGAAAAGCATCAAACTTTTTTTTTAAAGGATAAGAAAGTTTTTTTGTTGCTTCTTGCCTGATGCCTTTCATATTTACATTTACTTTAAGTATTAAAACAAAGGACAACACAAAGGAATAGGGTGAAACAAGGTAACTAGTTTGAATTTTGTCACTTTTGTAAACTCAAGTGGCCTCTGTGTCTGCTTGTGTGAAAAAACAAGAAAAAAAGAATACAAACTGAAAAATCGGATTCTTCGGGGGGGTCAAAATGCAGGCGTGAGCTTGATGAGCTGCTGACTAATACTTTAAATGTGTTTTTCCCACAGAGGCACACCCAGTGTCTTATTAGAAACATAGACTCTTTGGCTTTGTGATGTTCTTAGTTGGATTACAGTGGCTTCAGTTGGTGTGGTACCATTTACAGTAGTCCTTTTGTCTAATTTCTCTCAGGCTTGAGCAAGGACACCCCTCCATCTGAACCTGAGCTGTGTCAAGTGCCAACACGTGGACCTCCACATTTTCAACCTGATGGTGAGAGACAGGAGTGATGGCAAAAGGAAATTAATAATAACTTTTGGGTTTCCAGCTTTTGACTGGTGGTGACTGCAGGTGATATGGACCAAAATCCCTCACTTTTTACTGTACAGCTGCAGACTTGATGATTTAAGCCCTATAATAATGACTTTTTAACTTTTACAAATGTATGAAGTCTATAAACTAAACTAAACTTCTTTTTGATCACAGAATCACACTACATGTAAATTGAAACTGAAATGAAATTGAAAGGCACAGCAGCCTGAAATACCACATAAGAAATATATTTGGGCTAAAACCTTCATTATTAAGTGTGTTTTTCAAGATAATTTCACAAATAGAAATGCACTTATGGATCATCACTGGAAGCTGTATTGGCAATGGCATATCATACAGCCCACCAACATTTGGCTGATTGTAGAACACGTCTGTCTTGCTGCAGCTGCATGTGCATAAGACAGTCCATACTTCAACCTACTTAACAGTGTTCTGCTTGCTTGATTCTGCCAGTTTCTTCTTGTTGAAGAAAGAAATTTGATTGTAGATTGCCACTTTTAAGTCAAGGATGTGTGTATTGATGTTTGAGAGTTCTACTAGACACTTAAAAGGTGCCATTAATTTTATTCAGTCCATGTGACAATTCTTCAACCACTCACGATCATACCTGTCGGGCAGACTCTGTCTCTGACCCGGTGGGTCTCTGCAGATATAGCAGTTGTATGTGTCTGGAGAATTGTCTTTTCTTTGGTGGATTCACAAACAGGATAAAAACCGGTTTGTCATCTTCTTTTCACTGACAATCCAGACCAAAAACTGCTGTCTAGCATACATGTTTCATTTCCTCTTGTTCTTCTTCTTCTTCCTCTTGTTCTTGTTCTTGTTCTTCTTCTTCTTCTTCTTCTTCTTCTTCTTGCATCAACTTAAACTGGAAACACTAGCAAACCACTGTGACTTTAAGAGACAAGGGAGTACTGCCCCATCTTTTCTGCCATATTGCAACACCAGGGTGTGGCGTAAGTTACAGAGTACAAGACTCTTCACAGACTGCTCTGAGGCATGGATTAGTGTAGGTTATGCAGTATTTGGCCGCACCATGTCTGCCGCTGAATGGAAGAAGAGATGTGAGGCTGAGTGGGGTCTGCAGGACGCACCAATGCCTGACAGCCTGGACTGGAAGTCCTTGTATGAAGCCAAACCGTTTGGGAGAAACTTACTGAGGAACCCCGCGCCATACGGTACCACAACACTGTCAGAAACATGACTCGTGAGCTGTTTTCCTGTTCAGTCCTGATCCAGAGACAGTACTGATGGGGCTGCATTTCAGTGCTGACACAGATATTAGTGTAAGCTACATTTCAGTCTATTTCTTACGGTGATTTCAGTATGGATGATTCAGAGTAACTGCAGTTGTTTGCAAAGCTTCAAAGTTTACTTTTGATTCATTGGTAATTACAAAAGTTTTTTCTCTTTGGTTTCAGCACTTTCTACCAAATGTGTGCAATCTGACCAGTTGTTTGGGGAAGTACAACACAGTTGTTACAATGATCGTGGGGGCGTTTCTGTCCACATTGCTGATTTGCAATGTTTAGTATTCTGTACTGGTGTACACTTATCATTGCAACACCTACACTCAATAGATGATTTTCTTAATGCAGCCCTATCTGCTCAAATAAATAGGAGTTTTGAGAACCACACTATAGGGGGAGAGCAGTCAGCAGTCTGTCTACACTACAGACTTAAACAGAGAGATAGGCAGTGGCAAGAAGTGTCACAAATATGGAAAAGTATTAGTTAACTGTTGTTTATAGTTAACAGTTGTTTATACATTATCTATCACTTGTCATAAATGTACCATGTCAAGTTTAGTTAGCTCTATTCCTCATTTTAAAGAATGAATTAATTGAGTTTGAAGGGTCAGTTCATCCAAATCACAAGGATTCATTTTTTCCACCTTTGAGCCATGCACATCATTTTAGTTTTATCTGCCAAGGTTCTCAGATTTCTACTAGGACTGAGCAGAAAACCCAATATAATGGTGGCAAATGGAATTTTGTTTGTGGTGTCAGAAGCATCTATAATTGTATTTGAAATGAACAGCAATGCGTTTTTTAGCCTCTGTTGTTTTAAGATCTGTCAAGATGTCTACATGAGAAGTGAAATATGAAAAAAGTAATCTGGGTTTTGATGACATCCGACTTTAATCAGAATCAGAATCAGAAATACTTTATTGATCCCCGAGGGGAAATTGTTTTCATTACAGGTGCTCCTTACAAGAATAGAAGAGATAGAAGAGATTTAACACACACACACACACACACACACACACACACACACACACACACACACACACAAACACACACACACACACACACACACACACACACACACACATATATATTTGTGCTGTCAATCGATTAAAGTATTTAATCGCGATTAATCTCATGAATGTCATAGTTAAGACACACATTTTTATCTATTCTAAATGTCCCATTAATTATCATTTTAATACTCTTATCAATATGGAAAAGTTGATAGGCTTGCTTTGTGCAAAAGTTTTTTATTGAAAACAACAACGTGTAGTGTTATATTTCACACTAACATTCTCACTTTGAGCAGTCATTCACATTTGAAGCAAAATCTCACACAATTTAACACTGTCAATAAACAGATGACAAATAAATAAATAAATAAATTGTAAACTAGGACTCAGCCTATAGTGCAGTTAAACCATGGCTTAAACTTTCATTTCTTAAGTTTCCTTTGAACATACTAGCAGTCAGACTATAATGCTCTTCTATTCACCAGAGGCTTATCCACCCAGCCTCTTATTTCTCTCCAGAAAGAATGAACATTACTTGGCTATGGCTGCAGTAAGCTTGTTCTTAGTTGCAGTATCCATATGCCTCTGTCGAAAGCCATCCATTGTCGCCTGGTTTTGACAAGGAGGCAGCAGAGAATTCGCATTAGCCATGTGTTTGGCCATCAAGTGGTATTTCAGACTGGATGTGCTACGGTGATAACTCAGTTCACACCAAAAATACACACAGATAACTTGTCAATCCATCTGGCAACTTTTTGAAACTAAACTTTACATTCAGAATCTTGTTCACATCCATTTTGGTGTTTTGTGCTTTACAGCTAGCGAGCAGGCAAGACCAAACACGTGCGTGGGGCGTGCCTATTGTAGGTATCTACCTATCCTGTAGTTTTTCTAACATTACTAGCAGTGGCCACAGCTTATAAAAAACTACAAGTTAACTATGTCATAAAGAGCATTAATCTCGCGATAAAAAAAATAACACCGTTGTATTAACGCGTTAATAATGTGATATTTTTGACAGCACTAATAACAAAATATATATATATACTGAGAACTATCAAACATAAACATTGGCAAAATGGCAAAAACAGATAATAAAAGAGTATATACAGCAAAGGTATGTGCTTTGTTTTTTGAACAATAGTATACTGATATTTTACAAGCTTGTTATTACACATATATACTGTAATAGATTAGAATGTACAGAATGTGCATTGTGATACAAAAATAAGTCATATAACAGTGTAAAAAATAACTGTTTGACAGTGGATATTTTGCAGTGGATAAGTTGAATTATTGCAGAGTGATCACAGAGTGATTATACACACACACACACACACACACACACACACACACACACACATATATATGTATGGCTCCTCCTTACTGGGCTTCTGCTGCCTGAGGCATTCACTCAGCAGGTCATCATTGGGGGCCATCTTCCTGATGTACTCCCAGAGTCTTGCTGTTTCCTCCTGGATAGTGGCTCTAACGCTCACTAGTCTGCGGCCTCCTGTCTCCCGCTTAGTGTATAGCCTCAGGACACTGGACTTAGGGTGAAACCCTCCATGCATCGTAAGGAGCTTCCTTGTCTTGATATCAGTGGCTTCCATTTCTTCCAGTGGCCAGGATATTATACCAGCAGGGTATCTGATTACTGGCAGGGCGAAGGTGTTTATTGCCTGGATCTTGTTCTTGCCATACAGCTGACTCTTCAGGACCTGCCTCACCCTTCGAAGGTATTTGGCTGTGACTGATCTCCGTGTTGCCTCGTCATGATTGCCATTTGCCTGTGGCAACCCTAGGTATTTGTAGCTGTCCTGAACATCTGCTATGTTGCCTTCAGGTAGTTCAGCTGCTTTGGTGGCGATCATCTTCCCTCTTCTGCACACCATCCGTCCACACTTATCCAGTCCGAATGACATCCCAATGTCATGGTGAGGTGAGTGAGGAAGTCAATGTCACGCTCATTCTTGGCATACAGCTTGATGTCATCCATGTAGAGGAGGTGGCTGATTGTTGTCCCACTTTGGAATCGGTAATCAACGCCACGGGGTTTAGGCCTATGCAGAACAGCACGGGGGACAGTGCATCTCCTTGGTATATACCACATTTGATGCTCACTTCTGCAATTGGCTGTGAGTTGGCTTCCACAACCCCATCAAGTTCTTGATGAAGGCTCTAAGTGTCCTGTCGATCTTATACAGGTCTAGGCACTCCAGTATCCGTGTGTGGCATTGAGTCATAGGCCTTCTTGGAAACTGAAACTGAGCTCTTCCAGTAGAGCTCAGTTTCAGACTTTGGTGGGTCTATCTGGGTCTGATTTCTGGGTTGAAGAACAGTCTATTTATTCTCCTGGTCTCGGCTTCTCTGCTGTATCTCTTAAGGCGGGTAGCCAGAGCTGTGAGCCTCTGCTTGGCAGTCTCCAGAGCTTCATCTATGGACAGCTTGTTGTATCTCACTTCCTTCCTGATCTTTACACCTTTCTGTAGTTCAGTTAGCAAGCTAACCTCCCTCCTTGTTGCCGTGATCTTGCTCTCCAGTCTCCTCTTCCATAGAGGATTCCCCTGCTCCTTCCAGCTACTGTTGTTCATCTTGTAGCCTCGCACGCACAGGATGACTGCTGCTGCTGCATACATCAGCTGATTGGTCTCAGTGATGGTTTCTGTGGATATAGTCATCAGTGCCATGTTCACATCTTCCAGTAGAGATTCATCTGGTACTTTGTCTCTTAGCCTTGGCAGGTAGGTAGTTGTGTTCCCCCAGGATTCTGTTATCTGTTCTCTCATCCCTGCACTGACCTGTCGTCCTGGCTCCCCCCTGCCGTAGCATCTTTTTACAGTGGATGAGGCACATTGCACCTCATCAATCTCTAATTGTGACAGTAGGTTGTTCTTACGGATATTAGAGCACTGGGTCACAAGTTGCTTTGCAGTCTTCATGGATGTGGGGTTTCGAAGCATCCATAGTTCCCACATCCTCTTCATATACCCTCTCTCACTGGGGTTACTGGTGTAGTAGCATTCCAGCAGTGTTTTGTTCTTTGTCCTGCTCCGTGTATGTCGTGTTCCAGTTGCCAACTTCTCGTTAGGGTGTTCTGGTCCCCAACACCTAACGCAGACCTTGTTGGACCGGGCGACGTCCGAGCCGGTATGGCTTTTTCTGTTATTGTTGCTCTATATATATATGCTTTCTCTCTATATTTGCTCTCTCTCTCTCTCTCTTTCTCTCTCTCTATATATATATCTATAAACTGTAATATTACACATAGACAAACAAAAAATAGATAATAAAAAGAGTATTTACATTAGGAAAGAGTATATACAGAAGAATGTGATTTGTATATTGAATTAGGTCAACAGTGAACTGCAGTATAAATATGAATGATCTTACACAGAGTGAAAAAGTCCAAGTGCCATTCAGAGGGAGGAGTTGAACAGGTTGATGGCCACAGGCAGAAATGATTTCCTGTAGTGTTCAGTCATGCATTTTGGTGGGATGAGTTTCTCACTGAATGTACTCTTGTGCCTGACCAGCACATCATGAAGTGGGTGTGAGATGTTGTCCAAGATAGTCCGTAGCTTAGTCAACATGCTCCTCTCTGACACCACTGTCAGAGAGTCACACTCCATTCCCACAATGTCACTGGCCTTGCAGATCAGTTTGTTGAGTCTGTTGCCGTCCCCCATCCTCAGCCTGCTGCCCCAGCACGCAACAGCATAGAGAATAGCACTAGCCACCACAGACTCATAGATAATCCTGAGCATAGTCTGGCAGATGTTGAAGGACCTCAGTCGCCTCATAAAATAGAAGTAACTCTGGCCCTTCCTGTAGAGAGCGTCAGTGTTCTTTGCCCAGTCCAGTTTATAGTCAGTATGTACCCCCAGGTACTTGTAATCCTCCACAATGTCCACACTGACCCCTGGATGGAAACAGGGGTCACCGGTGCCTTGGTTCTCCTCAGGTCCACTACCAGTTCCTTACTCTGTGCCACATTTAGTTGCAGATGGTTCTGCTCACACCAGAAATCAGAAATCAGAAAAAGTTTTATTGCCAAGTAGGATTTTATACATACAAGGAATTTGCTTTGGTGAGGTTGATGCATGACACATCTATTAAAAAGAGCTATTAAAAAAGTAAAAAAATATAACAATATAAATATATATACACAAGTCTGTTTTTTTTTTTTTTTCCCCCAGAAGCATAGTCTGTTTTTTCAGGAACACAGTCTATTTTTTCAAAAGGAAGTCCAAGCTGAGCGTTAATGTATCGCATAGGGTTATGGCAATGTCAATGTGACAAGTAGAGGCAGAGGTGGAGTGTGAAGAGTGTTGGGGGGGTTCCGGCCCTTGTTGATAAGGCTGACAGCAGACGGGAAAAAAATGTTCTTGTGGCGTGAGGTTTTGGTCCTGATGGACCGCAGCCTCCTGCCAGAGGGGAGTGTCTCAAAGAGTTTGTATCCGGGGTGGGAGGGATCAGCCACAATCTTTCCTGCACGCCTCAGGGTCCTGGAGGTGTACAGGCCTCCGCACTGCCTTCACGCACTGTTTCCTGTCAGACAGGAAGTCTGTAATCCACCTGCAGGTGGAGTCAGGCACACTCAGCTGGGAGAGCTTCTCCTGAAGTAGAGTTGGGATGATGGTGTTAAAGGCAGAGCTGAAATCCACAAACAGGATCCTGGTGTAGGTTCCTGCGGAGTCCAGGTGCTGGAGGATGAAGTGGAGGGCCAAGTTGACTGCATCGTCTACATCGTTGGCTCTGTAGGCAAACTGCAGGGGTCCAGGAGAGGATTGGTGATGTCTTTGAGGTGTGAGACCACAAGGCACTCAAAGGACTTCATGACCACAGAAGTCAGGGCGACGGGTCTGAAGTCGTTAAGTCCTGTGGAGCTGTTGGAAGGTGTCATGGGGGATGGTTGCTGGACTGTCCCTTTGTCTTTCAAAGAACTCATTCAGGTCGTTGACTAGGCGTCGATCGTTGATGGATTGGGGGGCTTTAGGCTTGTAGTTGGTGATCTGGCTGAGCCCTTTCCAGACAGACACAGAGTCATTAGCTGAGAACTGGTGTCGGAGCTTCTCCGAGTACAGCCGTTTAGCCTCTTTTACTGCCTTGCTAAACTTGTTCTTCGACTCTTTGAATCTGTCTTTGTCCCCACTCCTGAAGGCCTCTTCCTTTACCAACCTTAGCTGTCTGAGTTTGGCTGTGAACCAGGGTTTGTCATTGTTGTAACTCACCCTGGTGCATGATGGAACACAGCAGTCCTCACAGAAGCTGGTGTAGGACGTCACAGCCTTCGTGTACTCATCCAGACTGTTGGTAGCAGTCCTGAACACATCCCAGTCAGTAGAGTCCAAACACGCCCGGAGACCCTCTGCAGCCTCACTGGTCCACTTCCTTGATGTCCCCACTACAGGTTTGCAGAGCTTTAGTTTCTGCCTTTACGCAGGAATCAGGTGGACCATGACGTGGTCTGAGTGGCCCAGTGCATCACGTCGGACAGCGTCATAAGAATCCCTGACTGTGGTGTAACAGTGATCCAGAATATTCTCCTCTCTGGTCAGGCATTTGATAAACTGTCTGTATTTAGGAAGTTCATGGGTGAGGTTACCTTTGTTAAAGTCACCAAGGACAATAAAGAGTCCGGGTTGGTCTGCTCCAAACGCAGTATCTGGTCAGCGAGCATATGCTGTGTACCCTGCACGTTGGCCTGCGGCGGGATGTAAACGCCGACCAGAATGAATGAAGCGAACTCAAGGGGTGAATAAAAAGGCTTACAGTTAATGATGAAAGATTCCAGGTCAGGAGAACAGTGCTGCTGGATCACTGTCACGTCGTTGCACCAACCACTGCTGATGTATTGATATGATTCCTCCACCTTTAGTTTTGCCGGAAAGTTCCGTGTCTCTGTCCGCGCGGTGGAGATGGAAGCCAGCCAGCTGCAGCACAGAGTCCGGTATTAATCCACAGAGCCACGTCTCGATGAAGCACAGAGCCGCAGATGAAGAAAAGTCCCTGTTTCTACCCAACAGCAGTTGCAGTTCCTCTTGTTTGTTGGGCAGTGAAAGCACGTTAGAGAGAAATATTCCCAGTAACGCTGTACATAGTCTGCGCTGGCGAAGACACACGAGCGCACCAGCCCGTTTTCCTCTCCTCTGGCGTTTCACTGCGTGAGCAAAGGTGAGCGCACCTTTGACCAGGATGTCCAAAATTTCCACTGTTGGGAGCAGAAAATTGGGAAATAAATCCTCTGGTGTTGCTCCCCTGATGTTCATGAGCTCATCTCTGGTGAAAGAGCTCTGGGTGCCGTCGCAAATACCAGATTTAACGCACAAAGCAAAACAAAACAATGTGCACCAACACACCGAGGCAGCCATCCGCGGCACCATCTTTGATGCCTATCACCATGTGACAAAGTTGTCCACAGCAGCCCTGTACTCATCCTCATTACCCTTACTGATACATCCAACTATTGCAGAGTCATCAGAAAACTTCTGAAGATGGCAGGTCTCTGTGCAATAGTTGAAGTCCATGGTGTAGAGGGTGAAGAGGAAGGGAGAGAGGACAGTCCCCTGTGGGGCCCCAGTGTTGTTGACCACTCTGTCTAACACACAGTGTTGCAGACCAGTCAGGTAGTCCACAATCCAGGACACTAGGGGGGCGTCCACCTGCATTGCTGTCAAATGGTGTTAAATGAACTGAAGATGTCAAAAAACATACCCTCACAGTGCTCGCCGGCTTGTCCAGGTGGGTGTAGACACGGTTGAGCAGATAGTCCAAGAGTGGCTTGACCATGGACCGGAGCTGCTCCAGGACAAGTCTTTCCAGGGTCTTCATGATGTGGGAGGTCAGAGCCACAGGTCTGTAGTCCTTGGAGGCCTTGGGCAGTGGTGTCTTTGGCACAGGAACGAGGCAGGAGGTCTTCCAGAGCATGGGGACCCTCTGGAGACTTAGGCTCATGTTGAAGACATGGTGAAGAACTCCACACAGCTTGGGGGCACAGGCTATGAGCACCCTGGGGCCGACACCATCAGGGCCCGGAGCCTTGTTTGAGTGGAGTCTCATCAGCTGCCCTCTCACCTGGTCAGCAGTGAAGCACACTGTGGAGGTGACAGGTGGGAGAGGGGTGTAGTCCTCAGGTTGGAGAGTACAGTCAGTCTGGCAGCTGGAGGAGGAAGTGTGACGAGGACTCACACAGGAGGATGGGGGGGTGTAAGAAGGAGGAGGAGGGGGGATGAGCCAGGCCTGCAGTGTCAAATCTATTAAAAAACAGATTCAGTTCATTGGCCCTGTCAACGCTGCCTTCAACTCCTCTGTTGTTGGTCGTTCTGAAGCCAGTGATAGGGTCCTCATTCCACTCCAGACCTCTCTGAAGTTGTTCTGCTGGAGTTTCCACTCCAGCTTCCTCCTGTATTTCTCCTTAGCCTCCTTGATTTTCACCTTCAGATATGTTCCTTGATGATGATATGACCAGGATTACACCATCGGTTGTTGACTAGAACGGCAAGCCCCCTCCTTTATGCTTACTGCTCTCGTTGCTCTCCTGGTCGGCCCGAACAATCTGAAAGCCACTGATGGAGACGTTGTCATTGTAGACTGCACTCCCAGTACTCCCTCTGACTCCTGGCAACTGCTGTTAGCTCATCTGCCTTATTTGCCAGCGACCTCATGTTGCCCATGATGAGAGAGGGGAGACAGAGCTTAAATCTCCTCTTCTCCATAAACCTCCGTTATCTCGACCCAGCTCTTTTCCTCCGCTGTTTCAGTACTCCCCTGCATCCTCTGTGTGTTTTCCTCCAGATCAGAGGGTGGTCTCTGATGTTCTGGCCGACAAGCCAGCCAGCCTCAGCGTAATCAGCTGATCTCTGGAGTGAACAATGCGGCCATGAGCATCGTTGCTGTGTCCCAGTGAAAGTAGCAATTCCGTAGCAAAGAAACAGACCAGAACTCTCTCGACCAACATGTTTGGAGAGGGCACAGCTTCAAGATGTCAGTCATAAAAATACAAGCTGTATAGTAAAGAATAAAGCAAAAAGGTTTGGATCACTCTTCTAGTCTGACAACCACTCAAAGCCCTTTCATTCACCCATTTACACACACATTCATAAAATGGTGCTGAGGCCACAGGTCATTATGAGCTTTAGAACTTTCACACACACTCACACACTGATGGCACAACATTGGGAGCAATTTGGGGTTCAGTATTTTGCCAAAGGATACTTTGACATGTACTAACAAGGCCAGGGATCGAACCACTGACTTTTCTGATATGTGGACGAGAGGACAAGAAGAGGGGTTTTTTTCTGTCACTTTAAATATTAAAACAGAGGACAACAAAGGAATAAGTGAAACAAGGTAACTGGTTTGAACTTTGTCACTTTTGTAAACTCAATTGGCCTCTGTGTCTGCTTGCAGAAAAAACAAACAAAAAAAAGAATACAAATTGGAAAGTCGGATTGCTCGATGACACTAAACAGAGCTACGCTTGAAGTGTGTGTGTGTGTGTGTGTGTGTGTGTGTGTGTGTGTGTGTGTGTGTGTGTGTGTGTTTTTCCCACAGAGGCACATCCAGTGTCCTGTTAGAATGACAGACTCTTTGGCTTTGTGATGTTCTTAGTTGGATTACAGTGGCTTCAGTTGGTGTGGTACCATTTACAGTAGTCCTTTTGTCTAATTTCTCTCAGGCTTGAGCAAGGACACCCCTCCACCTGAACCTGAGCTGTGTCAAGTGCCAACACGTGGACCTCCACATTTTCAACCTGATGGTGAGAGACAGGAGTGATCAGCATATTTAGCAGCAAATGAAAACAAAGGAAATAAATCAATTCCTGTAAAGCCTTGGATTCGGTTAAACGTTTCTCTTAATGCATAGGTGACTTCAGTGGCTGGACTACAAACACAGAAATCCTCCCCTATGATACCAGTGGCATCCCAGCAGGTGCTATGATCTGTGAAATGCCTCAATACAGGTGTGAATGACTTGGCATTAGATATTTACCAAACAGCTGGTTCTAAACTGGGATTACCAGTGATCATATACTAGCACCTACAATAGGTTATGTGAAGTGGCACATGTATGGGCAGGGTACAAGTTTAAACCTGTTTATCCCACACACAAAGTTTGACGTAATTTGTGACTCTTGTCTGTTGTCAAGTCCTCAGCTGGTTCTACATGGAGCAGATTGTGGACCTGAAGGCAGAGGGGCTGTGGGAAGAGCTGCTGGATGACTTCCAGCCTGAAATAGTCATCCAAGACTGGTGAGTTAATGAGCGTCCTCCTCCTCCAGCCCTTATAACAGACCATGTGTGGTTACTTATCACTGTGTGGTAGACATCATGTTCAGTACATATTTCACAGTCTGTGCATTTCTTTATGTGTACGTATGTGACACTTTGCGTCATAAAATGTTTTGGACATGAACAGGTGTCTGACGTGTATTTGTGTAGATATATACAGAAAACTGCCTTTGACTAATGTATGTGTTTTAGCTTTGTGTCAGAGTGACAATCCCAGTAGATAATTAATGTAATCTTCAGAATCAATAAAGCTGTATACTGTATAATCTAACACAAACCAGCAGAATTATTCTTTTTACTGTTTTTTTTGAATATTCAAACCATTGCTATTTCACCTTTGTCAGAAGTTACAAAAAGTTGTTGTTTCCCCCAAAAATGTCAAACTAATTTCCTCAAGATCTCCAGAAAGAAATTTGGTACAGATTTTAAGGAAAACAGGACTTTCTTCCGAGGAAAGGTTTAATAATGATAAATTCCCTTGATAAAAAATGCAAAACTATAAGTGTTAATTAATTATAAAATTCTTATGATTTCTTTTTCTGTCCGTCTAATTATCTGTCATTTTGTCAGGTATGAGGAGAGTCAGCTAGATGAGTCCATCTACCAGCTGCATGTGAAGTTACTGGGTGCAGACAAAAGCACTGTGATCTCAGAGCACACTGTCCATCCCAGTGAGGACCTCAGCATTTATTCACACTCGTGGAAGGAGGTGAGTTACTGAGTCTCCTGTGAGGTATAGTAATATGCCTTTATTGAAATGCCAGGATTCCATTTCTTCATTGTATGCTTCTCTGTGGCGGCACGGTGGCGCAGTAGGTAGTGCCGGTTCGATCCCCGGGGTCAGGCGGGGGCCTTTCTATGTGAAGTTTGCATGTTCTTCCCGTGCAGGTTCTCTCCGGGCACTCCGGCTTCCTCCCACAGACCAAAAACATGCTCACTAGGTTAATTGGTGACTCTAAATTGTCCCTAGGTGTGAATGTGAGAGTGAATGGTTGTGTGTGTGTTGCCCCCCAACCCCGAAAGGGATAATCAGGGGCATAGAGGATGAATGAATGAATGTTTCTCTGTTGGCCTGCAGGTGTCACGTGTGTTCTCTGGCTATGGACCTGGGGTGAGATATGTCCACTTCCTGCACAGACTGAAGAACCAGTTCATGATTGAGTTCCTCCCCACAATGTTCACCGGCAGCTCAGTGATTGTCAGAGCAACCAAAACCAGCAACTAGACTGAATCCTTCAGAAAACTGCAGTGTAAACATACAGCTGGAACAAACACACTCATCATGCTCAATACATGCTATATTAGCTTTCAGGATAGCTATTATAGATTGGATTTTTATGCACTTCAATCTTCAATCATCAATCTTTTTATTAACTTTTTATGCTGATTCCTGGGCTCAATTTTAGGTTGTTTTAATTTTGCATTTAATCTGTGAACTGGTTTGTGCAACAATAAAACACAACTCTTATTTCACAGTTCCTTATTTCTTTCAAGCAGTGAAACCAGTGTGAAAAAAAAACAAAAAATCTCATCTGTATGAAGTAGACATACAGTATATTGTATATCACACTATATGCACTTACACTAGACAAAATACACTGCAAAATAGTAAGAGGTGGGTTCTTGACTGTGTGGATATTGGACCATTCATGTTACTGTGAGGGATGATCCTGCCCTCAATGAAAACTCATGAACCAACAGAAATTATAAGCTCCTATGTTCAGGAATTAGACTACTTTCTTTGTGAAATAATAACATTATGAAAAGGAAGTTTTAGTGACCCCTCCACCTCCCCCTTTATAAAGTAATCTTATGTCATTTTGATTTCTCAGTTTATACAATATATATTGTATACACACAAACCTTCAACATATACACATATAAAACAAACAAGCTCAAAAACTTCGATATGATCAGGCCATTAGATTCTGACCACTTTATTACCATGTCTTAAATATCATTATTGTCCATTCTCAAAAAAGAAAAAGCCCCCTTCCCCCCCAAAACAAACAAACAAACAAATGAACAAAGAACAAAATTTACAAGGAAAAAAAAAACTTTCCAGTTAATGTTTATGTTTTTATGTATCATGGGCTTGTAATACTTCTCCCCATATGCTTTCAAATTGAGTTAATTTGTTCTTTTCAATAGCTATCTTTCATTTTCAAACTATACATTTCTTTTAGTTTTTCCTCGCCACTGGTGCTTGCTCATGGGGAATTGTTGGGTCTCTGTGGATTAAGAGTATGGTCTGGACCTGCTCTATATGGAAAGTGTCCTGAAACAGCTTCTGCTGTGATTTGGCACTATATAACTAAAACTGAATTGAAATGATTTTTTTCCCTGTGTTGTAATGTCTGCTAATTTATTCCAGTATGAGGATTTCCAGTGTTTGAGTTTCTTAAATACAGTCAAAAGTAACATTTACAGTGCCACTCTCTTATAAGGCACCTTTTAAAAAGGGGATTTATTAATGATTCACAAATAATTTGCTTTATTGATTGGTCATAAGCAATTCATAAAATAACTTTTGGTTTTGTAACTTTTGACTGGTGACTGCAGGTGAAATGGACCAAAATATCTTACTTATCATCGTGCAGCTGCAGACTTGATGATTAAAGTCCTGCAATAATAACTTATCTTTTATAAGTTTAGAAAGTTTATAAACTAAACCTACTTTTTGATCACAGAAACACACTACAAATACATACATTGAAAGTGGTCTGTTTGCTGACACAGGTGGGTGAAACACCACATGACCAGCCTGAAATACCACATGAGAAATATATTTGGGCTAAAATCTTCATTATTAAGTGTGTGGTTCAAGATAATTTCACAAATAGAAATGCACTTATTGTCATCACTGGAAGCTGTATTGGCAGTGGCATATCATACAGCCCACCAACATTTAGCTGATTGTAGAACACGTCTGTCTTGCTGCAGCTGCATGTGTATACGGCAGTCCATACTTCAACCTACTTAACAGTGTCCTGCTTGCTTGATTTTGCCAGTTTCTTCTTGTTGAAGGAAGAAATTTCATTGTAGATTGCCACTTTTAAGTCAAGGATGTCTTTCAGAGTGTATTGACGTTTGAGAGCTCCTATTAGACACTTAGAAGGTGCCATTAATTTTATTCAGTCCATGTGACAATTCTTCAACCGCTCACGATCATACCTGTCGGGCATATTGGTTAGTTTTAACATTTAATAATACATTTAAGTTTATTTAAAAGAAGATACATGTGACACATTACACTGTTAGTAATGGTGATATTTGTTGTATGTTTCAGAAGCATATTATTTGACATGATATCTGGTACTGTAAATCTGTATGTGAGTTGTGAAGCTACAGGAAAGTGTTTCTCTGTTTATCTGTTCTGTAGTTTCCACAGTGCAACACAAAGAAGATAAAATACAGATACCCGTTTGAAACTCTCTGCGTCTTGCTTATTCGAGCCAAGGGGCCGCTACATAAGGGAACCTTTGAAGTTGAACTGTCTGTGCTTCCTTGGAAGAATGGGGGAAACATGTTCCGTGCCAGACATTCCGTCTCCCTCCGAAATCACACCTACCAAATGGTCAATAACTCTTAAAAGTTGGGATGTTTTACAAAGAAAGATACGGTTTTAGTTGGCTTTTAAAAGAGAACACTGTTGTGACAGACCGCAAGTAAGAAGTATTTTAAAATCAACTCTTTGTTTTACTGGGAGCTAGTGAAGAGAAGATAAAATAGGAGTTATGTGATCAGACCTTTTAGTTTTTGTTAAACTCTCACTGCTGCATTTTGAATAAGCTGGAGTTTATTTAATGTCTGCTTTATCAGTCCAGCAAAAAGTGAATTACAGTAGTCCAGCCTACTGGAAATAAAAGCGTGAACCAACTTTTCAGAGTCTGATGGAGACCAGAAGGATCTAACTTTTGATATACTTCTGAGGTGATAAAAGGCAGTCTTAGGAATATCAGAGTTGTTCTTCTGGAAGTTAAGATCAGCATCTAAAACTACATCCATTTCTTGACGTGATCACATAGTTTTACAGACAGAGGAGTTAACAAAGATTTAATTTCATTCCTCAAAGCCTTTAGTCCAACTTACAGAATCTCTGTTTTATCATGATTAAGCTGTAAAAACTTCTTCACCATCCAAAATCTGATATCTGTGATGCACTGGATGAGGTCATTTACTGGGCTAAGGTTATCTGTGGAGATGGATATGTATAACTGTGTGTCATTGGCATACGATTGATATGAAATATTATATTATTGTGTTTGTATGGAATGCCAACCTCATCAGATTTACAATTACTGATGGAAACAGAGTACGATCTTCCTGTGACATATGAAGATAACCACCTTAAAATGGTGCCTTTAAGGCCAAGTCAGTTTTCAAGGCGCTGAAGAAGAATGACATGGTCCACAGTGTCAAATGATGCACTGAGGTCCAGGAGTACCAAAACTGAAACCTTATGATTGTGCCAATTTTCAGATCATTAATAACTCTGACCAGAGCAGTTTCGGTACTGTGGTTGACTCTGAAACCAGACTGGTAAATATCAAACTAATTATTATTTGACAGATACATATGCAATAGTTGGTAGAAAATCTTTTCAAGAATTTTCCCCAAAAATGAAAGATTTGATATTGTTCTGTAATTCTCAAACACAAGTGGGTCAAGATTATTCTTTTTCAACATTGGTATTACAATAGCATGTTTGAGACACGAAGGGAAGATACCAGAATGCAGAGAAGCATTACCCATCTCAAGGACATCTACCAAACAGCTAAATACATTTTTGAATAACTTAGTAGACATTGGGTCAAGAGCATATGTTGCAGAACTGAGCTGCCGCAGCACATCTTGTAGCTCATTAGACTCACTCAGAACGAAGTTGGAAGGAGTGCTGGCAGTATGGCGCCGAGTGGAAGAGGAGAGGTCATACCCACCAGCAGAGGAAGCCACAATTACATTTCTAATTATAGAAATTTTAAAGTATGTGGCAAATTCATTACATTTCTCTGAGGAGTGGAGCTCAGCAGGGATTGGTCTAAGCAGATTAACAAATTTATCAATTCAACAGCTCTTTAGAATTGTTTGAATTTTCAGAAATTAATTGTATTATTGTATTTGTATTATTATTGTTGAGCGACTATCCAAAGGATCAAAAAATATATAGTCGCAGAGAGGCTAAGAAAGGGAAAAACTTTTAACTGCCGGACGCGCTGGTTGATGATAAGTCATGGCTGCAAAAAAGGTGTTACGTTTAACGGATATATTTTTTGCAGATCAAACACAAACAATGGGACGATTTCATGATCTTAGACATTTCCATGCATCTTGTGTGAGTATCAAAAGCAAAGCGGTCAGCAAAGTAGGATGTTCCCCTCTCGCTCTCTCAGTTCATTCAAAAAACCCACCAGGTGAAGAACAGCTGATATTACTACTGCTGACATACCACCCACACCACGAGACGCATATCCCCGTATGTGACAAATAATAAATTCATAAAAACTTACACCCATATAAATACCACAAAAACTACAAATGGCATTAGCGGGCACCTGCATACTGGCCCCATAATTATTACAATTACCACAGTAATAATTACAAATACATAACACACAAAAAAACAAAAAAAAATCATGCAACTTCTTGGGCCCTTTACACCTATGTGTTTTTTGTTGTTTTTACTAGAAAAGAGTCCATAGACCATCATGTATAAAGTTCATGATAGATCTTGAGTTCAGTCCTTCTTGAACAAAGTCAATTCATGTCTAGGACAGAGATTACTAACAATTGTCTTGAGTGAATCACCACTGACGTCAAGTCTGAGTCAAAAACAAGTCAAAACAGTCTTCAAGACTGTGCAGACTCCTGAAGAAGGCAGATCTTGGTCACAGGTCTGTAGAGAGTACTGGTCTGGGTCTTAATCTGGACCTGTCGCACTAGTCCTTCTCTGACTGGAAGTGTCTCAGTGATCCTTCCAATGATCTAGGAATTCCTAGGGGCAGAATTGTCCACTATTGGAACGATGTCCCCACAAAGTTCCTGTTGACCTTTGTCCACTCAAATACTCCTTAATCTACCTTTTCCAAAACAAATCAGAAATGTACTGGACTTGTCTCCATCTGCGACATGCATAACTGTCCTCCTTGTGAAACAGACCAAGTGGTAAACAGGGTTGGGCTTTGAGAAGCAACAGATGATTGGGTGTAAGTGCTTCCAAGTCATTTAGGTCTGTGGATTCCTTGGTGAGAGGTCTGCTATTGAGAATGGACTCAACCTCACAGAGGTCTGTCTGGAGTCCCTCCTCATCCAAACTTTGCACTCTCAAAGTAGAATTAAGAACCCCTCTGATGGAACGAATTAACCTCTCCCATGCTCCGCCATGATGTGATCCAGTAGGAGGATTAAATGTCCACTTAATTCCTTTCAGTGAGAGTGTGTCATTGATCTGTTCCAGGTTCCATCCTTCAATGGCTCGTTTCAACTCACGCTCTGCACCAATAAAATTAGTGCCATTGTCTGAAGGGAGCTCCTTGTCCTCTTCTTGCAATGAAGCGTCGCAAGGCATTAATGAACTAAAGAAGATGCAACTTCAATGTGCACTGCTCTTATCACCAAACAGGTGAAGATGACTCCATATCTTTTGACAAGACTCCTTCCACACTTGATGTCAAAAAGCCCAAAAGAATCTACCCCGACATAAATGAAAGGAGGTGCATCAGGTGAAACTCTATCAGCAGGCAAGTCTGCTATCTGCTGTTGACCGATGGTTCCATGTAGCCTGCAACAAACAACACATTTGGACAAGATTCTTCTTATGGCAACACTGGCAGAAGGAATCCAATAGTGTTGACGTAGCTTTGACAACACATGGTTCCTACCACCATGGCCAACTGCTTGATGAATGTGGCATATGATGAGGTCTGAGATATGAAGATCTTTAGCTATTATAACTGGTTGTTTAGACTCTTCAGGCATGGCCGCCTTACTAAGCCAACCTCCAACTCTCAAAACACCATCATCCAGTATCGGGTCAAGCTTGTATATAAGACTGTTTCCTTTCACACTCCTCTCTGGAGGCAAGCAAATTCTTCTGAGTACCTTTGCATTTGACAGAACTTGATTATTTCTAGTTCACTGTTTTTGATCTCTTCCAATGAGAGATAACCACGACACATCTTGACGCCCTTGTGTTGCCTTTCACTTGACGCAGACTGAGGAGACTGGGCATTAACTTCCTTCCTCTTCCTAATACTCAAAAGAAAAGCCTTAAGCCTTAGTATCCAGGCCATCACCCTCAAGAGACGTGTCCATGATGAGCTGCGGTTGATCAAACATGTAACAGCATTGTCTTTCTCTTGCTCCACAGAAACAATAGCAGAGACTTTGACTTCTGGATCTCCAGCTGTGAGCCTTCCCAAATCATCTGGATCCACAGGCCAAGCTTCCTTTGGTTGCAGGAGGAATGGGGGACCACATATCCAAATTTCATCCTTCAGAAAAGATTTCACTCTCACACCTCTGGAGGCAAGGTCTGCAGGATTATGCGTGGTAGACACATACCTCCATTGAGATGGATTAGACATCCTAGGAATTTCTGAGACTCTGTTAGCTACAAAGACTCAAAATCTTGAAGTTTCATTTTTGATGTATTTCAGAACGGAGGTACTATCTGACCAGAAAACAGAATCTTGTAGCTACAACAGCTGCTGTCAGCTCCATACGTGGGATTGTCACAGGCTTTAAAGGTGCTGCCCTGGACTTTCCCATTATGAAGGCTCTATGCCGGCGAGACCAAGATGGCTGCTGGGGTGCAGACACACAGTTTGGCAGGTCCTGTGTGTTCGCTTAAAAAGTCATCCAGAGAGCGAAAAAGACCCTGGATTGTGCTACCAACGTATTCCTCTGTTGTTTGGATAACTCTCTATCTTCTGCTAAGTTCGACATGTCCAAGAAAAAGGGACACTCTAACCTTGTATCCAACCAGATGGAGTCAGCACATGCTGGACTATGGCCATGCCAGGCCACCCCCAGCTGAGCAGGAACAGGCTCTTACAGACAGACCACTCCTGGGTGTTTTTAATCTCTTGATGATACTTCTTTTGGCTGGTGATGTTGAACTAAACCCTGAGCCAGTGCCAGCTGGGCCTCCACCTCTGCTAGCTGGGCCTCCACCTCTGCCAGCTGGGCCTCCACCTCTGCTAGCTGGGCCTCCACCTCTGCCAGCTGGGCCTCCACCTCTGCTTGCTGGACTTCCATCTCTGCTAGCTGGGCCTCCACCTCTGCCAGCTGGGCCTCCACCTCTGCTAGCTGGACTTCCATCTCTGCTAGCTGGGCCTCCACCTCTGCTAGCTGGGCCTCCACCTCTGCTAGCTGGGCCTCCACCACTGCTACCTGGGCCAACACAGGACATCAGTGCAGGGCTCCACCTGAGTGATTCCCTTGAGGAGGTGAGTGATCGGATCTCTCTTCTGTCTGGCTCCACTGTTATCACTCCGAACCTGATTAAAGCCACAAGTGCTCAACTTAATAACAGATTCCCAACGAGTAGCTGTGATATAAGCGGAGCTGTGGACAATTTAAATACCTCGTCTAGCGCTTCAGTGTGTCTGCACCCCGCTGTGAAGAAGCAGAGGCAATATAAAACTTTCCAAACTGTCAATCATGCAAAGGTCCTGTGGGACCAGAAGTTGAAACCAAGGGGACTTTTGGGTGGACATTTAAACATCAGGAGCATTGTTGCAAGTGACCAGTTAATTCATTTACTGTCTGACTCTAATTTGAACTTTCTTTGTATTTCTGAAACTTGGCTCCAATCCTCCACTCCCTCTCATGTATTCATGGTGCCTGGTTATCAGTGTTTTAGACACGACAGACCTGTGGGTAGGGGAGGAGGGGTGTTAATATACGTGAGAAATGAGTTACAGTGTGAACGGGTTGTTTTTAAAGTGGTTACCTCACTGGAATATGTTGGATTGAAAATTATCCTGTCCCAGCAAATGTCTTTTACTATCATTGGAGTGTACAGACGCCCCTCTGCAAATGACACATTTTATGACCAGCTCACAGAAATCCTCAGAGAATGTAATCACAGCAAAGAGTAAATTCTTATGGGTGATTTCAACCTGGACTGGGGAGACAAAGTAAAGAGAAAAAAACTGAAGGGATTAACAGACAAATACAATTTAGATCAGCTGGTTAAAGGTGCAACTAGAATTTCCAAAACAGCTAGCACACAGCTTGACCTGATCTTTTCTAATAAACCAGAAAGAATACCGAAAGGTTATTACAATTTGATTACTGGCTTATTGGATCATAATTTGACCCTAGTGGCTAGAAAATTGACTAAAAAGAGGTTTAGACTTCTCCCAAGATCTCAAACAGACGTTTACTGTATACCTAAAAGTAAACAAGCAGTGTTTGACAATGAAATCACTGATCTAAGCTGGGATGATGTAAAAGCCTCTAATGATCTGGAGAGCAGTTGCAATATGTTTACTAATAAAATCAACTCTGTGAGGGGATGTTTTACTGTTAAAATCCAGAAAAAATGTAAAAGAAAACAAAATCTGCCATGGTTGAATGAAGATGTGCGGAAACTCATGAAGCATCGGGACGCTGCACTAAAAAAGCAATTAAAACTAGGGGTAACACAGACATGCTGATTTTTAAAGGCCTAAGGAACAAGGTAATTTATGAACTGAGGCAGGCTAAATCTAAGTTTTATGTTAATATTCTACACAATGCTAAAGGTAACAGTAAACTGATATGGCAGGGCATCCATAATCTGACAAGGAATGAGCCACTCATCTCTGACAATTTTCAACTGAAAATTGATGGAATTCTGACAGATGACAAGGCTACTATTGCTGCTACTTTTAATAGTTACTTTATTGATTCTGTTAATGAGTTTGGGAGAAACTTCACTGGAGGGAAACTGGATATTTCACCCATTTCTTCATCCGATGAAGCTTTTGTCTTAGCTCGAACAAATGTTACAGAAGTGAATAAAATCATCGGCCCCCTAAAGAACTCAAAATCAAAAGATGTTTTTCAGCTCGATTCCATGTTTATTAAAAAACATCAAAACAAATTAGTACCACCAATCACTCATTTAATTAATCTTTTTACTGAACACAGTATTTTTCCAAGTGCCTGGAAGCAGGCCATTGTTACCCCTATTTTTAAGTCTGGAGATCGTTATGAAGTTAGCAATTTCAGACCGATCAGTATTCTTCCTGTGCTTTCAAAAATTACTGAGAAGGTTGTTATAAAACAACTGACAACATACCTAGGAGATAGCAAGTTTGGCTTACACCCATTGCAGTTTGGTTTCAGGCCCAATCACTCCACTGAAACGGCTGCCCTACATCTTATAGAACAGATGAAGTTTAAATCAGACAAAGGAGGGGTGGTTGGTGCTGTTTTTTTAGACTTGAGAAAAGCATTTGACACGGTAAATCATAATGTTCTGATCTCAAAACTCTCAAAATTCAATTTCTCATCTGAAACACTGCAATGGATGTCATCTTACTTATCTGACAGGATGCAATGTGTTAAGGTTAACGATGTCTTTTCTGACAATATCAACTGTAAAATGGGTGTGCCACAAGGTTCTGTTTTAGGCGCGTTTCTGTTCAGTCTCTACATAAATGACCTGCCGCAAGCATGTCCAGGCATGGATCTGCAAATGTATGCTGATGATACTGTTTTATATACACATGCAAAAACAGCTGAACTTTGGCCAAGAAGCTAACAGCTGCTATGGAAAGGATCACAGAGTGGCTTGACCAGTCATGTCTTAGCCTTAACATAAGCAAAACAAAAGGTACGTTCTTCTCTAAAACCAACCGGTCTTCCAGCGGCAGCATTTTCATAAAAGCAGAGAAGATTGAAATTGTGAGGGAGTTTAAATATCTTGTCTTAATCATCGATTCAAATCTAAATTTTAAGTCACATGTGAAAAAAATGACCAAAACCATCAGGTACAATTTAATAAATTTCAGACATATTAGAGGCTGTCTTTCAATGGATGCTGCAAAGATGTTCATGCACGCTTTGATCCTTTCTCACTTGTTGTATTGTATCACTTGTTGGGGACAAGCTGGAGAAACAACCGTCAAACCATTGGAATCTCTGTATAAACAAACCTTAAAAACCCTGGACAGGAAATCTATGCAGTTTCACCACTGCAGGATTTTCAGAAGCATCACCTTCTTAGCTTTGACAATGTTAAACTGTTTGCTAATTTGTGTCTTCTGTTCAAGATTTTAAATGGTCTGGCTCCTCCCCCATTGCGTCAATTTGTTAATCTACGTCCTCAGCAGTCTATAAAATCCACTAGAATATCATCAACAACAGACTATTCTGTGCCCTTTCGTCGCTCTGCTCTCGGTCAGTCAGCTTTCTCTGTAAAAGCTGTAACTCAGTGGAACGCTCTCCCCGATAGCATTAGGAACTGTGATTCTATCGGAAGCTTTAAGAACAAACTCAAAAATCTACTGAAAGACACTCAACTCTGTAATCACTGATTTTTTAAGTATGACTGTATGACCGTGTTTGTGTATGTGAGTGTATTCCTGAGTGGGTGCGTGATAGTGTTTGTGTATATATGAGTGGGTGGCTTAACTGTACAGTTTTGTGTCATTGTCTTATTGCCATTTTTCTGTGATGTTTGTTTACTGTCTTATTGCTATTTCTTTGTGATGTCTTTTTAACAAATGTCTGACTTGTGACCTGCCAAGGGACTGTAGATGTAAATTAGCTCTGAGCTAACTCTGGTACAATGCATCAAATGAGAACATCTACTGTATGTTTTTATGGTACATGGTCCCTTTACAAATAAACTTACTAATAAATAAATAAATATGTGCAAGATCTTGGTGATTGCATAACAGTAGGTAAGTGACAGTCCCATATCCCTCTTCACTTGCATCCGCAAAGTGATGTAATTGGGCAGAGGTTATTTCTCCAAAATTGGGAGGTTTTAAACATCTGCTGGTCCTGAAGCCGTCCAATTTTTGTAGCTCTTTAACCCTGCCTCCCGATTCCTGGGCTGCAGATGCAGGTATAGTGTCATCACATCCCAGCCCTTTGCGGCAGAGGTCTTTAAGGATCCTTTTAGCTGTGAAAATCACAGGAGACAAGGTCTCCATTGGGCCACCACAGGAATCGTAACAGGTCCATCTTCCTCAGGCACTCGAATCTGATGAAACATTGCCTCAATATCAGACATCAGGCTCCTTTCTGAACCTAGTTAAAACCCCAATTAACATACTTGTGAGGTCCAGTCCTTGCAGGAGATGTGGATTGAGTGAGGCCTCTTTGAATGATGCTCCACATTCGAAAATGACACGCATCCTCCGTTTTTGAGGATGGTACACCCCATGATATGGGATATACCAAACCTTGCCATCACTACGCTCTAAATCTGTGTCTGGCACTCTCTCTGCACAGCAATGCTGTAATGTCCATCAACCAGTTTTGCAGATCTATCAGCCATTTCCAGAAACTTGCAGTCCTCCCTTGACATCCTCACCAATTCATCTTGGTTGTTCTCCGGGAAGTCTGTCTTAAACTGCTTATTCCAGAGCTCATCAAGTGTGACAGCCGAAATTCTGTTGATAGAAACTGTTGACTGACACCCAGGACTATCATCGTATCCACCAAGTGGTCCATTTACTGTCCAACCCAACACTGTCTTGACAGCATATGGTCCTCCATCCATGCTCCTAATAACTTCCAGAGGCTCCAAAGCCCTAGGAACATTTGTGCCTATCAGAATCTCCACATTTGCATCAATTTCTGGCAAGCAAACATGTTTCAAGTGAGGCCATTTTCCCAAGTCTTGCTGCCGTGGGATATTACTTCTGTCAACAGGCATCTTTTGTTGTACAAAGAGCTTTGGTATTTCACAATATACATCACTATCCAATCCAGCAACTTCCAAATGAGATGTAACACAGCTGTCAACAACTTTCTCTTGTCCCATGGTGTGCAAAACAATTCTTGTTTTCCTCCCAGGGAGACCCAGCTTGTCCATCAGACCCACTGTGCAGAAAGATGCAGTACTCCCTGGATCCAAAAAGGCGTATGTTTCCACTGCCATTTGCCCCTTACTTGATTTGACTGGTACGATGGCAAATTTACAATCTTGATCACCGTGTTTTAAAACTTTACTAATAGCAATTATTTTAGCACTTGACCCTTTTTGTAAAGCACTTTTTACCTAATTTATTTATTATTTATATTTTATACTCTAATATTTATGTGTGTTTGCATGATACTTTTTATCACATTTAATATATATGTGTGTGTGTGTGTGTGTGTGTGTGTGTGTGTGTGTACGTCTTCTTATTGCACCTATTTCTTTAAGCAATCCAGTATTTTATCCTATTATGATAATTTATTTATAACCTCTTATTAAATTATTCATATTTATTATTTCTTCTTGACAACAAACAGTCATTTTAACATACTCTTTCTGGAACTCCTGGGAGTGAAACATTACTTTTTTAAGAAAGAAAAAAAAAACTAAGAGAAATTATTATCCAAAGAATAAAATGGTTTTATTATTTTATTATATTCTCGCTGCCCCACCTTCACCTTGGACACACCATAAAACTAATACAGCAGTCCTACCCTAAATTTTATCCATTTTCGTTCACTTTATTTTATTATTATAATTTTTTACTGATACTGTCTTAATGTTTTTACCAGCCAAGGTATCATTAACCTCTTTTAAGTTTATTCTCTCCGCCCTTCTTCTTATTCTGGGACAATCCTCTTTTAACCATCTTTTGGTTTCATTTCTTCCCCTTTTCCCCTGAGCCCATGCCCACTGTAACATCCAATAGGATGTTACGTTTTTACCCTAACCTAACCAACACCAGTACTTGCCTAATCTCAACCCTTACCCTTACCTCTATGGATTTATGTCCCCAAAACATGAGGAATACATGACGACACACACACAAAATTGAATTGAACATGCCACTAAAAATGGCTGATAACACAGTCAAAGCATACATGTGTGGCGATGCAACGAGGGTTATATTTTACTTTAGTTTGTTATAAATGTCCAACAACGCCACGTAAGGGCATTTCACCCCCAGGAAAAATACTAGTACTGACCACAGGTCACACAGGTTCGACAGACACCAGAGACTGACGTGATTCCACAGTAGGATGCACAAATGAAAGTTTATTAACAACAACTTTTTAAAAAAAGGCACAGGGCTGAGGGCTCACCAGGCTAAGGTGACTAGCTGAGGGGGAAGGGGAAGGGTCCTGGCACTGCACACCACACGTGAGAACAGAAACACACACCATTGACGGACACCCAAGTGCACTACTACAAGGAGAGAAGGGACCACCACTGCAGGGTGGTCAGTCAGCCACTCGCCACCGTCCCAACAGCCCCTGCCCAATAAAACAGAGACAAATTAACAAGAACATATATTAAGGGATAACGAAGTAACCAAATCCCAAAACCTACTAAAACAATAACTAATGATAACCATGAAACTACAAACCATAAATACAATACAAAAATAAGACCATATACAAACAAGGATAACTAAATTAATAAGGCTTAAAAATAAAAGACCCAAACAAGACAAAAGGAGAAAAAGCAATAATAATAACTATAACAACAACAATAATAATAATAATAAAACAATTGCAAGCGAGCAGTAACGAAAGCACAGCAACAGAACAGCAGTAGTGCAGTGGCCGCTCCAGAGGTGGAGGCACTTCTACAGGACAGGTGCAGCCTCCCAGGTAGCAGGCGAGGTAGCCGTGAAGAGACCCAGCTTAACACTCAGGAATCCAATGCAGTGCGTGAATTATTACGCACAGCTCCGCGCCACACGCGCACTCCCAGCCCCCAACCTCTGGCAAGAATACGNAAAATGTTACTAAGCAAAATTAAATATAGTTCTATAATATGTAGTATAATGTATAATACATATTATATAATAATATAATATAATAAAAAAAATACAATATAAATAAGTATATAAATAGTATTTACAGCAAAAAAAAAGAAAAAAAAAAACAGCAAAAAATTGATGACATCGTTGATGTTAGTTTTCCAGTTCAGTCTGTTGTTGAGGTGCACTCCGAGGTATTTGTAATCCTCAACCACAGTGACATTCTCCCCCAGAATGCACAGTGGTTGTGTGGTTCTCCTGTTCCTTCTGAAATCATTCACCATCTCCTTGGTCTTGGCCACGTTAAGCAGCAGGTGATTTCTACCAGACCACTCCACAAAATCTTCCACCACTGCTCTGTATTCCTCCTCTCATCCATCCTTTATACACCCCACCACCGCTGAGTCATCCGAAAACTTCTGTAAGTGGCACGACAAAGAGTTGTACTGAAAGTCTGAGGTGTACAAGGTGAAGAGAAAAGCAGACAGAACAGTCCCCAGTGGTGCTGCTGTACTACTTTCCACAGTCTCCGACAGAATGTTGCCCAGTCGGACAAACTGCTGTCTGTCAGGTAGTCAGTAATCCAGAAGATTGTGGGCGCGTCGACTCCCATCGCTCGCAGCTTCTCACCGAGGAGCAGCAGCTGGATGGTATTAAATGCATGGGAGAAATCAAAGAAAGTGATCCTCACAGTGTTGCCGCTGCAGTCCAGGTGGGAGTGAGCACGCTGCAGCAGGTGTATGATGACGTTGTCCACACCCAGATGGGGTTGGTAAGCGAACTGTAGAGGGTCCAGTGATGATTTCACCTCAGAGGTGGGCCAGGACCAGCCTCTCCAGCATCTTCATCATGAGCAATGTAAGGGCAACAGGTCTGTAGTCGTTGGGGCCAGATGAAGATTTCTTCTTTGGAACAGGAACCACGTAGGATGTCTTCCACAGCACCGGGACTCTCTGCAGGCTCAGGTTGAAGAGGTGTCCCAGGACCACAGACAGCTGGCTGGCACAAGTCCTCAGGACTCTGGAACTAATGCCGTCAGGGCCAGCAGCCTTGCCCAGGTGCAGCATCTCCAGCTGTCTTCTTACCTGGCCCACACTCAGGCAGGGGATGGTGCCAGTGGAGGGGGTGCTGTGGGGGATGGTGGGGGATGTGGGAGTTGAGTCCAAGGGAGGGAGGGGAGGGGTCACCACGGAGGGTTGAGGGTTGGAGGGAGAAAGCTTAGGCAGAGGGGGGTTGTGGAGGCTGTTGTGGATAGTGGGAAGGTGTGAAGGGGCAGGGGACTGTAGGGCCCCTCCTGGTTGTGAGCTAAACCTGTTAAAGAAGTGGTTTAGCTCATTGGCCCTCTCAAGGCTGCCGGCTGCTGGTCTGTCTCTTGCCTTGAGCCCCGTGATCTCCTTCATTCCTGTCCACACATCATTCACTCTGTTCTGCTGGACTTTGGCCTCCAGCCTCCTCCTGTAGGCATCTCTGCTCTGCCTCTGCTTTACTGGTGATCCAGGTCTTGTTGTTGGGAAAGCAGCGTACAGTCCGGGTTGGCAGTATGGTCTGTTCACAGAATTTGATACACTCTGTCAGGCTGTTGATGTCCTCCCCATGTGGCTCAAACAATACATTCCAGTCTGTTGTCTCAAAGCAGTCCTGCAGTGACTTATTAGCCTCCTGAGTCCACCTCCTCACTGTTGTTGTGGACACAGGCTGCCTCTGGACAATAGGGACATACTGAGGTGTTAACAACACCAGGCTGTGATCAGCTCTGCCAGGGGGGCACTGTATGCATCCTTTGCATTAGCATACAGTAAGTCCAGTGTGGCGTTGTCTCTGGTGGGACAGTTGATATACTGGTTGAAAGTTGGGAGTTTTATCCACAGTATTATGGTTAAAGTCTCCAGTAATATCTACGCATTTGGTTGCTGCGTTTGTAGCTCTGCTAGAGTGGATTGGATGACGTCACGCGCTACTTCCTTGTCAGCCTTCAGAGGGATGTAGACAATGATCACGATGGTGGACTGAACTCCTGAGGCAAATAATAAGGCCGCATCCCCACAGCTAGCAACTCAATGTCCGGGCTACAGAAACTTTTCTTAACGGTAACATGTCTGGGGTTACACCACTTCTTATTCACAAACAGCGCAATCCCTGCTCCCTTCTTCTTACCACTCCGAGCCATGTCTCTGTTCACCAGCACTCAGCTGAAGCCGGGTACCTCCACGCTCCGGTCCGGGATGTCTGAATGCAACCACGACTCCGGGAAGGCCAAAAGGCTGCACTGTCGGTATTCTGACCAGCGTGATGAGCTCGTCCATCTTATTTGTTAAGGACCTCACATTCCCTGTGATGATCACCGGAACAGATGGTCTGTGTCTCCGTGCCTTCGCCCTCCATTTGGTTCTGGCTCTGTAGCCCCGATGTCGTCTCTTCAGCTCGTCCAGGACTTTCAATTCACAGTCAAATTCTTTTCATAATTGACTATTGATTCCTTTGTGACAGCTTAAACATAATGCTCAATTTCAATTCCCATTTTTCTTTGATGTTCATTTAATTTTCTACCACATCAGCTAGCAACCTTCTATAAATGTGAAAAACATGATTTTTGTGGTTGGTAAATGTTGTTCCACTACACTAATAAAATAGTGCTCACTCCTTATGGCTTGTGATATAATGTCTCATCTGTAAGCACCTAAAAGCACCTCTGAGGAAGCCCAAACTCGTTTTGGAGCTGGGAGAGAGACTTAACATCTGTTTTATCAAATAACTTTTGTCATGATAGGGAGCAGAACAACACTTTATTGTAATAATGTACAGTCAATATGAAATGTGCAATTCAGACAAGTAGGGAGGAATGACGGACAGTGGTCGACCGTTTAGGCGAGGCAAAGAGAGTTGGCTGACTTATGGTCGGAGATCCAGGTTGTGTATAACTCAGGGTATACTGAGACAGAGAGACAAAGCACAGGAGTCAGAGCACTTGTAGAAAAATGGTGCAAAATCACAAACTAGTTTCAAAGAAGTGCCAAGACAAATATCACTGAGAATTACTGACATGATGAGCCACAAGTGTGTAGGTGGGTTGACTGCAGGAGGGGCAGGTAACCACGCCCAGCTCAGCTCAGCTCAGACAAAGACAAACAAGGGGAGAGAGAGAGAAAACACACATCACACATAGGGGAAGGAACACAATGGAAACACAGGCTGATCCTGACAGAGTTATTCTTTTCAACCCATTGTCCCACATAGATGGCAGGAAATCAGCATTACCAACGACTGGCATAGCCACTACAGAAGCAATATGCTGGAAAGATGAAAAAATGAGTGACCGCAGGAAACACAGTAAAATTTGGACACATTTTAATGACACTGATAATACAAAGGCAGAGAGTTGCTAATTCTCTGAAGAATTATAGACTTGGTGTGATGAATCAGATCTCTTTAATACATGCAGCATGGAGGGAAGGCTCATGCAGAGTGTTCTCTGCAGATCTCCGCAATGTCTTGGCTTTTATACTGTTTAGCAACAAAAAGGACAACAGGTTGTCACATGCACCTGGTATTGGTAAATCACTCCCTTAAAACAATGACCATTTGGGGGAGTGCACTCATCCTGTTTCCCAGGGTTCATACTATACCATAATTGCACCTTTAACCTCCACCTTCATCCTGTTTCCCTCACTGAATGTCCTTTATTCCTCTTTCTCACCTCAGTGAGAAAGGGCCACAAAGACTTTTACAAATCATAGACTGATTCCTGGGATAAGTAAGTCATCTAATTCCTACATGATTCTCTAAGCTTCTCTATAGTTGTTTCACTGTAAATAGTTAAAAGTTTAGAAAACATATACACACACAGAGATCGGATCTTTTTGTGAAATTGAGATGGGCATTTGTTTTTATACTTTAAAATTTATTTTTTGTAGCACTCTGTTCCATGTTGAGTACAATAAACCATATAAATAATAATCATTTGATATAATGTTTGTTTTGTACATTAGTAATTCATTTTACACATAATTTTATATTATTTTTGGTAATAAATTAACTTAAGCAACAAAAAAACCTGACGAGCCACTAAAGAGCTCTCTTGAAAGAGCTGGCTCTTTTAAGAGAACTCCTCTTTTTCCGACCTATAACAACCAGTTCTCTTAAAAGAGCCAGAATTCCCATCACTAAGAGATATTCCCTTAGCTGAATTTTGTTCTGTCTGAATGCAACCAGTCTCCCCATCATTGTTCATCCATGACACTGCTGAATTAAGTTCAACTGCTTAACTACCAGCTGCCAAATAATCTTAAAATAAATTCATTTAGCACACAAGATGTGGATATAGCAGGTAAGGGTTCATCTTTACTTTGTTAGGTCAGTTTATCATAGTTTGATTTGCATAATTTGTATTCGTATTTGATTTGCTTTTTCAGCATCTAAGCTGAGAGGCACTGATGTCTGTTGTCTATTCATTGCAACTGACTGTAAATTTAAAGCTTGCCTCACATTGTTGCCTTGGCAGCCACAAATGTATTCCATTTGATCAGGCTTTATACATTTTTTATTTTGAATTTTTTAATTTTATTTTATTTTACATATTTCTGCATTCAATTGGCTGGAATGGAAGTCATCATCTTTAGTTTACCAGAGAGAAGACTTATTGGAAACCTTTTTGTATTTTGATTCTGTTTTCTTATTTTCTGCATTTTTTATAATGAGCAAATGTGTTTTCACCTGTTGTATATGTTTTAGCATTTGCAGCAACTTTTAATGTATGTTCTCTCACAGTGGCGGCTCCTGACAAATTTCTCAGATGGGGCAACTGTTGCGATGATAGCTGAGATGACCCGTTCAATGAGTAAAATAATAATAAATAAAAGTCATATAGCTAACTTTACAGTGTTACATTGTTTTGTTTAATTTGGTTTTCCTGTTCAACCACTAGATGGCAAAACCAGACATGAATTGTACATACTGTACAGTATTTTTGTATAGCTATATCAAGTTAAATGTCTTAGATACAATCAATTAGGTTCCACAATAAAACACTTCCACCGTGGCCATCAACAGATACATTGTCATCTACTACTTTGCCCATGAAATCACTGTTTAGCACAGTCTACAATTTATAGGCACCATGGATGCCATAGCAATAATCAAATCATATCAAATTATACTATCATCAAAACTGTAATTAATCAAATCTTACCAGAACATATTCAGTACAGTGTTTGGCTGGCAATATGCAATCAATACAACTATTTACAATTCAACATTTGGAAAGTACAACATAACACAACTCACCATTTAATAACACACTCACTCATCACTCGACGACTGAATGGTAATTTCCTTAATGAAATGATGGAGTTGCAGTTGCTAGCCATGTCGATCTTGCAGTCGAGCCGAGTCTTCTCTGGAAGTAGTTACAGCTGTGGTGCGAATGCTTGCTAATGGACGTGATTGATTCAATGAATTGTCCAATCGCGCTAAGATTAAAAAATTGGAAAACAATGCCGTTGGTCTGGGCGCACAGAGGTGCGAACTAGAAGCAAATTTTCATGCGCAAATGGAAAGCTGTCTCTGCTCGTAAACAATAAAAAAGTTTGATCGCTCTCATAGACTCCAGTATTACCGGCACCCTTGACCTGGAGGAGCTTTATATCGAATGGCAAATCGCAAGTCTAGCCTAAAGTCAGACGCATTTAATGGTTGCTCGCAGTGTGGCGGGTACCACTACACCATTGCACAAGTAAAAACATGATGTATTTTTGTTTATTTATTTCGTATTTGTTAGGTTTGATTGATTCATGGTTGATCTTGGTAGATATATAAAAGAGTCAATATTTCACGGGAGGGGCGGCACCCTAGTGCCCTCTATTGACCAGCCGCCACTGTTCTCTCACTCTTATACATTATGTGTGTTTTTTTTGTACCAATATCATACAAACTGTCTAGAGGATAATTTGTATTATATCAGGAGATAAATAATGTGACTTCTTCAATTTGAAGAATTGTGTTTGTAGCTCTTACATGGACATGGTTTCCTGAAGGCCATAGTGAGAAATCTGAGAAATCCTCCTGTTGACTCTAGGCAACAGGAGGATTTCTCAGATTTATCAGCAGCTGCTGCTCTAGAGGCTTTTCCACTTCCTTTAAGTGCTCCTGTTTTCCCGACTTTCAAGGAAGGCATGGCCCTTCCCACTACTGACGAACCCAGCCTTCCAGCCTCAGAGAGTCCTTGTCCTACAGTGGCCATGGCACTTATCCTCTCTCTGGGAAGAGTTTTGGTCAAGCCAATGGATTCCATGGTAATGTTGGAATAAGGTTTGGATGGCAGCCACATCTGTTAGAGAGGGAACAAATGAATGTAAATAAGTAATGCAAAATGATTACTGAGAAATCATATACCAAGTGCATTTTCGTAAAACTTTATGTCCTCACTTCACTGTATTTGCCCTTATTTTGAATTACAGTCCACCTTACTGTCAGCTGACTGATCAGAACACACAGAGGCAGGATTTCATGCTGCAAAGGCCACCAGATTTGACTCGATACCTTCTGCAACACTGTGAACACACAGGTGTGCAAGCAGTGAGTGATTTCATTTCATATTTTACATTAATTTCATATTTCATGGAATTATGTACACCCCTGTGCACTTGTCCTTTCAATACAATTTTAGTGGCAAAAGCAAGAGAACAACTATTTTATTTCATAAAAAATAGTCCGTTTTGTAATAGTTTCAGGTTCTCTCAATAATGCCAGTGTTGTTCCTGTCAATCTCTATGCACTCAACTGGAATGATGATGCATTCATTGGATAGATAATCTAATTTTTACCTGATCTAAACTCCCCCCATTTAATTTTGGATGGAGACCTTAACTGTGCACTGTAGATCCAGATTTTGATTCAATTCAAAGAGATTGAGTTCATATTAATTAAATGTGTCTAATTTATTGACATTACTTAGTAATTCTGATTAAGGTGAACTTTTTCAAGTCCATTCTCACAGTAATTGTGTCCAATCAATAATTTCTACTCAAATAAACTGAGTTTGTATTACTTAAACATGTGTCTTTTCTTTACATGAATTATGAAGTCTGAGTAAACTGTACTTTTTAATAGCCTATTTTATTGTAATCATGTGATTGAGCTCAGACAACTCAATATCATCAAGTTTTGCGTGATAGCAACGTGTTGACGTCACCACCTGCCAAATATCTAGTTTATACCAGTTTGGACAGAGTGGCAACATTGGTGAGCTCTGACCTTTTTGAGACAGAAAAGAGACGGAACAGAACAAGACACAGGATTCAGCTGTATTGAAATTTTCGACAAGTGAATTTTTAGCAAGTAAGTTGTTTGACCCACGTTTGAAACCACTAGTGAACGACCTGAGTTCAGCCACAAAACGTAAAGTTGGAACCTGGTAACGTTACTGGTTGCATGCTGTTGCAGTCCTGACTGCTAGCTTAGTTTGTTACAGTATTAGCAAGGTAGCTAACCAGATAGCTAACTTGTATGTTGCTCCCAGACAGCTAATGCAAGCTGAGCTGAGCCAGACACCATTACCAGTTGCCCAGCTCCATCATGGACCACAGACCAGCGAAGGTCCCAGTAAGTTGGCGCAGCTGAATTGCTATTGCGGAGTCTATTGTGTGTGAAGTGTTAATTTCAGGTCTTCGTCAAAACAAGCAACGGTGTGATGATGGTGTAGAAAGAACTCTGCCGGTACAAGCTTATATTAAAGAGAACTTTATTAACAAGCTTAATATCAGATCAGACGTCGGTAGCCTGATGGAGAGCCTAGGTCGAATCAGTAGGATCTCTGTCCTTCTCTCCTTGATCCCCAAATATATAGACAACATCTGATAAACACTTAAACCACTCACAGATGTTACTGCCCCTATACGTTGTTGTCTTTAGGACACTCAACTGCCTTTAATTATGCAAGTTGATGGATGTAACAAGTCTATCCGGGGGTCCCATCTAAGGGGCCTCCACAAACACATATGGTTTTACTGACCTGGACCTTTACACTCCAAGGCTCAGAGTAAACTGAGCTCAACACTTGCTCTTAAAGTGACCACACTTTATGTTTCAGTTCTAACATCTTAATGTATTTGGACCAGACACCTCATGTGACACAGTGTGAGTACGTGGAGCCTACCCAGTCACAACAATTCAGAATCAGAATCAGAATCAGAATCAGAAAAGCTTTATTGCCAGGTACGATTTTACACATACGAGGAATTTGCTTTGGTGAGGTTGGTGCATGACACATCTATTAAAAGAAGCAATTCAAAAAATAAAAATATAACAATAAGTAAAAAATATAACAATACTAGAAAATACAACAATAAGTAAAAGATATAACAATATAAATATATATACACAAGTCTTTTTTTTTTTTTAACAGAAGCACAGTCAGTTTTTTCAGAAGGAGTCCAAGCTTAGCGTTAATGTAACGCATAGAGTTATGGTAGTGTCAATGTGACAGATGAGGCAGAGGTGGAGTGTGAAGAGTGTCAGGCGGGGTTCCGGGCCTTGTTAATAAGGCTGACAGCAGACGGGAAAAAACTGTTCTTGTGGTGTGAGGTTTTGGTCCTGATGGAACGCAGCCTCCTGCCAGAGTGGAGGACACAAAGAGATTGTGTCCGGTGTGGGAGGGATTAGCCACAATCTTACCTGAACGCCTCAGGGTCCTGGAGGCGTACAGATCCGGGAGAGATGGGAGATTGCAGACCTAATGACACGTGCTTTGGTCCGATGTGTCTGGTGACCGTCCGCTTTTGGTTGAAAAAAAAAAAAAAAAAAAAAAAAAACACAGAGCGGACATCCACTGTGCAAAGCTCAAGTTTTATGACCGGATTCCGCATACACTCAGCTGAAAGTCTTCACGTTGCCATGCTTTTAACATGACACCGAGCTGATATGTCCGCTTGACTATGACACTTCTTTCTCTGTTGCTTCCAGACAACTGAAGTTGAGCGGAGACGGTGAAGCAGCTCACAGATCTAACTTAATATTACAAACATCCTGGTACGTTGGTGCACACATGATTATTTAGCTAATTTTAGCTAATTAGCTTTAATTTCTTGATTTAGTTTGATTTATTTTTTTGTTAGTTGGCTATTAGTCCCACTCTTGGCTGTCATGCCTCTTCAATGTTTTGTTATTTAGTTCATGCCTGTGTGGCTATTGTGTTCATTTGGAAAACCAATTTTAGCTTTATCCTGTTGGCTGTCATTTTTCCTTGGTTCATCTAGCTAGCTAGCTGAAGATGGAGTGGAAGTGTAAATTGTTGTGGTTTTATTAGTGAGAAAAGGGCCCAGCTATTTAAAAACTACCGGTTAAGACAGTACCATTTTCGTGTTTGCAGGGAAACATTGTGATGGATGTTGCGAGCCTGCCCCAAGCCATGAACATTGTCTATGGACTTACCTATGCACTTCATCTCAACTACCCTAAGTACATGAAGAACACTTTTGACTTTTTTCAGCAGGTACTTCTGAACTGTAATGGCAANGAACTTAGGTAAAACAGACCTAAACTTCACACTCAAGAATCAGTGTGCAATGTAAGATCCAGAATCTCCTCTTCCCAAGTCACAAGTCAAATGTGAGGGTTTCTTTTTCTTTTCTTTTCTTTTTTTTTGATAAATTGGCAGAAAAGAAAAAAGAAAGTAATAATTTTGGCCTTCAACATTTGTTGGTTACAACTTTGAAGGGAATGTATGGAAGTAAAGAGAGAGGGTAAAGAGAGAAGGACAGATTTTTTTTTTAATGTTACATGGGGGGTTATGAGGAGGGCAGAGTGTGGACTCTAGATGGGTATCTAGTGTCAGTTTTATTTTTCACTCCTACTCTGTCTCACACGTTTTATATTTTATCCAGAGAAACGTTTTTTGTTGATGAGTTCAGAATGTGTTTTTAAAGTGGGGTAGAGAGAGCAGGGGAGGAAGAGAGGTGGAAAGGAGAGTATGGGGTCTCCATACAGGTATCTGCTCTGTTGTTTTCTTCACCCTCCCCTTCTCTCTTCTTTCATTCTCACACACTTTTTTTTTTTTTTTTACATGGACACGTGTTATTTGTAAATGTAAAGATGCCAGTGTTCAACAGGGCTGAGTTTTATCTTGCCAGTTTGACAGCCAAATTTGAAGAGGTGCAGTACAATATTCTAATGATTGGAGATAAAGAGGAAGAGAGCTTTGTATTGTACAAGTTTGTGAGAAAGATCTTTTCATGCCACCACCAAGGAATCTACAGCCTATTAGGCCATAAAGTTTTCTTTTGTTTTTGAAAAAAAGATATGTTCAATTAAAAAAAATTGGATCAATGTAATGTTGCAGTATGTTTGTATTTTACATGGCTGTATTGATTGAAAGACATTTAGGTCGCTTTCACACCAGAGCTGTTTGGTCCGCGTTAAACGGACCAGAGTTCATTTCCTTGGATAGCCCAGGGACCCAGTTCCTTTCGTCACCATTGGTCAGGTGGTGATCTTCTTGCATGTTTTTAGTGGGGGTATTTTTATGGAGGATACCCCAGGTGAACACGGGGAGAACATGCAAACTCCACACAGAACGGCCCCTTTCCTCAAGCAGCAGGCACCGAAGGCATGGTGGAGGACACACCCCCGGCACCCACAGCGAGAATCGAACCCGGGACCTTCTAGCTGTGAGGCGACAGTGTTACCACCACCGTGCCACAAACGTACGTAGTGACGCTATACGCAGTGAATACGCAATGCATCTAGGGTGACAAGTGACCACTGACATTAGCAGTTGCTAGCTAGCTTAGCTCAATTGTCTGAACAACAATAACCCATAAATTCACAATTTGGCATATTTAAACAAAATCAAATCACAACTACCAACAGTCACAGTCCTTAAACTCTGAGCTCATATGTTGTCACATGTTATATTGTCAAAGTTAGAAAAATAACAGAATCAATCACTGACAAGCTACGATAGCATTATAGGAACAGTTGCGTTCAAAAATTGGATCAATGTAATGTTGCAGTGGATGTATTTTACACGGCTCTGTTGATTGAAAGACATATTTTGAGTTTCAGGAACTAAAAAAGTTAAGTTTGGTCAGTTAGAATATACAATTTAGTTGAATTGATAAAGGAGTAATGCTTACTAAACAAGCTGAGTTAAATAAATGGCTGGGGAACGATTGTTTAAACCAAGTATCTTCAGCTACTGTAACTCCGTCCGTCCGTCTTCTCCCGCTTCATCCGGGGCCGGGTCGCGGGGGGAGCAGCCTGAGCAGGGACGCCCAAACTTCCCTCTCCCTGGACACTTCCCCCAGCTCTTCCGGGGGGATCCCGAGGCGTTCCCAGGCCAGCAGAGCGACATAGTTGCACCAGCGTGTCCTGGGTCTTCCCCAGGGCCTCCTCCCGGTGGGACATGCCTGGAACACCTCCCTTGGGAGGCGTCCAGGGGGCATCCAATATAGATGCCCGAGCCACCTCAGTTGACTCCTCTCGATGTGGAGGAGCAGCGACTCTACTCTGAGCTCCTCCCGGGTGACAGAGCTCCTCACCCTATCTCTAAGGGAGCGCCCTGCCACCCTGCGGAGGAAACCCATTTCAGCCGCTTGTATCCGGGACCTCGTTCTTTCGGTCATGACCCAAAGTTCATGACCATAGGTGAGGGTAGGAACGTAGATTGACCGGTAAATCGAGAGCTTCGCCTTTCGGCTCAGCTCCTTCTTCACCACGACAGACCGGTACAGCGACCGCATTACTGCTGCCGCTGCACCGATCCGCCTGTCAATCTCACGCTCCATCCTTCCCTCACTCGTGAACAGGATCCCGAGATACTTAAACTCCTCCACTTGAGGCAGGAACTCTCCCCCAACCTGGAGGGAGCAAGCCACCTTTTTCCGGTCGAGAACCATGGCCTCGGACTTGGAGGTGCTGACTCTCATCCCAGCTGCTTCACACTCGGCTGCGAAC